>CAHIKZ030001336.1:2210000-2227066 GCA_903632075.3 Acanthosepion pharaonis
TTTCATTTTTTTTTTTCGTTACTCAATCCCTGTCACCTCATTTCTGAATTATCTGCGAATTCTTGCAATATTCCCTGGAATATCGAATCGTCTGATCCTCTGATTAACGGCCGATAAGCCTTCTACACTTCTTTGGTACATCTAATTCTTTAAATATTTCCAAGTTATTTATGTTTATATGGTTTGGCCTGCTGGTCTTCATCACAAGTAGAAAGATTATGCCATTTTTGAACTTATCTTTCTATCAAATCAATAAATAAACGTTGTATTGTACGGCATTTTTTCTAGTACTTTTTGCGATAATGTGGTTATACCCAGGGCTATATCATTGATCCTGCGTTAATTTTATTAATTATATTCTCGATGTCAAATTTGTGCTCATGCTGATGACGTAATTACTTCATTCTGTCTTAAGGTTTGTTATGGGGTCCACCATTTTCGGATATAATCGACTCGTCCTGCTGCCATAAAATAGCCACAGTCAGGCAGAGAAGAGGAGTCGTACCGGAGTCGTACATGAGTCGTACCGGAGTCGTCTGTGAGTGTCGGTAGTCGGATAGAGTGAAGTTACCCTCGTGTAGAAGTCAGTTACAAGCACGTAGACTCTAAGGAACTCCTACTTCGCGACTGTACATATCTATCTGTATTTGCTACTAACCGTGTTCCTGGATTTTACAAACAGCATTACCTTTTGCATTTTGTGTAAATACATTTAATTTCTTAGCTTAAATACTTGCGTTTGTTCATTTATTGGATACCTATTTTCACGCGGGATCCACAACAATGTTAAATCTGATCGTTTCAATAAGTTCAAATTAGCAGGTGACATAACAAAATAATAAAAATCTGCAGTTAATTTTTGGCAAAGAAATGCTTGTTAATTTGTACTTATGTTTATACAACGAAACTTATACTTATTCTTATACAATGAAACTGTTCGCTTGTAATCGTCTTAGAGAATCGTTTTTTGTCTTCCATTAACATGGCTGATGATAACCTCCAGGAAGTTGACACTTCTCAGGCTAGCGTTTTCTGATGCAATGAAATAGAATGATTATATTGACACACTTGCTAGGTCTGCTTCTCAGAACCTTGCTAGAAATTATTTTCCCGACAGAATCATTCTTACTCATTTACTAATCTACCGTTCGTCCATGGTCTTAATTTTACTATTTTGTGTGGTGCTTCTGTAACATATTTAGAGATACTTGAGAAACTGAAAAAATAATCTGCAATGTTACTGCTCTTGATCTTGTATCTCGGCTTCAGTCACTTTCCAACGGTTCTGATATGCTTTGGCTATTCCAATGTGTGTATTTAAACGTAGCACTAGTTTGACCATATTCCGAGTTTTACACTTTAAGATTTTTCTCTCGCATTTCTGGCTTGCAGAAATATCTTCCAGTTTCTTGCTTTCAAGTTAACATTTATCTTCAAAGGTTTAAATTCAACACGAATCATTGCATTTTTGACTTTGTAATTCCAGTTCTGTTATTGTTTTCTCTAATTAATACTGATTGTTGTCTCATCTTCTTTCACACTCAGTAACTCATTGTGTCTGAGATTCTACTACTAACTCGCTAGGAGTGAAATGATTAAAAGCAGCGTTTAAGAAGTGCTAAATCTCGTACGTAATATACGTTTCATCTTAGCATTCTTATTTTCTTGAGTTAGATTCTTTTTCAGTTATAGAAATAATAATGGAATTATGATTATTTGGCAAAATTATGAAGGTAACGAGAGAAATGTTTATTGATAAATCAGAACTTATTTGAAGAAAAATGTATTGTGAACGTAACCAGCGATAAAAGAAACTTTATAATTTAGAAAACTCTCTAAAAAGGCAATGCGTATAAAATAACACTTCAGGAAACATCACTAAATGAAAGTTGCAAATTTGTGGAAGTGAACGCTGCAAATTGATTTCAAAATGGTACTTCTTTGTGGAGAATGTAAACTTATGTTGGACAGACTTGCCGGATATGCTAGATATTGAGTCTTTCGGGTGAAATCGATAACAGAAACTATATAGAAGAGAAAATCAACAAGTATAATCATATTTGAAGCCGGTATTGGAGCCAGTATAGGCGGAGTTGGTGTCAGGATAAATGCAGATATCAAGTGTAATTTCCTGGACAATACGGTTTCTTGAGTGATATTGTTCGCAACCAACAGGTTATACACTCGATATACATACATCAAAGGGAATTAAACTTCTTATATATAAAGTTAAATGTCGCCAAATCTGAGGATATTTTCGAATAGAAAAAATAATGTAATGGGTACCAATATCTCAAAATATGGTCTTAAAATTTTGTAATCAGTCATTTAAACTGAAGTATAATAACTACGCACAAATATATTTAACCAAAGCAGGAGTCGTGAAAAGTATAAAATTTAAACTTCTACTGTTATATTTGAAAGTGTATATAATTAATGTTATAGATAACTGAAAAAATGATAGAAGTTACAGGATTTCATGGGTAGGATATTGAAAGTAAGTTAAAAAATTTTTTTTTATCATATATATATATATATATATATATATATATATATATATACATACAAAGTATAGGATTTGTGAATACGGAATAAATTCCAGTAACCAACAAATACTATTCTTACAAGAGTGCTCAATATAGAGTAGAGCAAATATTTATTCGAAAATTATAACATAAATATATTATAAAATCACTACTAAAATAGACACTTTTCAACACTTCTGGTGTTTTATCAAGTGATGGTGTTGAATGTAGATTCTACAAATATTTACCTTACATTAATCCATCTTGTAGATTCCAGACACACTAACGTTATATATATATATATATATATATATATATATATATATATATATATATGTGTGTGTGTGTGGGCGTGCGTGCGCGTGTGTTTGTGGGGATGTTTGAGTGATTATGCATGAGGTGTGCTTGCTTGTGTACTTTCGTGTGTGTGTGTTTGATTATGTGTGTGTCCATGCTTGTGCGTGTGTTTGGCGTTTTTTTGTGTGTGAATGTGTGAGTGTGTGTGTGTTTGTGTGTGCGCGCGACCGTGGGGGCCTTCGCGCATGGGTGTGGGTCTGTTTGAGTGATTAATTATGTGATGTGTGTGATTGTGTGCTTTCGTGCGTGTTTGATTATGCGTGTATGTGTTTCTGCGTGCGTGTTTGACTGCTTGTGTGTATGTATATGCGTGTGGGGGGAGCATGCGCGTTTGCTTATTGTGATTTGGGTGATTGTGCATGTGATTTGTGTTTGTCTGCTACAGTGTGTATGTGTGTGTGAATGCGCGCGCGTGTGTATGGAGGTGTTTGGGTGATTGTGCATGTGTGATCGTATGTTGTTTGTGTGTGTATGTGTTCTGCGTGTGTGTGTGTGTGTGTGTGTGTGTGTGTGTGTGTGTGTGTGTGTGTGTGTGTGTGTGTGTGTGTGTGTTTTGTGCGCCTGTGGTATTCAAAACAATCTTTCGATACAAAAGCTTGAACCATCAAATTATTGTAAATGTTCCAAATAAAAATATATTGTTTAATCTACAATACACGAAATACATTCATCAAATAAACGTGAACGTGTCCCTAAATATATTTCTACTTTCTGTTGCTTAATACCAGATTTATTGTGAAATTAAATTTATTGATTCTTATATGTAGCATGGTATAGCAATAAACTCATTCACCTGACCGTGAGAAAAAAAATGACATTATTTCTGCATAGGTCAGTGTCAGAAACAAATATCCATCATTCGATACATTCTTTCGTATGTGGACAGAATCGTAATGGATTGATGTTTTCTGGTCCTTGACTTAAGCAATGTTGCGATTCGGCTCATGATTACCAGAAACAGTTTATTTAAATTGAAAAAAAAGTTGGATAAACAGACTATCCAAAAATTGCGATGGGGAGATTAACTGAAAAATTTAAACATACGTAGATAGCAGTTATAATAATATTTTTTGTTTTATATAAAACAGGCTGATGGTAATGAAATTACTATTAGAATACAATTTCGTTAGTAACTTAACATCTCTTTATGTTTTAATTTTTTAATATAAAATATATATAAAACCTGGTGAAAAACAAGCCTGGATCAAAACATATCGTATGATTTTCCTTTTGTTGCTCCTGCTCTTCCTACTGTGGTAATTAGCTGCATTAGAGTAGTATTTGAGGAGTAATTTCTTTACTCATGCTTCTTTTCCTTCTATTTATGAGTATTCAATCAATCTCTTCTTCTTTGTTTGCCTACCCCGTCTTCGGTGCCGTCAATACATCCTATGGTCTTCCTAATTATGAACAAAGACAATATTAAAAATGTATCAAACATATAAGAAAAATACGTTTTTAGAAATTTTACAAGTTTATCAACAAAATGATCAGTAAACTTTGTACAGTCATGTTTTAATTCAAATCTCTTATATAGTGTGTCCCTACAGCTCAGAAGCTACAAAACATTTTTTTTTCACTCCACTCTAACGTGTTACCATTTTCTAAAGCAGGCTATTGTCGACGCCAAGCCTTCAGTTTTGTACGAATGTTTATATTCGACGGTCACGCAAGAGGCAAAATTACGATTACAACCTTTGTGTTTGTGTCGGGGTTGAACAATATCATTCAGATTTTCTTTTCAATGAAACTTTATTTATTGTCAAGCCTAAATTTGTATGTTGATGCACAAAATGAAATCTATATCATATTTTGGAGTATGTATATATATTTTTTTCAAATATGATAAAATATATTCGTGGTTTGATGATTTTTTAAATTTTTTTCTAGCGCAGCAGCAACGATATTCATAAAATGATTATTACCTAGAGAATGTCTTCCAGACCGAGCAGGTGGACAAAGTGGATATGTCGTTTAAATAGGAAATGATTAATCATTCGATTTATGTTTTACATACTTGTATGATTTGTTTCATAATCTTTTGAATTTATCAGGTAATACAAATCAATTCTTAAGATATTCGTTACTGTTCTGTTCGATATCCAGTTGGGTTACTGGACGGGCTGAACTCGGAAAACCAATGAAGAAATGTATTTATGGCAGATCAGATTTTCAAATGAGACTATTCGAGTAACTCTATGTTCCTTCCTAATTTAGATATTTTGAAGTTGTGCTGGATTAAGACAAGCTATCAGTCATTTCTTCCCCTTCTTTTGACGTAATTGTAATAGAGATACTGAAAGACTTACACTGCTTCGGTATTGACAAGATTACTAGCATATGATAAACATAAGTAGATCAATGATATGATAGACATAAGTAGATCAATTTTCATAGTACTGCTTAAGAAGCCACGAGAAAATGAATGTGAACTCCATTGGCTATGACATCGAGCACGTTGTCGGCACGCTTTTTTCCGGTGTTTATTTCTTTTCGCAAATAATGGCGATTTTTCGGGATGTTCGCCTTGGCTGAATGTATATCTCCCAAATCGGTGGTTTAACTTACTGTGTACATGTTATGCACGCATCAATTATTTTCTAACAACTTGAATTTGCGAAAGGAGTATATAATGACTATTGCCGACAAACAGACGACTGAGTTAACATTATGAAACTTTTAGTTGTGGCCGGCTACTGTTCAGCGTGAATCTATTTATAAAAATGGAAACTGAAAAGTAAATCCCGATTTTATGTATGAAAGACTCTCTCGTCTTGTACAAATTATAGTTCCACGGGTGAGGCAAATATATCTAAAAAACGAGTTACTTTTCAATCAGCACGCACACAGGTGCATATATATATATATATATATATATATATATATATATATATATATATATATATATATAAGTTTGTATATATGAATGTATGTATGTATATGAAAAGGATTAAATCCGACATATTTTCCATTTATTTTTTAAACGATATTTTTAATGTATGGTCCTGTTTTTATTTAATTATTAAACAATATATTTATTTATTTACATCTATCGACATTAATATTTGAGAAATCTTGTTAGAAAAATCGGAGAAACGCTTATTTTTCTAACAAGAATTAAAGAAATAGTGAGAAAGCATTTCGATATACAGAGGGCGATGGAAAAATTGTCGTCCAAATTATCCAAAAATGAAAATAACTTTTACATGTCATTTGAACAGTTACATGCATCAAAATCACAGAAAAATAGCGAATTTTTATTCAATAAAATCGCCACTGACTTCAATAAGGGACTTCAGACGTCTTCGGAATCTCCTGCATATTTTCTGGACGAAGTCTTTGCTTAATTTGTTGAATGCTACCATAATAATTAGTATTACAAGTAGTTTTGCTGTCCTCTTTCTCCTCTGAGCCACACACATAATAATCATGAGGATTGCACGCTGTGGTGTTAGTTGTTCATATGTAAGGGTTGATGTGGTCGCAGAAATTGTCTGACAGACACGACTGGGTACCTTCGCTTGTGTGGCAGTTTGCAGAATAGTGTGTCTAGACATAAGGCCTTCCAGAAGCCACACTCTTGACCTGGGGCAGCAGTACCTCTTGAAGGCACTTGATGTAGGTCTCCGTGTTTAGTCTGTCATCCTGTGACAAGATGTATGTGTACATAACTCCCCCTCTTTTTAAGTGATCACTACAAACACCTGCGTAATCACTATTAGACTCATTGAACTCTTTTCGAATACGCTGCACTCTCCTCAGATTGACAACCAAATATTGTGAAATTTTCGTATTGGAGTTCCCGGTGCGAATGCCAATGTGTATAGCATGTTGTTTCCATATTTTACAATACAATATAGAGAACCTATGTAAACTTCGAGAATCGGGAAAGATATGTGTTCAGAAGGACTATTCGAGCTTTGTTTGATCAGGAGGTATTAGGCGACTGAGAGCTAAACGTCAGATCAAATGACGATTTCACTGAGGGTACGCATTTTCCCAAAATGCTGGAGGGCACGTATTTATCTAACAAGATTTCTTCAATATTCAGGCCGGTAGGTGTAAATAAATATAGTGTTTACTAAATAAATTTAAAAAAAACGGAATCTCTGGTGTCATGTTGCTCTTTTTCTAATTTGCAGTTTACATAACTGACTCTATTCTGCTATGCAGTCGATAAAATCAAAAACAATCAATGCGTATGCGTGAAATTAAAAATATAAAATGGCGACAATTTACATATCACTCTGCTCATTAGAAACCACATTATTTTGTCATTTTTCACTATACCATGAGAACTAATTAATTATATATGCAATTATTTGATCGAATACTTTTTCTCTAGCCATCATTTAAAAATGCCTTTTAAGCTTTCACGTGTTGAAGAAAAAGATATTTGATAATATTTAAAAAATATTCTATCTGATGTTTGAGCTGTTAATACATTCAAGAACCAAATTAATGTTGGCTCAAATATGTCTTTACATATTCTTGATACAATCTAAAGTTGTCAGTTTTGACAAGGTATATTGGCTCCAGTCCCTTCGCCATCGTCCTATAAGTTTTTCCTATGTATTCTCATGATAATTTTGCTGATGACTTTTCATCTTTAGTACATCGATTTTATGAATTTCAGCGCAGTACTTGATTTACTGCTAGGTCTCATCATTTTATAAGTTCATCTTTAGAATTTATCGCTTGTGTTATTCTTGCAATTTCTTGTTTCCCAGTTAAATTTAATTTACAAAAAAAAAATTACATGCTATTTTAATTGTTATATTTTGTCTTATATATACCTATTCTTTATTTTTCTTTTTAATGGAAAATGTTTTTTCTTTCTCTTATGTTTTTGCACTGGGTTATCACCTTGCATCTTATGACATTATTGCCTTTGTAGGGGGAGATGTTTAAATTAACATTCGTAAAACAGTGGATTAGGGCGTAACGATTAATATTGTATAACAGAAGCAAGTTAAGGAAAACGAAAAAAGGATGAAACATCAATTGTAAGAAGACAGAATGTATGATTCTTAGCAAAATAAAAGAGATCAAGATTTTTAAGAGATTAAAAATAAAAGAGATCAAGATTTTTAAGAGATTAAAAATAAAAGAGATCAAGATTTTAAGAGATTAAAAATAAAAGATTTTTAAGAGATTAAAATAAAAGAGATCAAGATTTTTAAGAGATTTAAAGAGATCAAGATTTTAAGAGATTAAAAATAAAAGAGATCAAGATTTTTAAGAGATTAAAAATAAAAGAGATCAAGATTTTTAAGAGATTAAAAAATAAAAGAGATCAATTTTTTTAAAAATAAAGAGATCAAGATTTTAAGAGATTAAAATTCAAGATTTTTAAAAAAATAAAAGAGATCAAGATTTTTAAGAGATTAAAAATAAAAGAGATCAAGATTTTTAAGAGATTAAAAATAAAAAGAGATCAAGATTTTTAAGAGATTAAAAAAAAAGAGATCAAGATTTTAAGAGATTAAAATAAAAGAGATCAAGATTTTTAAGAGATTAAAATAAAAAAGAGATCAAGATTTTTAGAGATTAAAAATAAAAGAGATCAAGATTTTTAAGAGATTAAAAAATAAAAAATCAAGAAAGAGAATAAAAAGATCAAGATTTTTTTTAAAGAGATTTTTAAGAGATTAAAAATAAAAGAGATCAAGATTTTTAAGAGATTAAAAATAAAAGAGATCAAGATTTTTAAGAGATTAAAAATAAAAGAGATCAAGATTTTTAAGAGATTAAAAATAAAAGAGATCAAGATTTTTAAGAGATTAAAAATAAAAGAGATCAAGATTTTTAAGAGATTAAAATAAAAGAGATCAAGATTTTAAGAGATTAAAAATAAAAGAGATCAAGATTTTTAAAAATAAGAGAGATTTAAAAAATAAAAGAGATCAAGATTTTTAAGAGATTAAAAATAAAAAGAGATCAAGATTTTAAGAGATTAAAAAAAAAAAGAGATCAAGATTTTTTAAGAGATTAAAAAAAAAAGAGATCAAGATTTTTAAGAGATTAAAAATAAAAGAGATCAAGATTTTTAAGAGATTAAAAATAAAAGAGATCAAGATTTTTAAGAGATTAAAAATTGAATATACGATAATGAAGCAGTTACACACAAATTATTTCATACGATGTATTTTAACAGAGGAAGGAAAGGGCAATAGCAAAATAGGAATGCAAATTTTCAAAAGCTTAACAAAATACTAAGAATGAGGACAATCTCGTTATAAATAAATGAACTTAAATAATTATTTTGCAGTCAAAATGACATCAACTCTAATTTATTCCAATTCCTAACTTTCTAAGTCATAGTGTTGAAAATATAACAGGGAAGTATCAATTTGAACTCCATGATATTTATGTTAACAAACAGTTTGTAAATTACCTATATAAACTAAATTCGACATAATAATCGACATAAGATTTTGGAAATGATATTTATATTGTTTTTAAAAATGCCTTACAACTTATGCCATTAACTAGCTAATTTTAAATACGTATAACAAAAACTTATTTTAATATTTATATACTATAAATTTGCGTTAGATATTATGTAAAGAGTAAGATGTTTGTAAGAAAATATATGGATTCGAGTAAAATATTTTCGGTGTCACGAAAGCTTTCTTACCATGCTATCACGTGCTTATATTTTTTAACGAAATATTTTAAAACATGAATGAAAATCGATATAGAAACAGTGAAAGATTGATAAAAATATCATGTTGCCATACAAAGAATTATTTTAAGAGGATGTGCAAATATTAGTTTTAAAAAATGACACTGATCCTAAATTTTAATTAGAAAAGTGTCAAGTTTTTCAGGGTTAATCGGATTTACGCCATGTTAACAAAAGGACAGCCGCTTCTACATGGCTTGCAAATATCCTTGAAAAGGAAATCAACACATAGGCTAAATAATAATTAATTTGCAATGCAAAAACATTCCTGGAATCGGCAGGATTCATAAATTAACTTTAAATTCGGATTAAAAGGATTAAGGCATACGATATTGCATCTTAGCTGAAAATGCGTATATGGCCTTTTATAAGTAAAACAACTGTTATATTCATCTTTTATATTAAGTCAGGACACGGTAATATGTTACATATAATTATCAATAAATTTAATAACACGCGTATAGGAGGAAAATAAGCGCATTTGGCCAGTTTGTTAGTAGACTTTGTCTGTATCATCAAAATTAAAACTTGAAGAATTCTACCTCCGGTTATTGACGTTGTGAAAAACACTAAACATTTAACGAAAGTTATGTTTCCTGTCGTTGCTCTAAATGTTTGAACAAGTATGAGAGAATAACCATATGAGGTAAAGAAAAAAAATCAATGAATATTTAGTAAAAATTAAAAGTCAATCGAGATATAATTTATGATTTTGGTCTTGAGATGATCAGTTATATTTTGCACCTTTTAGCGTGAGTGAACAATTCGTTAAGCTACAGTTACGTATCAAGCAATATCTGTGAAACGAATTAATATATCTAGTACTGAGAAATGTAAAGAAACACACCCAATTTGCAGCATTTCTATATTCATAATTTCAGAAACGAGTGTGAAATATGAACTCATACAGAAATACACATGTACAAAGCAAAAAAAAAATCCTTATAATATTTAGCTATACTTTATAAAATATCTAAACGTAAAATGTTATGATCGATAATGCTTCACTCCATATATAATATAATAAACGGATAAACCTGATAATATTGCATTAAAAAGAATTTAAATGCAACTGCAGAATTCATGGGTAAATATGGACTTCTATTAAATGAAATCCTCTATACGAAAATATAATTTATTCATCTTGGTGATGTAGATGCCGAAATTTGAAACATGTCAGAAAATATTACTTGAAGAGGAACTATGTGAAATATGGTAATAATGGCAGCTGACAATAGATGTAATTTTAGTAAAATATAAACGAGTATAGGATTCTGATTGAAAAAAAAGTGTTTCTATTAAATATATCTGGGGTACACTCATCATTTCCCTTTCCTTGGATTAAACACACGTTTTTTTTATATATTTATTGAGATAAGTTTCTATTATAAAACCCACACACAGTTCGAATGGATATATTAGTTTAAACATCTTTTTTAAGAAAAATCTAGTAGTAACACTGTGAGATTAAGGTATTAATAAGAAATGGATTGCATTAACTGCTGAAGAAAATATATAAGCAGTGTGACTGCGGGAATCAAAATTGTATGGTGATAATCTAGGGCAAGTTTCGATGCATAGAATTGAAAACAGACGCACACACACAGATACAGACACACACATATATATATATATATATATATATATATATATATATATATACAAATTATAAATATTCTACATATATATATATATATATATATATATATATATATATTGTATTTAGGCAGCAATCCTACATTTATTCATGTTTCATTAAAACGAAAAGGAAGGTACTAGGATTAATCACTTTATTAAATTATTCTTGTGTTAGAACAAGTGATTCCTTTTGGGAAACAGATTGTGGAGAAACTGTCCGAGTGCTTTCGGTATAATTTTAGCCATTATCAAGGATGATTTTATTTTTTGCAATTAAATTCGGTGCGTGCGTTGTGTGTATGTTTTTAGCGTTATGATTATATTTGATCAAATTCACTCATACACCCCCATATATATATATATATATATATATATATATATATATATATATATATATATATATATATATATATATATATTGAGGTAATGGAAGAGTGAATATTCTAATCCGTCGATCAATATTCCATGTATTATATCTCGTTATAATTCGAGGAGCATTTTTTCTCCTGAGTATAACGGTTTTTTACTCTTGTATCTTACTACGGTAAAAAGAGTAATTTACGTTTGCAATATTTCTGTTTCAAGCTTTCTTGCCTTTTCAGAATTACTTTTTATCATACACATATATCAATTCATTTTCAGTTACATTGTTACAGTTCATGTTTGTATTTCTAATATGTGCGCAAAAATACATACATACATACATATATATATATATATATATATATATATATATATATATATATATATATATATATATTATTATGAAATGGACAAAGTTCGATAATTATTTTAAGACATTTTTTAATGTTTTTATGTTCTTTTATAGATAAAAAAATCCCTAAAAATAATTGTCTGACTTTGTACATTTCTTAACGTGCGGCCTCATTTGTTTAAATTAAGTTACGCATCGGGCAGATATGAATGTACGAGGGAAGATCATGGAGAACTGTAGTATAAAAACAGTAAATTCGACCATGCTAACAGTGGCGGTCCTGTGCGGCTTAATCGGTAAATACACGTCAGAATATGTGACGGTTCCATATAGGATACTGTTTCTATCTATGAAATTTTCACGAACATTCAGGCCGGAAATTGTCTTTATACTGTTTATCATAAACAGAACATTTACTTAAATATCTGAATCTATAAAAAGAACGTCTAAACATAAAAAAATGTCTTTGTATATATATATATATATATATATATATATATATATATATATATATATATATATATATATATATATATATATATTGCATATATAAAAAACTCAGAAATAAATGATTCCATTTATTTTGGTAAGTTTCTAGTGAATAAGAATAAGAAAGTCTTCGTATAAAACGCTTTTATATATATATATATATATATATATATATATATATATATAGATAGATAGATAGATAGATAGATAGATAGATAGAGAAACAGAGAGAGTGAGAGAGACTTGAATTCTTAATACTAGTTAGCATATAAAAAAAGCGTATGTGTTAAAACAATATTATTTTTTGTACTTCTTTCTATGGTTTTATAGCGAGCCTGAATTGCATACGTCCTGATACCCACACATTCATCTGCCAACGATGTCTTGTGCGTTTCTTTTCAGGTCACGTGTGTGTATTTAATACTCCTGTATTTAAAATAATTTTCAGTGGCATTTTTTATTTTGGGCAAAGGGGAGATAAATTTTTTTCTCTAGCTATATTTTTTAACGGTACATTTTAAACGTAAGACTTAAGCAATATATGTTAATAATATTGTTTGAGTGAGAAAGGGTAATAATGATTGTATGCAAGACACTTTTACTTTATTTTCCCGAATTTATCCCTAATTTTAAATTTTTCTAAGAACATTTATGGCCGTGTGGGATCAGCATATATTTTGCATCGCATGAGGTAATCTGGTTTCTTTGTGTAGCAGAGGAATATAAAATTTTATATCGTAAAATTTCTAGAAACGATTCAACTATGATTAAAGGTTTTCCATGTAATTAGGCCATTTTTTTGTTTTCGTGTTTTAAAACACATTCTATACAAGGCGTTCTCGACTAATAGAGAATCTTCCATATTGGTGTAATTTCCGAGTCTGGAGAGGGTGCGTGGATTGGGCCAAAGATTGGTATACTGAAAATGTTAACTTTTGAAATCCCCTAGGCGGAACAGCACGCAATATGCATCGTACCGCGCAACTGAAATGTCACGCTGAGTTTTTTTTTTTTTTTACCCCGCGAACTATAGTGGCTTTTGCTTTTAGAAAAATAATCCATGAAAATGTATGCATACTAACTGGGAAAAGAATGAAATTTCCAATAATATATGCATATTATTTAGAATGCATATTTTGAGTCAAACAATCTTGGAAAGTTGGATTTGTGGTGAATAAGGTCCAACTGGCAAAATAATTTACGAGCCATTTGTCTATACGCTATAATATTATTTATTCAACATTTAGGATCTTCAAAATATAAAAGAAAAAATTCCAACCTTGCACACACCCACTGATGTATGTTTGGTTTCATTTAACTTCCATCATATTAACTCAATGATATGCTTGTTCGCCACTTCAGAAATGAAGTGAATTTAATAACTACGTATTTTTAAACATTTCACCAGGACGCAAATATATAAGAAGCACTAATATGCAAGAAGTTACTGAAAGTAAAAGAAATAGAAAAGACAGTAAAAGAACCCCATTTAATGAGAAAGAAGATGGTGATTGATATTGCATTTATGTCTTGAATATTGTAGTTGTGTGACGTCGCCCCCCCCCTATTCGCAGCGTCGACTCTGTCGTTCGATCTCGTTCGCGGCTCCAAGTGTGACGTTCTAACCCTTTGGTTAGATGATTACCAGCCTCGCCGTTCCCAACTCGCTTCCAACACCTGGTTACTAGGGTAACTGCACTGATCTCAGGTTTGCCTACCCACGTTGTGATTAGATCTTAGACAGACGGGATCAAACAGGGATTGGGGCCGTATGCAAGCTGAGTTCGACGGGAGTGATAACACACAAGAAAAAGAAAAACTCACGAGGCCAAAAATTACTGAAAAAAAAAGGGTAACAACCTTTTATATCTAAATGTTCGTTACATAAAAATTATTCCTACTTCCCGACCCGTTTTGTGGACTGTGGCACCAAGCTTCTATCATACAACTTAAAGACTTCGAGTTGCCTACTTTCTAGAAATTTGCATGTCGGGGTGTGGTTTGGTTTCGACACTGGGCGCTGATCTCTACCAGTCGTTCACGGCTGATTCTTCTCGCCGTCAGTGCGCTAATCGACTTCTTCTCTTCGGCTTGAGTTGGACGAGCTTATTCACTTCGGCTTGAGTTGGACGAATTTCTATTCTTAGGTTTGGTTTGGACGAATTTATTCACTTCGACTTGTCTTGGACGAATTTCTCTTCATAGGTTTGGTGTGATTCCAACTCCAACTGCAACTTCTTCTCGCCAAGGTCCGAACTCTTCTCTCTGTCGTCCGGGGCTGAACTCTTCTCTCTGCCGTCCGGGGCTGAACTCTTCTCTCTGCCGTCCGGGGCTGAACTCTTCTGCCTGTTTGGCCTGCAACTCCAACTCAACTTCTCATCGACTTTCGGGTTGCAGCTCCAACTCTTCTTAGACTTTCGGGCAATTTTCTTCACTTCGACTTGGGCTGGACGAATTTCTTCACTCCGGATTCTCTTGCCCGCAGAGAGGGAGAATGAACCGGGCCCGACGCCCGCGTTCAAGCTCCCTCGCTGTCCGCGGTCCAGCTGCAACTGATTTCTGTCGACTGGGTTCCTGCTTTTATTGACGCCGTAACAAACTGGGGTGGGTCTGTCGGCGCCATGGTTTTCTTGATAATTCCAAAAGTCGCATTATTTCTGATTTCCCATTATCGCTCTTACTTTCACTCTTACTTTCACTCTTACTTCCTAACAGTGCCTCTGGGGGGGGGAGGCGCACACCCGTTACCCCTGGTCTCTCGTATGTCAGGTGACCGCTTTCGACCAATGGGGTCCTGGTCGAGCGTCCTTCCTCTTCCCTCGCACATCACGTGACCGCTCTCGGCTAATGAGACTCTGGTCGGGCGTCTCTCCTCCTTTGTGACGTCTCCAATCGGGCGTGGTCAATCCGGGGCTTTGTTCTGGGGAAGAAACACGTTGCTAAAAAAAACAAAATCCAAATTGGCCTTTTCGCACGAAAATGACAATCTCGGTTTCCTTCACATTTGGCCTTTGTCAAAACAGCCTGCCGCTAATTAGATGCGACTTAAAGAAAGAATTTCTCCCCCTTGTCGGCGCCTAAAACAATTGCTTTCACCTCTTTCTTTCGCTCAGGCCTGTTAGCAAAATCTTAATTATCTGAATTGAAAATATCTTCACTCATCATCGTGGGTGGTTCTTATCTTCAACTCTAGAAATGGTCAGGGTTTGTGTACCAATGTCTTGTTTTTGTATACAATTCCCAGCGGTCACTTCTCATCTCAATGACACCCCTTTCGATTGTCACTTATTAATATTTTTTTCCATTGTTCTAAAAATCTTATTTCTTCAACCAAATTGATAATGAACTCCCATACTCCGCGGACACGAAAGTAGGTCAGGTGCTTTGACCGATATCTGGTATTTATCAATCGTACGTGTGCCTATCCGCTTGCAGCCCGTCTTGATATCATGTCTTTTCCCTTTCTTTCTTTTTATTATTTCTAAACTCTATTCTTTCAAATAACAATTTCTATTTTTCGTGAATTTCGGTCAGGTACTTTGGCCTAGATATCTTTTAACACTTGTTTTGTTTAAGCTTTGCGTGCTTATGACCGGGTTTTGTACTATCTATTTCTCTTTTCTTTTTCTTTCTTTCTTTCTTTTTTTCTTCCTTCTTCTTCCCTTCGGATCGCCTAAATACAGTTAGAGAATTATTCTCAAAACTCAATTATTCTTCATCTCTAAATAACTATTAACTGGTTAATAAAGCGAATAAAAATAAATCATATTTTTGTGAATATCTCTTTTCAGTTTTCTAATAATGCAGGGTGCCACAGTTGTCATAAAAGAAAGAAGCTGGAAAAAAGTTACTAAACAAGAAGTGCAGCAGAAAACACGTACGTATAGTAATTGTAAAAGTGAAATTATGAAACCTAACTACCGAACTAGTCATGTGCTTAAATTCGTGAGGTGGAGGTATAAATGAGGAAAGCTCCTCATGACAATTACTATGAATAAATTTATAGAAACACTACAGGCAACTATGTTACGACGGGGAGGTGACCAAAGCCGGGATACGAGGTCAGGACATACAAGGTTACAGATTCTTTTTTGGATTGCGTCAAAAATTTCTCGAAATATAGCAGAAGCATTTTTTATACGTGGCAGCAATATTCGATGCATTTAAGTATAACAGTCTTATAAGTGTGTAAAATATATCCTGGCGAGAAAAAGTTTCTAGCACGAAATAATGGGCCGATTTAATACCAATTTTTTTTAGCTGTTCTAACGTAATTACACCACTTTCATGTCGGAGAAAAAGGGAATCCGAGATGTGACAGTTATTCTCCAAGAGGTTATCATCAAACATGCTGATGGAAGATGAATACAATTCTGTTAGTTCATTAAATTACTTAACGGAAATATTGCATAATTCTATCAATGATTAAAGACAAACAGGCAAATGAATAACAAAGCTCAGGTATTCTAATTATTTAGTATAATTATATTTTAAGAAAAATATGATTTTTTTCAGCAAGAATACCTAAGATGTATATATATATATATATATATATATATATATATATATATATAATCCTAATGATATTAGAGTTTAGGTAGTATGTACAAAGAATGAATTTAAATTAAATAGAACCAACATCAAAGTTCCTTTA
>CAHIKZ030001337.1:0-12500 GCA_903632075.3 Acanthosepion pharaonis
AAAGAAAGTCAATTTGCCATTTGTTCATCCAAGTTAATACCTGTGTAATGATGATGATATCTTTATTATAATTACTAGTGCACCCATGCTGTCAAAAGTGATAGTTACTGTTAGATAGTTTTAATAGTGAGATACAATGGTTAGTAAGAAAGTTCAAGAGAAATCATGGGAAATTAGTAGTTTAAAAGCAGTAATAAGACCTTGCTAACCAGACACTTCATCTGAAGCCAAATGGTATAGCACGTCAGGCCTTATGACAGTTCTGTGTAGGATAGAGGTTTGATCCCTGTCAGAGGACACATATTTTCTATGAAATTTCTTGGACATTCAGGTCAGTAAATATTGTTAATTCTGTTTATTATATTATTTACTTGAATATTTGTATCTAAAAATAATGTATAAACAATATATATATATATATATATATATATATATATATATATATATATGATAAAAATATAGATTAAAGGTATGATATATTTATGGATTAAAGTGCTCAATATCAGGGATAGAGCCTATTGTAAATATAAAAGTGGACATTGATGTCAACATCCAGTAGTGGTGACTGTCTTTTTCATGCTTAAATATAACCATCAGACCATGTGCATTGTGTTTTGGCTTGACTGCTTATATATGCTAGCCAGTGGTGCATTATGGGTAGGTCTATTGTATTATTTTAATGGTCATTTGAGTGGGCAGTAATGGTTATGTTTTAAATTATTCTAGAGGCTATTGAGTAGAAATAATTGTGGATCTGAATGCAATTTTTTGGCTATTTTATAGTTTTGTTAGTTAACTCTTTACTCATTATTTATCATTGATTATTTTATTATTTGTTGTTCATTGCTTTTATTACATTTGCTTGGGTTTGTGTGCGTATTCATAGTTTGTTAATTTGTTATTTACTTAATTTATTTATTTACTTACTGATTTAGATTAATTAGTTTATTTATTTTATTATTTTTCTTTTCTTCCTTTTTAGTTTTCGATTTTTAAGTAACATAATAAAAAAAAAAATTGTGTTTGCATTTTGAAATGATTTCTGATCATTTATTTAGTTATTTGCATTGGTCTGGGAAAGTAATTATAGCTATTTTCTCCTCCAAACCAACAAAAATAAGATTTTTTTTTTTTTTTCTTTTGCATAGTGTGTGTGTGTGTGTGCACCCATCTGCATGTATGAGTAGAAAGTTCTGGTTATTTTTACTTTTGTGTTCTTTTTTTTCAATTTAAAATCTCTATTTTAAAATTTTTCTCTCCTTTTCTTTTTCCTCTTTTCTTTCAATTGTTATCCTTTCACTTCCGGTTATCTAGACGCATAAATATTGGATGTTTTATTTATTAACCAGACAAATTTTAAAGTGATAAAAATCTGTCAGATTAATAAATAAAAATCTATCATTTCTTTAAAAATTGCTTTGTTTATGCTTGGATACAAAAACTAAGTAGATATGAACTTTCAAGAACCTGTGACAAGAGGGATTTGCTTGCGCTTACATGCACTATTCGTCCTTGCTTAATCAGTGACGCATTTCGTAACTGAGTCAGTCTAAAGCACATCAGATCAAACAACAGTTTCTGCTGGAAAGGCAGATGCAGGTTCAAAAGCTACTGGAGAGCACATCTTTTTCTTTAATAAGATTTCTCAAATATCCAGCCAGTAGATGAAAATAAATATGGTTTTAAGATAAATGAAGTGTCTACTCAAACCTACAAACTTTTTACACTCACTAGAAGTGTGATTAAACAAACAATTATACCTGTAGATCTATATAACTGCAAGTATATTTTTCTCAAGAATGACATGATTAAGAAATCATTATTTCCGAATTATTCATGTCCACATAAAGTGTTGGAATGATAGAAAAATATTACGCATTCCAAAAATAAATAAAAAATATAAGTTTACTAAAACTCTTCAACATCAATACTTGAAAATTAACACAAACATATAACACAAATCAAAACAAACTAATAGACTGACCTAAAAGTTAAAATTCTACAATAAAACCAAGTGATTGAACTGTGCATTGGTCACGACATTTCGAAACATACATAACCAATCAGATTTCATAATCTTGGGGATAAATTTGAAAATGATTGACCCTTGATGATAATTACCAGCAACAATATTTTTCCTTTGATTATGGGAGCAACAACCAGAAACCTAGAAAAGAGGTGAAAAAACATGTGGCATGTCTGCCAACTTCAGAGTCATCACCTGAAGATAGTGTTGAACTATCAATAAGTTCAACGATGAAACCCATTTCTTTCTTTACTCTTCTCTAACATGATTTGTTAATACATTTATTAATTGTTGTTTATTTAAATTCCATGTCTTGTGTCTGGAGTCACATAATGATAACACTTTCCATTGAATAATAAATTTTACATATATATATATATATATATATATATATATATATATATATATATATAAAGAAATATAGTTTTAAGGAATGCTATATTTATGGATAAAGATGAGATATCAGAGAGAAACTTGTAATTAATGCATAAAATGACTTCCAGGATATAAGCTTAAATGTATCAATGGATTCAAATATTTTTTTATATAATGATGATTGCATATCATATTTGGAAACTAGACTGTTGCCATCTAATGAAATTCTATGAATTTTTTTATATTATATATATATATATATATATATATATATATCCAAATGTAAAAGAACAAAGAATAAAATTACAATGTTCAAAACATTAATTTAAAACAGGGCTCAATACAAGAGTAGAGCAATAAATATTTATTATACACTGTTACATTAGAACATGTAAGTAATTACTACAAAATTGTACATTTTGTTTCAACATTTAAATAAAACATCTCTTCAGGTAATAAATGATCTTATTTAAAAATTTCAATTTATGAAACATCACTTCATTTTCTGCTTTTGGAAAAATTTCCATACAATGTAAAAAGGAATTTTATAAAGAAAATGGGAAAGAAAATAAGAAAGAAATCAACAAAAGGAAAAGGAAGAGAAAAGAAAGGCAAAAGAAAGGATAAGAAATAAACCCTACTACCAAAATAATAGATGAAAAAGGAAGATAAAAGAAAGAGAAGAGTATATTCAAAATTACACAGAAAGTTAAGAAAATAACATGAGAAGATGTTGATACGAATTAAGCTAATGAAGTTTTCTTGAATAAGAGAATTTAAATTTGAATGGAAATGAAATTGCAATAGATACATTAGTTAACAATGTCACATTTTAAATTTTATGGCAGTTTTTATGAAATCACATATTCAAACAAAATTATCCATGGAATGTAAATAAAGAACACTTTAAGATGTAACAAGATGTAACTTAACAAAACCAACCTTACATTATAAATTAGAATATAAAATGAATTTTAAACTTTTAATACTTTTATATTAATTTTAAATTAGAAACTATTAACAATACAGCATGAGAAAAAATAAAAATGATAAGCCAATTCATGGCTTAGCATACTACCAGTAATTTATGAATAGTAACCAATACCTACAGCTAGAATAAATCACTGATGATAACATTAAAAAATGTTTATATAAAGATAACAAAAGAGGAGTGATTATTGTGTTATGACATTTAAGATTGTAAGTTTAATTCTTTAATATGTTTAAAATTTACTGTAGTTTCATATCGTTGATTTAATTATATGTCACTATTCAAGAACTTAATTATTTCCATTTTCTCCTGCAGTCAGAGTAAGCATGGTTTGTTCACCGATCTAGAGATTCTAACTTACTTGAGAATTTTTCATTTAACTTTAGGTGTTTTATTTTCCTCTTTCAATTTCCAAAAATATTTAGAAAGTGAAGTCATATTCTGTTTATCTGCATTAGTAAAGGATGAGAGATGATTATAGAAACGCTTTTTAAATTGATTCATTGTGCTTCCAATATATATTTTAGAAACCTTCGGATTTTCTACTGATGAAATGGAACACATATACAAAAGGGATTTAGTTAAGCACTTGTTAGATAAAGGGCATGATATATCTAAATTATTTAACCAAACCTGTTTGAATGAAAATATGCTGCCTAAATATATGATGTAATGGAATAACCTGTCACCCCCATGAATGACAAATCTATAGGTAGTAAATACCTATAAGTATCTGTAAGTCAACGGACTACAGAGACTAGCTGGGATCTGTTCCAGCTAGACCGTCGAACTCTCTTGCCTCTGAGCAGAGAGGAACCCGGACAAGGCTCTGCCGAAAAGCAGAGTCTCGTTTGCGGAGGTTGACCAACCCAATCCCGTTTATGCGGGTTCTACGGGCATTTTTTGGCCGAGCCTACGGGCTCAGAAGACCCACGTTAAACCTGGCCTTGTGCCACATCTACCCTAATGGGTGAGAGGGGGCTAGTAAATACTGTCTAGCTTTTAACTGCTGTCAAACTCTCTGCCTTCAGGAAGAGAGGAACCCAGACGAGGCTATGCCGAAGGACAGAGTCTCGTCCGGGGAGGTAGACAGACCCAAACTCGTTTATGCGGGGTTTACAGAGAATTTTTGGCCAAGCCTACAGGCTCAGATTGCTCCACATTAAATTCGGCCTTGTGTCACATCCTACCCCGTGGTGGGCGGGGGGGCTAAATATTACTAGCTGGGATCTGTTGAGTACGACTCAGACTTACGCGAGAACTACCGATTTCCAATAGTAGCACTCACTACTGGATTGACTTATGATGACCTTGTGCATAACTGTTACTTTTTATTCTTATTGTACTGGTTTTACAATAAACCTTTACTTATTTTATCCACTGTGTTGTCAAGTATATATTCCTATTAACACGGAATATAACAAATATATATATATATATATATATATATATATATATATATATATATATATATATATATTGTTCTTAAACTCATTTTTTCTTTATATCTTCTTGTTACAATGTTTTAAAGCTTTTTTTTTATCAGATGGGTTATTAGCAAATACCAATTCTTATGAGTAACACAAAACCATTAATGATTTTACTAGAATAAAAGCAAACAAAAATCCATACGTCTACTATAAAATTACTAAAAGATTACAGGTATTTACTAAACTTAGTTTCATACAAAGTCACAAGTGTGAGACATATTGAGAGAATCAAACTGACTACATTAAAAATGATCGACGGAGACTAACTCGTTAACTCTGACCCCACAATGAGATAATATAAATAGATACTAATTCTCAAAGACAACTTTTTTGCAAAGGCTGAAATATCTTACAGTCAATGTTCAGTTGGCAGTAATTTCATGCTTCTTTGTCCTACCCCCAAAAGATAAGTAGTAGATAGGTTCTCCTATCATTATGCTTCAAACGCCATTTCTGTCTTTTAAACAAGAGTAGAGGTTTATACTTTGTTTCCTGTTTAGTATTAGATTTCCGATTGCTTCTTCCAAGACCTTAATAAGGCTGCCATTACATTTTGGTGATATGACTAATAGGAGGCTACGACTCTTAATTTTTTGGGATACTGGGTTAGACGTATTCTGGTTGCTGCATCCCGACTGGTAACAAAGAGTCCAAATTCTTTGATAGCGCTTAGAGAGGCAACTCTGGTCAACAGTTGCATAACATCGGGGTTTTCACGGTCCCATGTCATGCATGGATAAAATTCTCTGCATTATGGGCAAACCTTTTCATTGGCAACTTTTAACCGTGAAGTCCCCATCACTTTGGACCGGAATTTCCCAAGACAATGTATGTAGTGACTATTATTATTGGCCCCTTCCACCATAAAACTCCCTTCCAATTTCTTGCTTCCCTGTCGCATACAAACTTAAAAAATTAAATGCAACGTCAATCGCCATCTTCTGTCTTCTTAAAACCTGTTCCTTTATTGTCCTTTCTCTCACTGATATACATTCATTCTCTTCCACGCCCAGTAACCCTTTGCGTTTTAGTGGCATTAACGCCTTACTTGAGGTGAAATCATTAAAAAAAGTTAATATATTTTTGCTCCTTTTTTAGTCATTCATTGGCATTAAGAACATTTAGGTTTGCAAATTTCATTTAAAATGATCGATTTTTGATTCTGTTGTAATTGAATGCCTCACACTCCCTATCGCCTATGTGGACTGACTATATCAATAACTATATATAGTGAGCACAGGATATACCTGGGGACTTGCTTCAGCAATTAGTTGGAGATTCGTTTTTTACGGGGTCTACGGAGAAGTTTTGCCCAGGCTTACGGGCTCGGATACCCCATGTTAAATTCGGCCTTGTGCCACATCTAACCACATGAGGCGGTTGGCAAATATCTTTGCTTCGGCAATTAGTTGGAGATTCGTCTCCAGCTAAGCTAGTCGAACTCTCTGCCTTCGGGCAGAGAGGAACCCAGACGAGGCTATGCCAAAGGACAGAGTCACGTCTGGGGTGGTAGACAGCTACCCGACCCCGTTTTCTACGGGGAATTTTTGCCCGAGCCTACGGCTAAAAATTTTAAACCCCGTATTAAAAATACAAAATTTGTGTCACATCCTGCCTCAATGGGGAGGTAAGGTAAATAATTTGCTTCGGGAATTACTAGCCTGCCACCCGGATCCCTGACTTTCAGTAGTGTATTCTCTTTTACAATAAATCTCTCTTCTTTCATCTACGCGCGTGTTGCTGTTCCTTCACTTGAGTACTACCTTTGTCTGTTTGTAACCTCTTTAAGGATACAACAGATTGCATTGTGAATTGTGACAATTGCCGAATAAACATGTATTTTAAAAATTATTTTTTCAAAATTTTTAATTTTTATCAAATAATAGACTGTTTATTGTTCCAATATTTATATCTGGAAATAAAGAACAGATTACCCGCATAAATTATATAAAGGGTTCAGTTCAGAATTCCCTGTAGGTTACTCGGATCGATGTACACCCGATGAATGCCTGAGGGCACAACTGTTGAAACGTTATGATAACAACAACAAAGATGAAGACAATAATCCGACTGTAAATAGTGTAAATAATGATAACGCCTCATCCCAGAAATTCAGACATAACTTTATATCCACTACGCCAATGTCCCAAACGGCATTAGTGGTGTATTTTGAGAATCTTTTAAATCCAATGTCGGTTTCGACATTTGGTTATCATGGCTAGTTCATACTACTTTTGATAATTTTGTTTGATAACATTTATAACAATCAAAGATGAGAACAGTAATTCGAATAAGTCAAATTATAGTGAAAATTCTTTAAAAAAACTCAAGAGATCCTTGATAAAATCCCAAGAATCAACAATATTATTTTCCTTGATCTGGCTTCTCAGCTTCAGTCTCTTTCCCATCGCCGTAAAGTCACTTTAGTCACTTTCCCATCGCTGTGTCTTTTCTATAAATACTTTCATAGCAACTGTTGGGGTGAGCTCTTCACTATGGTACCCTAGACTTTAAGCGCAGTACTAGACTGGCGACGAGGTTTCACCAATTTACAGTTAAGTTGACTAGATGTAACCGTAAATTCCATGTGAACAGTTTCTTTGCTTGCACTCCTCGCTTGTGGAACTCTCTTCTGGCTCCATGCTTTCTATCTAAAAAAAAAATTAAATGCAATGCCAATCGTTTTCTATTGTCCTCCTGATTACTCTTCTTTTGTTCTTGATCCTTAGTAAAATCTGTGTTTTCTAATTCTTCCACGCCAAGTACCCCCTTGTGTCTTAGTGGCATTACTGCCTTGTTTGGAGTGAAATCGATTAAAAATAGTTGGTTAGTCAAGTAGTTATGAATTTAATACCTGGATCAGGTAGTGAAACAATATACTCTGGTTTAGTAGAAATGAATTAGAACCAGAATCACAGGGACAAAAAATAACGTAATAATCAACATATAAAATATCCTATATATAGCTAAATAAATGAAGATGGTTAGAGGGTACTTGGCCGAAACGTCATATCTATAACAACAAGTAAACGTATATTAATTATGCTGTTCAATAAAGTTATTGGTGAAAATTGAAAAATTATTAAAGAAAATGATTTTGACTTAATAACCGTAACTTTTTCATCCAGATCGATGTTTTGTAGCGGAGATAGCTGCGTATCTTCCACTAACATCAGTGATCGATGTTTCTATCAACTGCTGTTGTTTTCCTTGGCCAACCTGTTCTACACCAGTAGTTCCTTTCTTTTTAAGGGCATTCCATATTGTTAAAAGAAAAATCACTTTACTTACTAAAGATCATATGACGATCCGAATGTTGCGATAAAAAGCAACTGAAATAAAATAGAAAAGAAATTCAATGACAACTCTCGTGTCTATAAAGAAATACACAAATAAAAAGTAATTATACTGTAACGGTGTCGTATCCATAAAAAATAACTAAAAAATAATTATAGTGTTACAAATAATTATAATAAAATAATTGACATTCTCACTATCGAACAAGCAGTTTACACGGACAGGCCGTCAAAACGTGCGTCAAGAAAAATTTCGTTTCCTTTTTCAAGTCATAATAGTAACATTTATCTTTTAGCACTCAACAAAAAATTGGATTAAGAAAACCCCCGACACGTCTTGTGTTTTCTAACTAAATTATCTGGACAATCCTTACATGTGTATCTATAAAAAATATATATATATATATACGAGAAAGATTGTATACACTTTGCTTATTCTTTATCTTATACTTCTGTCGGATATTTGATCTATATCTGACCCCAAACTCACAGTTATACTCGGTATTACCATCTCTCGTTTCTCCCAACACCATATAACAACTCGATTCTCGTTTTGTTGTTTTTACGTCTTGCTGTTTCTCATTTTTTGGATACTTTGCATAAATGTTAGGGGTGTAATTATTTTGTCAGAATTATAACTCCCCTACACAATTAACAATGTTACTTTTATAAAAAATAATCGTACATTGTCTTTCATAATGGTCTTCAAATTTGAGGATAATGGATTTCTTTAACCTTAGAACATAACCATCAATTAAAATTACACCACTACTAACCATGGGTATATCATACACAAATTTGAAAATATCAAAAAAATATTAAATATAAATCTTTATTTGAAATATTTTATATGCAGGCACTTCAAACGTTGTACTTTGAATTAACATTAATAGGAATTGAAAAACATATTATTTAAGTAAGAAAATCAAGTACTGAAAATTGTAATTAAAAATAGGAAAATTTGCACTGGGTATATTATACCCATGTTTGTTCCAGGGTTAATTGTATAAATACATGCAAATATATCATACTTAAAAACACATCCCATATTTTGAAGTTTTAAACTCAAATTGAATCTTCTCACTAATCTAAACATTTAGAACAAGTCATTTGTCTTTGGTTCTTTCTTACTGTCCACGGTACATATAATTTATGTTAATCTTCTTTCCCACTTGACCGAATATTTAGTTACTCAGTCAAATGGTTTTCACCTAAGCCAATAAATCATTGCTTGATTTAATTATATTGTTTAGTGTTTATGTTTCGTTGACGTCATATCAAATGGGGGATGTTAGATAATAGAATAGCCGTCAAACTTGCATTTTTAAAACTCGTGGAGAGTGCGTATAATAATAGGAATCATTAATCTATCCTGAGCATTTGTTTGACATATTGGTGAATGTAATACTGTTAATTTTCTGCGTATCTGAAGTTAATTAGATGCTTACTGGGTATTTTAGGATACAGTTTTTAAAAACATCAGTTGATCATCATGGTCGTATAAGGGAGATCCTTAAGCGAAAAAAAAAGACAAATAAGTGTCATGACTTCCCTCAGAAAGACCTTTGACATAGCAAACCAAGAATGAAGAAATACGAAATATGCCTGGAAAGTATTCAGCCATTTGGAATAAATATCTGGAGAACGGGTTGCGCGGCAGTGATGTAACCATTCAGAGAGGAATCTGCTGTGCATGTGAAGATCGACACTCTCCCCTGAAGTTACTCAGTCAGCAGTGAGAAAGCACTGAGTGAATTTGTATATTGTGTAACCGTTGCATTCACAGCTATTATGCATCAAGTTTTGCTTAAAACTTGGATATTCGTCCGTGGAAGGTATTCGGATGTTTTTTTTTTTTTGGTCGGTGGGGGAGATTCAACGAGCGTTAATATTAAATGACTGGATAATTTCTAAACACATGTTGTATTCCTTTTTCCTTCACAGAAATAATAAAGTAATTAAGAGATCGAACTAAACTGCAGGCCCAACCATGGTTCACCTGAAGGCCGTTACAGAGTTTTACAAGTGATTATTCTGTCACCTGTAATAAGAGTATCGGTCTGTTTGGTCCTCTCGTTATTCCCAGAAATAGTTGGACTAACACTAAAATCTATTTATCTTTACGCTGTTAACATGTACTCTGTTAATTTCCATAAACTTTTATAAAACTACTGTGAATGATTATAGCATTCTCTCCTTCCAAAAACGGAAAATATTCTGCATTTGCTTTCTACGTGTGTCCGGGAGAGGAAAGCCATTTTGGAATAGGATTATGAGTAGGAAAAGAAATAGTAACTCCACAAATTTTCTCTCATGGACTTCTAGATACTCAGGGAGGATTCTGATTAACCCTTTTAAAATAACATTAAAAAGGAAATTCTTGTAGAGACATACAGAAACGTGATTTATATATATTTGCACGATTGACTCTCCAGTCGCTTCCTACAGCCTGTTTCGCTTTTGATACGCTTCTTGTATTTGTACCTTCGATGACTTTTAATGCCGGCTTGAGACCAGCACAACATTCCACATATAGGTCAAGGAACAACATCCCCTTGTGAAGGCTGCAGGATTATTAGAGAGGTGTTTAGTGATCTGCATCGTAGTACGTAGATATTCAATGCATGATGTATCAAAAGTTGTAATACCTTTTGTGTACATACTCCTCCACTTTGCACTATCAGAAACTACTTCACCAAAAGAAGATCGAGAGATATCTATAGAATTTACATTTTAGTTTATATCCTTGTACTTCAGCAGGTATTCCTTCTTTCCGAGAACCGTCATGTAGTTGGCTGTACATGAGGATTTTCAGTGTTCTTTCATCACTTATGCACACATGACCAGCCCAGCGAAGTTGCGATTGCATTAGAAATGTTTCAGGTTAATATTAGATAATTTGTTTTCCAGATAATAGCGACAGATTGTACGAAGGTAATGCTTATGGAAGGACATCAAACTGACAAATATGGTCCCGATAGTGGGGGCAGGACTCATTAAGCTTGTTTTTCAATAAAAAAATTCTCTGATGTCCCACAACCGATAGTAGAGCTTTCTAAAGCCGTCTATAGCTTTGAAGATCCTATAAATGATCTCATCGTCAAGTGAAGTTGAAATGTTGATTTTTGCTTCCGAGGTGTTTAAATGATTTTGAACATTTACGTTATTTCTCATCAACAGTGAATGGCACAGATGTCAGAGTTTGTGCTGAAGAAGTATATACCGAATATCACGTACAAATTTCGGCATTGATTTCGGTTGCTGTACCACATCAGGCTCCTTGATACTAATTATTAACCTAAATGTATTTCATGCAGTTGAAAATCTACTCTTGAGCTTCATGAAGGGATGTTGCATCATTCTCGGTAAATAGATCATAAATTAATATTATCGCTTGTTAAGGTCATAGGTTTGTGAAAAGTACCACACACACACATGCACCCACACACACATATATACAGAGGCATGAAGCCATTCTTATATATTCATTTATGCTCAGAATATATAAACATGCACGCACATATATACGCATGCATATCAGTTATCAAATTAGATTTTCACACACACAGATATATATATATATATATATATATATATATATATATATATATATATATATATATATATATTAATATATATATATATATATATATATATATATATTAAGTGTTATTTTTTTTTTTGTTTTTATTAATAAGGCTTCCATTATTTTTAGCCTTTTTTTTTGCATGTAAATGATGCTATTATATTATTGTCAATAAGTATGTTACGGATAATGTCCGGTAGGTCTCCATGAATATTTAAATGAGATCTAATTGAGCTATGATCAGAAAGGTGTAGAGTGAGTCTGCGTGTCAAACATGTTGTAACGTGGCCTATATAATTATTTACAAATTTTTATTGATCAGAAATACAATTCCTTAATGGGCATTTAAATTCGTAAATAATTTTTGCCCTATTTCTTATGTGTGTGTGTGTGTGTGTGTGTGTGTGTGTGTGTGTGTGTGTGTGTGTGTGTGTGTACAGGTTACATCGAAAGTAATACCTCCTATTAAATTATGCTCGTAGGCGACGTCAGAAGCGTTTGATGCTGGTATGACAGTAGAGACAGAACAGTAATAACCCTTAATTTTTTTTCTATGTTAATTATTGCAGCTGATAGGGAGTCTGGCAAAATAGTATTTGAAATGAAAGCGATTACCTAGCAAAGGTGCATAAGTGAATACTTACAAGCGTAAAAAGAATGTACTGACTGACATTCAACAATGCCTGCCGAACGTTTACGGAGATCAAACAGTAGATGTGAGAACAATTAAATGGTA
>CAHIKZ030001337.1:17500-27500 GCA_903632075.3 Acanthosepion pharaonis
TGATATATTTCTGCTGGAGAATGGTATGTAACAAGTCTCATTCTCACTAGGTGCCTCATTCACTTTCTCTTTATACTATACTAAGTTAAGTATAGTAAATACCTGAGGTGTTTGTTTTGATTTATACTAAAATAAATAAATAACTAATGAAAGGAAAAATAAATGGTGAGTTTAATCCTCATTATAATTGTAACCTAGGAAAAGGAAAAAACTGAATAGAATAATCACACGAAGGTTGGCAATGAACGATAATACTTAGGACAACAACACATATAAATTTGCCAACGGCGCGTAGAAGAAGTGAATTCCACAATGAATCTCCAGTTGCAGGATATCTACCAACCGCCCAACGCGGTCAGATGTAGCACAAGGCCGAATTTAATGTGGGGTATCGGAACCTGTAGGCTCGGAAAAAATTTTCCCGTAGACCCCGGTATAAAAACCGGGTCGGGTAGTTGTTTCGAGACGAGACTCTGTCCTTCGACATAGCCTTGTTTGGGGATCCTCTGCCCAAAAAAAGAGAGTTTGACCAAAACAGCTGGAGACGAATCTCCGACTGCAGACCAACATACAGTATTTACTACTGTATTTATGTGAATGGGGACATACACATTATCGTCCATAGATATGATACAACACTGAGTGCTTCTTCTTCTTATGACTTGCGCCAGACCAAAGTGAGATTTGTAAACGATTATACGTAAGAATATATGTACTGATAGGTAAAGCGTTTTACAATTTGATTGCAGTCTCGAGAAAAGAGAAATATAAATCAGACCGAATTTTATAATAGTACGTTGGCATTACACTAAAAAATTCGGCGCTTAACAATCATCCCACAAAACATAACCTTTATTTAGACTGACTGAGCTAAATGAACATGCACATGAAAACATTTCCCTAGACATAAATAGTGTTTGAAACCTTTTATAATAAGTCTAAGCAAACTAACTTCTGTAAGTAAAAGGAATGATTGCTGGGCCTTCATGTAATCTGTTTTGTTTTTTTACATTACTTATTTTCTGTTTGTGTTTTTCTTTCCTCTTTTATAGTCGTTGTTTACATATTTATATGTTTTGTCCTCGGTTGAGTTCTGAAGAGCGAGTAGATAAAACTCTTTTTTTTTTGTTATATTTTTCGATTCACCAATTTATGGTGAATAATACTATTTTGGGGCAATGTTTAACCTTCGTATCGGAAAAAAACGGTGTATCAAAAGGATGGTTATTCCCTTGACACCGCTATTACTGTATACGATTTTGACTCCCCCGGTAATGTTTATTCAAAAGATTATAAAAATATGTGAACCAAGAACAATGCGATATTTATTATTTACTTTTTATAAAGATTTATTTACTATTTTCTAAAGAAATAAATTTGTAAAGATATCTTTTTATTTAAAAATTTATAATTTTAAAAAAAATTATCAAAATATGTAAACAAACTATAAAGCAATATTTATTATTTACCATTTTATAAATAACTATGAAAATCAAGTTTGTTTTATTTAATCTAATAAATAAATAGTGTTTAATATCTTTGCTGCCAATTCACAAGAATAAAGAAAATGTATAAACCCATTTTCATATGTTTGGGTTTTATTAAAATTCTAATCATCGCATTTTTAAAACAATAAATATAGCCGAGGGAATCAAAAGTGTATACAAGAATAGCGGTGTCAAGGGAATAACTGTTCTTTTGACGCCGTTTTTTTTTTTTTTTTTTTCAGTCACGAAGGTTTAACATTCCCTATTTTTGCTTATCTTTGCGCTTTCATTCCCCTTGTTTTAATATATTTGTAATTTTAAAATGTCTGGTGTTAAAACAATAACTAAATAGAAATGCATATAATGGAATGCACACACATACACACACACACACATATACGTGTGTGTCTGTGTGCATCCATAAGTGCACTTACAAATAGACATGTAAACAAATCGTAGCAACAAAATGTTCAGCAAGTCTAATTAAACTGGCGCTCCCTGCCAATAATCTTTGCCCAAGAATTAAACCCAATTGATTCCTTCAATAAACAACGTTTCCAAAGATTCTGTCCATTTATAATTGCCTGTCATTTTTTTGTTGTAAAGTCTTGGCACCTAGCCACTGACGTATGTGACACGTCATTGGGGCCTCACTTATAACGGCACAAATAAAAGCAAAGTGGTCACTTGTAAAGTTCAGTCAGTTGAATTGATTTCAACAGAAAGAGAATTCGATATCTGATCTTCTATTCTGCACTCGAAGAGAAAATATAATCCTTATTGTTTGTAGATTCAATCAAAAGAATTGAGTCATGCCTATGGAAGCTTTCAACACCTATGGTCTTGTCAACAAGGTCGTGGAGAGAATTCCACCCAAACAACTGTCCGTAAGTAAACGTTACTCGTTACAGTCTTTCTCGTTTGGTTGGTTGCCGGTTTCAAATATTATATCTAATGTATAGGTTCGCAATATTATCTTTTGTTTAATATTAGGGAAATCTTCGAAGTGTCTTTAAAGTTTATTCAGTTCTATATTGCTTGTGCTTTAGGGGAAGAAAGGCATTGGTCAGACTTTAAACAGTTGCCTTTCTATTTTTGTGCAATACAGAAAAAAATAGGCAATTACGGACAAGATAATTATTAGCGATGAAAAATAGTTTTTATTATTGGAACCCAAAAAGTTAAAAAAAAATTATTTCGATTCATGACAGCTTTCAAAATCTCAACCTAAACGGAATTTACGGGGGACGGGAATGTTTTTTCTGTTTTTGATGGAATTTAAAGAGATTTATTTATAAATTGCTGGAACTTGGACAAATGTTTTCTAGGCATTCTTTTTTTATGTGCCGTGTCCCTTCAGGACGTAGGGGATCATGGCACTCCACAATTTCCTGTCCTTCGTAGCTCTTAATAAATGTTGTCTTTTTGTTATTTTACTAACATTGTTCCGCCATCTATTTACTCAAGCTAAGTTATGCGTTATTTTCCTCTGTCCCTCTGACCTTCAATCTGTCCTGTGAGTATCAGCTTTTCCAAGCCCTCTTACTGTATGCCTTCCTGATGTTAAGTATAAATTTCCTTTTTGTTCCCTCTAAAATCTCGTTGCTCACATGTTCGACCCTTGGCATTCTCAGTATTCTTCTGTAGAACCACATTTCTGTTGCTTCAAGTTTCTTCATCACTGAGGTGATTGTCCAGCATTCACTGCCATATAGAAAGACTGATATCACGTAACGGTCTAGCACACTTTCTAACAATGTTTTCCTGCTTCTTAATAGTCTGATAAGTTTTGGAATCCATCTTTGCTATCCCAATGCACCTTTGGATTTAGCGTCACACTGCCCATCCTCTGTTAAAAAAACTTCTCAGATATTTCCCAGATATTTAAATTTTTGCACTCGTCTGATTTTGGTATCTCCTATGTATAATTTGCATTTTAGGCTCATCCTTCTACTAACAACTTGCATTCTGTCTTAATGTTTAATACTTTTTTTTCTTGCTTCCCTTCACTACCTTCTTTAAGAGTTCTTGTAGTTACTACAGTTTAAAAGTCAACCGTCAATTTATGTTGCATGATACTCAACCAGACAGTCAGCATATGTTCCATTGTGATACAGACCAACATGCCAAACCCAATCGAACTGACCTTATATATATATACACACACACACACACACACAAGTTACATATATATATATATATATATATATATATATATTGGGGGTATATATAATATATATATATATTATATATATATATATATATGTATATATATATATATATATAAATATATATATATATATATATATATATATATTTATATATATATATATATATATATATATATATATATATATATAAATATATAAATATATATATATATATATATATATATATATATATATATATATATATATATATATATAAATATATGTATATATATATATATATATATATATATATATATATATATAATATTTATATATATATATATATATATATTTTATATATATATATATTTTATATATATATTATATATTTATATGATAGAGAGAGAGAGAGAAAGTGATACTTATTGCGCCTGAAGAGGCATAACAACGTAATATCGAAACAAGAAATAATGCGTAGCGATAATAACATGTTTTATTATAATATCTTATAATAATAAAATAATATATATATATTTATATATATATATCATATATATATAAAATAAGGGGGTGAACATTTTCGCATTTAACGCAATCGTGAGGCCTGGCGATTCTGTTTCATGCTAGACGCAACTGTCAGGCCTTTGTGGAATTGCAATATTTTTCATTTCTCACACGTCTATCTCTGATATTGAGTAATTTTATCCCATAAATATAATACACCTTGCTTCACACACATAACATATTTTTTACACATATATATATATATATATATATATATATATATATATGAAAAGGCATCAAAAACCATTTCCCAATACCCATGACTACTGTCATCTTGGCCTGGCGTCGAATTACTCCGGCCCGAGTTTGGAATCTTTGGGACAGAGTTTACGCCAAAGCAGTAAGTAACAGATGCTACACACTCATGCCGTGGAGCTAGATTTTTTACCCGAGACACCGTACGTAAATAATTTTAAATGACAGCAAGTAGGTATAGTAAGATCGGGTTACGCTAATTGTCCAATTAGGGAGGAACTGCCTATTTTGAAAATCAACATTGGAAATCAAATTTTTAACCTGAATTTGAACAAAACGCCGGTGCTTATATAGTAGTGAAAGAGAATTCCCGGTACATAATCGATTTATTTACGACATATTAAATGACGTTGCTGATAGCGCTGATATTCAAAAGGACAACAGATGGGTTTGAAACTGCAATAATAATTTTATAATATGACAGCTTCCGTCTTTGTCCTTGTTTGTTTGTTTTTTCTTTTAATAAAAAGAATCAAAAGAAAATAAGCACAGGATTACAGTGGATTCTTCAGCTAAGATTTTAGCATTTTTTTTTTATAATATTTATTGAAATACACACATAGAAAAAAAATAAGATAAGCACAGCGGCTCGGATTGAGGAATCGGAGAGCCAAGTTCGAATTCCAGTCGAATCCATTACATTCACTTTCTTGCTAATACCCTTGGGAAAAGTATGAATTCTCTTCTTCTCCCCCCAGCTATGGGTAAATAACAGAACAGACCGGGTTCTATAGCCTTGGATGGCAACGGTCTACCGCAGAAAGAAATGGCAACCTACTAGGGAAAAAAATATCTGCCTCGTCAGTCATGTATCGAAAGATATATGATCGCCTAAGCGTGTATCACGCATGGCACATAACTGAACTGACAAAAGTATGTAGATAGGGATGAAATAGATAGAATGTAGGTATATATATATATTGGGTAAATATAGATAATGTAAGATAGATATAGGTAAAACAAACAGAGAAATTTACTTTTAGGCAACTAAAGATAGACACGTTGATAAATATAAATATAGATAAAGTAAGTAGAGATAGATAGGCAGATGTAGATAAAAGAAAATAGTAGTAGGGATGTGTTGTCAGTGTAGTGATTATTAGACCAAAAGTAAAATTGGTGAGGCCGGTTCAAATTCCGGGTTAATCTATTGCGATCACTTTTCACACAAATACTTCTAGAAAAGGCATGAACCCTTCTGTTCTACCTTCAGCTATGCGTAAAATAGGGTAGAGTAGGCTCTATAGGCTTGACAGAGCAACCACATTAGAAGAAAGAAAATTATGAATTGCAAATCTTTGAGACGACAACAGTAAACTTATAGATAATAAAAACAAAGGAATCTCTGGAGAGCGATGATCGTCCACGTCCTGAAGGGATATGACATTAAAAAAAGATGGAAGGGAATAGGAATTTGGAAGACTAACCAAAGCCAATCTTCTTAGTGAGAACATTTCGAGAATATTCACCTGAAGAATGATGCTTTCCGAAAACAAAGTGAATTCGGAGGACAAGCTTCAGAAAAATTGAAAATTACTGCTTAAAAAACTTTGCTGCTTACATATGATGGAGTGTAGATGGCATATCAAATAATGAATTTTAAAAAAGAATCACTTGCCGGTTTAAAGGGAGGATGTTTGAAATCGGTATACATAAGAACTCGTGATTAGCAACATGTTTCAAGTAGTGATTTTTCCTCCGCTCGTTCCATATCAGCGATGATTACAAAGCAATCTTTTAAAATATAACTCTCATCCTCTTTTCAAGGGAAAACCTACAAAGAATTATGAGGTGGAACAGATTTGGCGATAATGCATATGAATGAACAAAATCTGCTTCCATTTTGTCAGTAAAACAAATTCCGATATCTGACCTAGTTCCATTAACTTTCCCTATATTAACGATGGTTTACAATTAAAAAAAATCCTACCCTTTAGAGACTGTTTTCTAGAGTGACAGAAGAATGTTCAATCTTTAAATAAAACAAAGCAGCAATAAATCCGAATTTATGCAGATCCGTTTAAATATCATTTTGGAAAAAAACTGATAATAGATTGTAAAAATTGTTCGTGATTATAGAGCATCGCAGAGAAGGTAAGCGATCAAACCTTTGTGTTGAGCAAAGAATACAAAATAATGGCTAAAAAATAAAGTTAATAACGTATTATCATATTGATTCCGAAAAATGAGATCGTTCAGATATCAATAACGTCTTAGAGTAAAAAGAAATAAAGGGAGACAATTATGTTATCAGTTTAACTTATCGATAGGCGTGTACACGATTGTTATTTGTTGAATCAGCCCCGTTCATATATTACTATAATTTTTTGGTGACATAATAAGACTTTTCGATGCAGACAGAAAATACGTAAAAGTGCTACCAAAGATTAAAACAGCACAGTGTAATATTTGTAGTATTGTTTCTGATTTGTTATAGTCAGAACTGGGGAGTACAAAGGGGATATTATGGTTCATCTCACACAAAAATTTGTAATATCACGGTACCGCCAAAGATTCGCTAAAAAATGAGCATACACGACGGAAAAATGTTCAAAACTTAATAAAAACAAAGTTTTATCGTTTAACTTATTATTAAGATGAAAGACCAAAGTATTTTTGATTATTAAAATGATATTTTTTTTTAACCCTTTTTATTTTAAAAACTTTGTTTTTCTTGCGTCAGCGGGGGACCATAAATTATTATAGGAAATTTTATGGTCTTTTTGCGGTAAAAAATACAATGATTTGAAAATTCTTGCAAAAATCAGATAATTGTTGGATTTTAATGAAACTTTCAGGACATTCACAAATGAATTTAATTATTTAAGAAACGTTTCTTTCTTTAGAAAAAAAAATTAAACTTCTGTAACGCTCCAATTATTTAACATTATGAAATTTCGAGTAAAAGCTTAATGTTTATGTTAGTTATAAGAACAAGTACTTGGAGAATTTAAATCATTAAATGTTTTTGACCAAACAGGACCCCCCCAATTACAGAAAAAACTGTTCTGAATCATAATAAGTAAATCAATAAAACTTATTTAATTAGAAAAACTTTTAATTGTTTTTATTAATAATGTATATTATGGACAGTATTGTCTTAAGAATATTATTTCAATGAATAATGAATTTTGGCAAGAATTGTTTTCATTTTTGAAATTTTAATTATAATAATTTAGAATGTTTTAAATCTTTTAAAATTCTATATTAATTTGAATTGGGTGATATTGTTATTAAGTAAAAACTATACTTACTAATCATAAATGGTAAAGCTTACTACAATTCAGCGACCCCCCACCCCGACCAGTATTTTAGAGATAATTTTATATTTTTTGTGTACCGATTTTTGTAAATACGCATATCCATACACATCATCAGAAAATAAGAGCAGTACAGTAAGAATATAAAGAGTTAAAATTCTATAAAATATTAGATTACTTAGAATATTTTCATAAATTTTTAAGATTATTGGGTAGTTAAGAAATTATATAAAAAGGACGTTCACTTTGTATTCAAGTAATTATTACAGTTAAATGCGGTTTGCTTAAGTTATCAATAAATGTGTCAACACTATAAAAACACCCACATCCGTGTTAAAAAATTCTTTATTGCGATATTGTAAATTAAAAGTAAGTAATATTTGTTTCAAACCAGATTATTTAAACTCTAAATCAGCTAATCTTCCTCAAATAAAGTTTCAGAAAAATATATTTTATTTTTAAAAGTTTTTTTTTTAATAAAGAGAATGACGCTGTGTTAACAGATTTGTCAATCTGGCCGAGTTTAACCATTTTTAGCGATTTCAAAAAACAAATCCTTCCAATCAATTTAAATATGTTTTGAAATAGAGCAAAGTATTTTGCTTATTGGAAGTATTAAAATTAATCTATTAGCTTGGAATTAAAACAGAAATAAACGTTTCAAAAAAGATTTTTCATTTTTAAAATGGATTTTAAAGTTTAGATATCGCTTTTTTGGAGGTGACTACTAATATTTTACTGTTTTGATGCAAGAAGTTAAAGGCCATTCATAAGTCATCTTTGAAACAAGAAGACGGAAAAACAGGATTTCTTTTTTCATTAAAATTTGTTTAAACAAGTTTCATCATTTTACATGCATATTGTGCATTAAATTTGAGGAAAAACAAGGATTGTCCGTGGTCAGGAATTAAAAGGAATCATTGCTGATAGACGATGGCCATTATATGGAATATATTTAAAAAAAAAGTTTGGAGTATAATTATAATTTAGTTTTTAAATTAGATTTTAAATTGAAGTACAATTTAGATTATTCAGAAATTTTGCTATTTTTCGTACTTGGATATATCTTATTAATTTTCGTAATTGTTTTTTCTTTCCGATTAAAGAAAACAAAAAAGAATTGCTAAAGATTTTCACTTGACCTCAAAACGTAATTAATTTCTATGTTTATATAACCACGACTTTCTACCATTTCCACGGATATTAAACAACACTAAATCACAATAGATAAAAGAAAATATTTTAACGGGATTTTTTTTTCTTTTGTTAGTTTCGATGTACATCTATCTATAATAATCTCTGTACCTACTTGCCTCTTCCTTCCTAGGCGTGGTTATTTTATGGTTGATACAGATATTACCTCACAAGAAGTAACACTTCTGCCCTTATTACTGTAAATTTCAAAATCGGTTCGGTGCGGCCGGTTTAGAAAATCATAACACGTGACCAAATAACGAATAATAAACCAATAAGATCGTTCTATTTGCCTAAGAATTATAAACCAATCAGATCGTTCTATTAAGCCTAAGAATTATAAACCAGTCATTTCGTTCTATTTGCCTAAGAATTATAAACCAATCAGATCGTTCTATTTGCCTAAGAATTATAAACCAATCAGTTCGTTCTATTTGCCTAAGAATTATAAACCGATCAGATCGTTCTATTTGCCTAAGAATTATAAACCAATCAGATCGTTCTATTTTCCTAAGAATTATAAACCAATCAAATTGTTCTATTTTCCTAAAATTTATAAACCAATCAAATCATTCTATTTTCTTTTTCCAGAGTCCTAAGCTTTGGACCTCTATAAGAAAATAAAAGTAAAATCGGCAAGCCAAGAACAAATATGCGTACTCGCTTCAAATGGATCCGCTTGTTACCGGCAACTTCAAAGAAACCGCCGCCAATCGTTTACTCACTTTTGCTTAAAGGCACCAGTTGAAGTTTTAATGGACATCTCTCTATGCTTATAGACCCACGCATATATATACAAACCTTTTATTTGAACTCTAACACATTAAAAGAACAATTATTTCATTCAAAACCTTTCCTATATATTAACAAACTTTAAATTACACCAATTGACTTTGCTGTTTTTTTTTTCGCATCTTAATTGTTTCATTCAGCCATATAAAAAACTATCGTTTTTTTATATACTGTTAAGTGTTTACCGATTTATCTGTTGAATTCAAATTTTTCATTTTATTTTACATGGTAATATATAGAAATTTCTACCGAATTTTGTTAGGGGATTCAAAGTGAATCTAAATGGACTTCCACATAA
>CAHIKZ030001337.1:32500-537739 GCA_903632075.3 Acanthosepion pharaonis
AAAAGCTTATACTTTGAGGATTAATAATTTGATATATGTTTTAAATGCTGTGTAAATTCTATCTTTCTCCTTAATTTTAATTAAATTTTATTTTAAGTCAGTATCCAGCCCGTAGGGATATTGTATAATATTAATAGTTTTCTATAAAAAGCGGATTTTACCTGAAATTAATGGAATATGTTCTAATAATATATCCGTTATAATTTTAATCTAATTCGTTAATTCTACCAAATCTTAACTTATATAGATTTTTATTTTTTCCCCCACAAACACTGCAACACGTTGTAGCATTCTAGACTGTGATGAAGGACAAACAATGCATCGACCAAAAAGTACTGATAAAAAAAGAAAAATAATTATTAATCCGAAATGTGCGTAGAATGCTAAAAAAAAAAAAAGGTTCATCCCAAAATCTTAAACAGTGGTTATATTGTGGACTCTTCCACAACAAGCTAGTTAACCCCTGCTAGGAAATGCACTATTCCTGTTATAATTTTCACCATCACAATCTTACAAATATATAACAAGTATTCATTGGTCAATCACCTTCAATCTAGCTTGCTGATTGGTCAGTTCCGACCAATCAAACCGCCTGCACGCGACCAATCTGTTTTCCTTTCATATAAAATGGGGAGCCCCACGTGGTACACAACCATTATAAAAATCCAACACGTGTAAGCTCCCTGAGTAGTTTCTTCTCATTCCTTGCTACCAAGTGCCAAGATGTAATCTTCAAGAACTCCCGTCTTAGCCATTGCGGTCAGACGTTAAAGACCATTACCAACATTCACGCAAGTACGAACTCTGAAATCTCTTCTGAAGTTTTACCAACTTTACAACTCACAATTCCAAACACGCTAAAGAAACTTTATTCTTCTCAATTACAGTTTAACATTATTTCCTCTTGATATGAACTCATGTACAACTATTACCTAATCAAAGGGACACAACTCTGTCCTACCTTTTTAGTTCGCATGCATGTATATCAAATATTAATAAATTCAATTGTTATGTTTTGAAATCATTCCGTTCAATTTTGTATTTTATACTATGTGCTATTTACGTCAAATATAACTTGCATTGTGTCCACGCATTGTCCTTAATCCCACCTTTTCTAGCCAAAGTTAAATAATGGTAACACTATCCCTACAATAATGATGACCCCGACGTTCGTCGTTCGACGTTCACAACAATAATGGTAACACCGTCGCTACAATATCAAATTTATTGGCTCAATGAAACTCGTTAGTAAATATTAATTATAAAGGAAAATGATGATTTTTTATATATAAGGCAATCAATATTTACAGTGAATCTACAAAAAGTCGGCGAACAAAACAGACAAAATGTCATGAACCCACGGGATACGTTCTGAGATGAAAGACGAGTATTTCCTTTTGTTTACAAATCTCGAGAAAAATCCGGAACGGCAAAGGAAGTATCTGTTCCTTCCAAAAGTTTTTGCTCACTGTAACTGTGACTGCCATTTTGTAACGAGCTTTCTGCACCAGTTTCAAATGATTTTCGAAGGCGAGTTCTTAGATATTTTTCGTATATATTAAAACCAAACAAAACTGGTATCTGATGGCTTGCCTGTAGAATACTTCCTGTAAATGATTCCCAGGAACTATCTCACTTCTTTGTACCCAGAATAAATCAATAATAGATACTTCGTACACATTGGAATTAGTTCAGTTTATTTCTGGAGGTAACGCTGAAAATATCAAAATTTGCCCTTTATGCAAAGTTTGGAGAAAAAGAGAAATTGTCATGTTATTTTGCCATTCTATTTTCGAACTTAGTCTTCTTAAGCAACAACAGATTGTCTGCTGTCAATGTGGATCCAAATTCTGATTGTGTTTTACTTCATAAGTTATCTTTCTTTCAGGTACGCTATGGAAACACTGAAGTTTATCCAGGAATTACTCTAACCCCTTCAATGACAAAGAGTTATCCTCAAATCCGGTTTGATAATGAACCCGGCGTCTTCTACACCCTCATCATGAATGGTAAGAATTCTTCGACAGCAATTTACTTTAAAAAAATGTAATGTTAAATATAAGAAACTAAGTTACATTTTATCAATGTTATCAATAGTCTGCATCTGTATGGTATTATGATACTTTTGTTTAGTATGGCATAAGGCCACAAATTTAGAGCCACATGTGAGGATTAGACTTACTATAGTAGGAGTGGATCTGGGAGAACAATTTGCTAACTATTACCCTTCAACAAAGCAAAGGTAAAGCTGTACTTATATAATTCACATTGATTTATTGAATAAACGTTTGCAATAATGGTAAGCTTTTTAAGAAATCAAGTGCAAGATATCTCAATGTTAGTTGTATTTGATCCTAACATAGGAAATAAATTTACAGACTATACTCTTTGTAAAGCATAACCCTATTGTACTAAAATCTCAGAATATGAAAGTAACTTAAAAGTATTACTATTAGTGCTATTACTCACTAGTAAATAAATTATATTGAGTAAAAGAAAAACAAGAGGCTGTGGAAGAGTAGGGACAGACAAGAACGACTGTCTTTGGGTATGGCGTCAACTATGAAAAATGCGCTCCCGATGATGTAAGTTTGAATTGCTATATTTTTTTTTTTTTCGTCTAAGTTTTAATAGTTTACTTTAACAACCGAGAATTGAACCCGGTTAAAAACTTTATAATGAGAAACAAAAAGATGAAAGGCGATTTTCCTCTGCCAGGATTGGTTCCTGGGGTAACAATTCTCAACTGCTACTGCTGATACATACTAGTTATGAGTAAAAGAAATTCGAAAGCTCATAGGAAGAGCAAAAGACGCTTTCCAGAAACTAAGCAAAGTATTGACATAAGAAATATTCGTTAGAAAGAAAGAAAAGTATGATTAACTGAACGTAAAATATTCTACAGAAGGTAATGACGAATAGTGAGAAAAAGGGACTAAGCATAAACTACAAGAAGACAGAGGGCATAGTCGTCAGTAAGAGGATGAGCCTGAAATGTGATTTGAAGGCCGGGAACACTAGAATCAAGCAGACGCGGAAGTTTAAATACCTGGAAAGCTCCTTGACAGAGGACGATAAGTGCGACACTGAGATCCGTATACGTAATGGGATGGCCAAGAACACATTCCAAAAGCTGGGCAGAGTATTGCGAGACTGGAAGAGTTCTTTGGTAACAAAGAAAAGAATACTGAACTGTTAAGTGACATCTGCTCTTCTTTGCGGCAGCGAATATTGGACAATTTCCTCAAAGATAAAGAAGAGACTCGGGGCGATAGAGATGTGGTTCTACAGAAGGATGCTAAGGATATCATGGACCGAGCATGTGAGCAACGATGAGATCTTAGATAGGTTGCAAACAAGGAGGAGGCCTATTCTTAATATCAGGAAGAGACAGCTGAAGTTTCTGGGACACATAATGAGGAAGGAGGGCCTGAAGAATCTGATACACACGAGTCAAATAGAGGGGAAGAGAGACAAGGTAAAACAACGTGTGACATACCTGGCGGACTTAAGCAAGTGGATGACAGAACGTGGTCTGGGGAAGGAAGCAGAAGGAAGGAACTTGCTGAGAGCTGCAAGGGATAGAAGGAGGTGGAGAGCCATGATCGCCTATGTCCTGAAAGGACATGACACATAAAAAGAAAAGAAGCATCAAATATTCAGTGAATGCTGAACAACTTACTCACACATGAAGAAGCAAATTGAATCGACAGAAATATGGTTTACCAACAAATACTAAGAATAAAACGGACAGAAATGTGAACAAAGAAGAAGCTTTAAGGAAAATAGGAATAACAAGGAAACATATACTTACAATCAGAAAGAGACACTTGAAATTTGTGGGAGGAATGATAAGGAAAGGGTGTCTAGAGAATTTAATGCAAGACATACTGAAGGCAAGATTGAGTTCCTCCTCGGTATGGTGTAATGGTTAACAAGTTTGTCTCGCAAGAACAATTGCGACTGAGTAGTAAGTTCGATCCTCACTGTGTGCCCCATGCGTTCAGCCTTGTGTCACGCCTAAGCTATGCTTAGAAAATCCCCATACTGAAAGCAAGATAAACGAAGGGAAACAATGAGTAACCTACTTAATATGCTTGTGTGAATGGATAGCAGAAGAGGGATAAAAAGTGATGATAAAAAATAGGAAGTTGTGATGATCTATGACACGAAAGGACTTTTATATAAAAGAAGATTGCTGTCTATAGTTTTTAGCGCTTCAATTTGATGCTTACAAGAATTATAAAAAAAAATGAAAAAAATAGACATTGCTGGAGGATAGTGGCAACTTGGGAATTGTGCAAAAGAGTTGCATTTGACCGTGCAAACCAATGCACAAATAAGTTGTTCTATTCAAATGGCCCGAAGGACTGAAAGTCAAACTGATCAACCAGACTAGGTCAAAAGTTGGGATTAAATCAAATTTATGCACATAATAATATCAGAAATATACGGTGTTCCAATAACTTGGACCGATTTCAAATGTGAATTAAGTTTAAGTGTCTAATGATTTTTTGTTTTTCTTTAAGATTTAACAACTTACGTCTTTGGCAATTTCAACCATGGAATGATTAACAATCAAACAACGTGGTAAAGTTATCGAAGCTTATTGTGAAAATGGACGTTCAAACAGAAATGCATTTCGCGCACTTTGCGATTTTTTTATCAACATAATCGACCAACCGAGACTGCAATTGGAAAAATTGTTCGTAAATTCAAACAAATTGGTTCGGTGGCAGGTGTGAAAATACCATTGCAAAATTCGTTTACGTCGTTCAGCTTTTCAAATTGCATTGCACGAGAATGTAAAAAATATCCAGACCCTCTATTCGTCATCGGACGCAAGAATTGAACCTCTCCACAACAACGTTACATCAAATTTTGACTCAAAAAGATTTGTCTCTAAACACTTACAAAATTCAATTGACACAAGAACTGAAACCTGCTGACCATTTGAAGCGCCGTATATTCGTCAATTAGGTGCACTAACAAAGACAAGACGATGAAGATTTTTTGTAAAAAACCTCTTTAGTGATGAAAATTGTGATTTAGTGATTAAAATTACCAAAGGCTTAAGTTATTAAATCTGAAAGAAAAAGAAAAAAAATCATTAGACCTTTAACTTAATTCACATTTAAAATCGGTCCAAGTTACTGGAACACTCTAGTAATTCAAATGCAAAAGGATGTATATCTATGTTTTATAGATTATGCAAGAACGTTTGACAAAGTACGTCACAAGGAACTGTTGTAACTGCTAGGTAACCTTGACATATTTGGGAACGATATAAGAATAATCCAGTATCTACACTAGCAGCAAATTACCTACATACGGATAGAAAATGAATTCAGTAAATATACAAAAAGGTGTGTAAGGCAAAATTGTGTTTTCTCACTAGACGTATTTAGTCTTATACAGTGAGAGGTTTCTACCAGGATTCATTATTGGCAGCCACAATCTTAACAACATAAGATATGCAGATGACACAGTGTTCATAGCAGATGCAGGAAGGGAACTACAAGAACTCCTACAGAAAGTAGTGAAGGACTGACTAAAACATCAAATGCAAGAAGACGAAATGCATAGTCGTCAGCGAAAGGAACAGCACAGTATGCAAATTACAAATTGGGGATGCCAAAATCAAGAAAGTTCAATAATTTAAAAATTTAAATACATATAAAGTATTTTAATTTAACAGAGGACGGTAAGTGTGACACTGAGATCCGAAGGTGCATTGGGATAGCGAAAAAGGCATTCCAAAACCTAAGCAAAGTATTAAGAAACAGGAAAATTTTGTTAGAAACAAAGAAAAAATTACTGAATTACTCTTATATAGCAGTGAATGCTGAACAATCTCGCCACAGATGAAGATGAGACTTCAGATAAAAGAAATGTGGTTCTATACAAGGATGATGAGAATACCATAGACCAAGGATGTGAGCAATGATGAAGTTTTAGAGAAAATGAAAACAAAAAAGACACTTATATTTAACATCCAAAAAGGCAGTTCCAATTACTTGTGCGCATAATGAGGAAAGAGGGCTTGGAAAATTTGATACTTACAGGACATATGTAGGCAGCGCATAACCCATGCCTAACGAGCTTGTGTAAATTGAATGACAGGACAGGGTTTAAGGGAGATGGCAAAAAGACAAAATTTACTAACAGCTACAAAGGAACGGAAATTGTGGAAAGACATGGTCGTCCAGAAAGGGCATGTCACATAGAAGAAGAAGAAGAAGAAGATCTGTTCGGTTAGGAAAATCTTTTCTCTACCAGACAACATAGTGAAACTGAGGAGAAAGTATAAACCTAGGAAAAAAAACTGAAAGAAGAAAATGTCAATATCAACGTAAAAATAGTACCCATCATTATCGGTGTGCTTAGAACAATCAAAGAATCATGCAAAGTGATGAGAAGAGGGAATTAAAAAAAAAAATTAAATGAAAGCATTCCTAAAACAAACTAAACTCAAGAAAAGAGTGTTGGAGTATGGAGATTTCACTCTTGATGTCATTTAATTTCTAGAAAAAAAAGAAAGAAACCAACATATAGATCGCAGGTCTGAAAACGAAATAGTTATGAAATAATTATAAAACATAATCCTACATTTGAAAAAAATATAATAAAGGCATTTACTAAAGATGTTTTTAAATAAAATAACCTTTAATTCAAAATACAACAATATTGCGTTGAAATAAGTACTTTCCTGTTTAATGGCCGTTTTTTTTTTCTTCTTTTTTTTTTTTAACATTAACAGACCCAGATTTTCCCAGTCGCTCTGATCCCAAATTTGCTGAATTCAACCAATGGTTAGTTCTTAATATTCACGATGGAGACGTTAATAAAGGGGATGTTATACACGAATACACAGGGCCACTACCATCCAGAGGAACTGGTATGTTGACCATTAATTCTTTATAATAAAACTTATAAAATATAATGATATTATACCAATAATACCATATATATATATATATATATATATATATATATATATATATACCATAATATATGTGTGTGTGTGTTTGTGCATGTATGTATGTATGCTAAAATCTGACAAGTATAATTCTCCTAAATTCTGTAAGTAACACTGCATTACTGTCTACTGACAGAAAACATATCCACATTCACAATGCATTCCTATAGTAAAACACTGCTACAAAATAATAATTATACATATAAAAGTCCTATTCTTTTAATAATGCTTGCATTCATTCCTGACCACTGACAATCCCTTTTTTCCTCATTTGCAATGCATTCCTATAGTAAAAACACTGCTACAAAATAATAATTATACATATAAAAGTCCTATTCTTTTTTTAATGCTTGCATTCATTCCTGACCACTGACAATACCTTTTTTCCTCATTTGCAATGCATTCCTATAGTAAAACACTGCTACAAAATAATAATTATACATACATATAAAGTCCTATTCTTTTAATAATGCTTGCATTCATTCCTGACCAATGAAAATTTCCTAGTAATTTTTCAATCATTTCCAAATTCCTATAGTAAAACATTCCTACAAAATAATAATTATACATATAATAGCCCTATTCTTTTTAACATTCATTCCTGACCACTGACAATCCCTTTTTTTCCTCATTTCCAATGCATTCCTATAGTATGCTACAAAATAATAATTATACATATAATAGCCCTATTTTTTATAATGCTTGCATTCATTCCTGACCACTGACAATCCCTTTTTTTCCTCATTTCCAATGCATTCCTATAGTAAAACATTGCTACAAAATAATAATTATACATATAATAGCCCTATTCTTTTTAGTAATGCTTGCAAATTCCTGACCATGACAATCTTTTTTTTCCTCATTTCAATGCATTCCTATAGTAAAACAACAAAATAATAATTATACATATAATAGCCCATTCTTTTTATAATGCTTGCACCATTCCTGACCAACAACCTTTTTTTCCTCATTTCCAATGCATTCCTATAGTAAAACACTGCTACAAAATAATAATTATTATATAATAGCCCTATTCTTTTAAGTAATCATGCAATTCATTCCTTAATAATCATTTGCAATGCATTCCTATAGTAAAACACTGCTACAAAATAATAATTATACATATAATAATAGCCCTATTCTTTAGTAATGCTTGCATTCATTCCTGACCACTGACAATCCTTTTTTTCCTCATTTCCAATGCATTCCTATAGTAAAACACTGCTACAAAATAATAATTATACATATAATAGCCCTATTCTTTTAGTAATGCTTGCATTCATTCCTGACCACTGACAACTTTTTCCTCATTTCCAATGCATTCCTATAGTAAAAACACTGCTACAAAATAATAATTATACATATAATAGCCCTATTCTTTAGTAATGCTTGCATTCATTCCTGACCACTGACAATCCCTTTTTTCCTCATTTCCAATGCATTCCTATAGTAAAACACTGCTACAAAATAATAATTATACATATAATAGCCCTATTCTTTTAGTAATGCTTGCATTCATTCCTGACCACTGACAATCCCTTTTTTCCTCATTTACAATGCATTCCTATAGTAAAAACACTGCTACAAAATAATAATTTACATAATAGCCCTATTCTTTTAGTAATAGCCCTATTCTTGACAATCCCTTTTTCCTCATTTGCAATGCATTCTATTAAAACACTCCTACAAAATAATAATTCTACATATACAATCCCTATTCTTTTTGCCATTCATTTGACCAATCCCTTTTTTCCTCATTTCAATGCATTCCTATAGTAAAACACTGCTACAAAATAATAAATTCATAATAGCCCTATTCTTTTAGTAATGCTTGCATTCATTCCTTGACAATCCCTTTTTTCCTCATTTGCAATGCATTCTATAGTAAAAACACTGCTACAAAATAAAATAATATAAAAGTCCTATTTTTTAATGCCTCATTCCTGACCACTGACAATACCTTTTTTCCTCATTTCAATATTCCTATAGTAAAACAAAATAATAATTATACACATTTATTCTTTTAATAATAACTTTTTCATTTGCAATGAATTAATAGTAAAACACTGCTAAAAATAATAATTCTACATATTTAGCCCTATTCTGCCAGTAATGCTTGCATTCATTCCTGACCACTGACAATCCCTTTTTCCTCATTTCCAATGCATTCCTATAGTAAAACACTGCTACAAAATAATAATTATACATATAATAGCCCTATTTTGCCAGTAATGACAATCCCTTTTTTTCCTTGCAATTCATTCCTGACCACATATGACAATTTTTTAGTTTCTTTTTCCTCATTTCCAATGCATTCCTATAGTAAAAACACTGCTACAAAAAATAATAATTATACATATAATAGCCCTATTCTTTAGTAATGCTTTTAGTAATGCTTGCATTCATTCCTGACCACTGACAATCCCTTTTCTCCTCATTTTCAATGCATTCTTATAGTAAAACACTGCTACAAAATAATAATTATACATATAATAGCCCTGTTCTTTTAGTAATGCTTGCATTCATTCCTGACCACTGACAATTCCTTTTTTCCTCATTTGCAATGCATTCCTATAGTAAAACACTGCTACAAAATAATAATTATACATATAAAAGTCCTATTCTTTTAGTAATGCTTGCATTCATTCCTGACCACTGACAATCCCTTTTTCCCTCATTTAAAACACCTACAAAATAATAATTAATGCTTTTAAGTAATTTCTATAGTAAAAACACTGCTACAAAATAATAATTATACATATAATAGCCCTATTCTTTTAGTAATGCTTGCATTCATTCCTGACCACTGACAATCCCTTTTTTCCTCATTTGCAATGCATTCCTATATGTAAAACATTACCACTGAAAATATTTAATTAAATAAAAACATACAAAGCCCTAAAATAATAATTCATTCCTGACCACTGACAATCCTTTTTTTCCTCATTTGCAATGCATTCCTATAGTAAAACACTGCTACAAAATAATAATTATACATATAAAATAGCCCATTATTTTTTTTTCCTCATTTCAATGCATTCCTATAGTAAAATGCAAAATAATTGCATTCATTCCTGACCACTGACAATCCCTTTTTCCTCATTTGCAATGCATTCCTATAGTAAAACACTGCTACAAAATAATAATTCTAAACATATAATAGACCACCTATTCATTTTTTAGTAATGCTACAAAATAATAATTTACATTCATTCCTGACCACTGACCAATCCCTTTTTTCCTCATTTGCAATGCATTCCTATAGTAAAACACTACTACATATAAAAGCCCTAATAATTATTCATGACCACTGACAATACCTTTTTTCCTCATTTGCAATGCATTCCTATAGTAAAACACTGCTACAAAATAATTTTACATATAAAAGTCCTATTCTTTTAGTAATGCTTGCATTCATTCCTGACCACTGACAATCCTTTTTTCCTCATTTGCAATGCATTCCTATAGTAAAACACTGCTACAAAATAAAATAATAATTCTACATATGAAACAGTCCTTTTCTCATTAATAATGCATTCCTATAGTAAAACATTCATTCATATAAAAGTCCTATTCTTTTAATAACCACTGACAATACCTTTTCCCTCATTTGCAATGCATTCCTATAGTAAAACACTGCTACAAAATAATAATTATACATATAAAAGTCCTATTCTTTTAATAATGCTTGCATTCATTCCTGACCACTGACAATACCTTTTTTCCTCATTTGCAATGCATTCCTATAGTAAAACACTGCTACAAAATAATAATTATACATATAAAAGTCCTATTCTTTTAATAATGCTTGCATTCATTCCTGACCACTGACAATACCTTTTCCCTCATTTGCAATGCATTCCTATAGTAAAACACTGCTACAAAATAATAATTATACATATAAAAGTCCTATTCTTTTAGTAATGCTTGCATTCATTCCTGACCACTGACAATACCTTTTCCCTCATTTGCAATGCATTCCTATGTAAAATGCATTATATAAAACACTGCTACAAAATAATAATTATACATATAAAAGTCCTATTCTTTTAGTAACACATTTGCAATGCATTCCTATGCTAGAAAATAATAATTATACATATAAAAGTCCTATTCTTTTAATAATGCTTGCATTCATTCCTGACCACTGACAATACCTTTTTCCCTCATTTGCAATGCTTTCCTATAGTAAAACACTGTCCTGCAAAATAATATTCATTCCTGACCACTGACAATACCTTTTTCCTCATTTGCAGCCCTATAGTAAAAACATTCAAAATAATTTTACATATAATATTCTTTTAGTGCATTCATTCCTGACCACTGACAATACCTTTTTTCCTCATTTGCAATGCATTCCTATAGTAAAACTCTGTTGCAAAATAATAGTTATACATACAGCCATATTATTTTAATAATGCTTCTATGAATTCCTGTTTAATGACAATCTCTTTTCTATAGGAAAACTACTACATAACAATAGTTAACTTGTTAACTGCGGATTTTTTCATTTCTACCCTCTTACTTCTTTAAATAATAACATGCATTCATATTTTTATTGTATTGCAATATTCTTTTAGGTTTATTATAGGAATTTCCAAGGGCATTTTATAATCGTGGAACTCACACGGAAGTTATTCAACTATTAACTTAAGAATTCAGATACATTAGAAAATTCAAAGAATAAAATCGTGAAATTTTAACATGTAATACCAGTATGCATAATTATTATTTTTAAGCAGTGTTTTACTATAGAAAATGTTGAAGTAGAAAATGATACCCGAAAAATATTCATATAAATAAAAAAAACTTTGATGTGAAAATCGCGACAAAAATCCAAAGAAAGATCGGTAAAGTTATCGATCTTGACTTAGAATCTCGACTTCAGTCATTTTCCCTCTGTCTTTTCTATAAATATATTCATGACATTTGTTTTTTTCCTTTTTGGTACCTCGACCGCCTGAATTTAAGCGCACTACTAGATTGGCTATTAAGTCTCATCATCTTACTGTTGAAATTGATAGATGTAACCGTAAGATCTATTCTAATAGTTTCTTTTCTCACAATACTCACCTGTGGAAATCTCTTCCGGTTTCTTGCTTCCCAGCCACATAAAATCTTAGAAAAATTAAATACATCATTTGCAATCTTCTGTCTTCCTGAAACCTGCTTTTTTTATTTTCCTTTCTCCTCACTAAAGTTTTCTCATTCTCTTCCATTTCTAGTAGCACCTTGAGTCTTAGTGGCATTAACGCCTTACTTGGGCGGAAATTATTTAAAAAATGTTATGTCTGCTGCTAGTGAAGTTGGTTCACTTTGTCGTGTTAGACAATTTTTCTTGTTAGAATCCATCTTGGACGTTTATAAATCGACCATTCGTCCGTTCATTGAGTATTGCTGTCATATTTGATCTGGTATTCCTGATATTCTTGTTAAAATCCAAAGAAGGGAGTGCAGTGTTATCGGTCCTGACCTGTTATCCCAATTTCGGTCACTTTCCCATCACCATGACAAGGCTTACATATATATATATATATATATTTCATGGCAATTGTTCTTATAAGCCTTCCTTATTTACTGCTGAAATAGCTAGATGTAACTGTAAATTCTATTCCAATAATTTACTTGTTCGCACTTTTCGTTTGTGGAACTCTCTTCCGGCTTCTTGATTTTCTGTCCCCTACGATCTTCCAAACTCCAAATGCAACATCAATCGTTATCTTCTGACATTCTGAACCTTATTATTTTATTGTCCTTTTCACTTATTAATGTTTCCTCATCTTCTTTCACTATCATTAATCCCTTCCGTCTCAGTGACATTATCGCCTTGCCTGGGGTGAAATGAATTAAAAACAAAATATGCAAGAACGTGTAATTTTTCACAAAAAACTTTTAATCGATTTTAAACCAGTTGTGTGTGTGTGTGTGTGTGTGTGTGTGTGTGTGTGTGTGTGTGTGTGTGTGTGTGTGTGTTCTCATATTTACTGAAAGAATGACAGAGTGAATTCAAAATTCGCTATAATGGATATTGCTATTTACTGAAAGATCTTAAGAAACACGAAATACATCAGAAATATTACTAAATTTACTGGAAAGAATAATGCCATCATTTTTAACATTCATCAAATTCAAATAATGATAAAAATTGCACGGGAGTACAGACACTTCCACTGCTACGACTCAACAAGAATTATAGTCTATATTCTATATCAAATCTCATTTATATTGTTTGTTTATAATTAATTAATAATTATAATTAATTATAAATATTTATTTTTGTAAGGTATTTTCTTTGTGTTGGTATTTCCATAAAGAGAAATTTTGTTCCTTTTATTTATTAAAATTCTACCAAACTAAAATGCACTACATAAATCTATAGTTATTATTAATTAAATTATAACAACACGGTAATGTTTAACAAAAAAAAAAAAAAAACTTGTTTGTAGAATATAAATTTTGTTCATTGTTTGAAAGTTAAGAGTCCAAGCGGAAATCAAGAAACGCATACTTACGTACTGGAAGAAAATCTTTTAGAAGAGAACCTTTGTCGATTGAATGGAATCTTATAAAAGATACGGATTAACAACAGCAAAGATTTAAAGAATAACACAATATTGAAATGGTAATCAGAATGGAAACTAATAAAGATATTTTAATTAATTGGCGATATGACTGCAACATTCATCAAAGAAAAGGTCTATGATTAATATGCGGGTGTATAATACACATATGTACAATATATATAAGTATACAAAAATAATGTACTTTTATTATACCGTATCGTATCCAAGATATGGAACAAAGTGAAGTCCAAATGAGAAAAAAAAATTACAGAAGACACAGTTGGCAATCAATTTTTAGTAGGAGTTTGGGGACTTTTAATTTAGGAGGTGTATGCATTTTTAACTTTTGTATCGTCGTAGCTTTTTAACACTACACTTGCTAGGCTAATAAATAAAAGTTTTAAAAAATAAATCAAAGAAATTTACCATTAAATTAAAAATATAAAAAATTAAAAACTAAAGCTGAAGATATATTAGATAAAAAACAAAATAATAAATTTTGGCTTTTAATATTAATTTTTGTGATTATTTGTGCTGTTATATTAGATTCGTATTTAGCTATAGGCATTTGTTACCTCCCTTTTATTGTTGGAATTAACACCGAAAGTGAACAAAAAGGAGAATTCAGATGAGCAAAATTTTAAGTTAAATAAAACCTTAAGAAAAGTTAATTTTACGATATTGTTGGTGTTGTTACTGTCATTTTAATTTGATATTCTCCCCAACACTTTGATGTTTCGGCCGAGTATTGATGATTATATCACAACTCCTCCCTACGGTTAGAGAGACAATAATACATGAGCTGTTCCAGGCATAGCTGCCACCAGCTTACTCCCAATGTCAGGTATTTTCAAAACGTCTTCCGGTCGCACCAACCACAAAAGGGATAACTGGAGCTGCTGCTTGGTATATTTCTCTTGATTTATCCTGCCAGTTCTTGGTACCGCTGTATTTTCACTTCCTTTGTCTTTACGGCGTTCTTATCTCAAGGTACCGCAACATCTGTCAGGATCTATTTATGCTTGTTTTTATGCAAAAGTATATCAGGGCGATTTCTCTCCAAACGCTTATCAGTCAAGATGACCGTATCCCACATGAGCTTCACTTGCTCGTTCTTGGCTACTGGCGACGTTGAATGTTCGTACCACTTTTCTTTGCTCTCAAGGCTGTATTTCTTGCACAATTCCCAATATAGTCTGAGAGTTACTTTGCCATGCCGTTGTTTGTGTTCAATGACACTTTTATTATTATTATTATTATTATTATTATTATTATTATTATTATTCTGTTTGGGTGTTTCATTTATAAAATTCCTCTATCTAGATATTTTTATTATGCTTTATCCGAGCACTGTGTACACTGTACGGGAAAATTCTCCCTGCATACTCTTTTCATCCACGCCTATTATATAATTAATCATGACAAATATTAGAATATCTTCGTAGATAGCATTACACTTTCAAGGTTATTTCGTGTTATCGTAGGGTATTTTGGTAAATAGCAGTTCTGGATATTAATATAAACATATATATATATTAATGTCACGGAGTCTCTTTTTTCATAATATTTTATTTTTGGGCAATCAGTTTTTTGTTGTTATTGCCTAGATCGAGTGAAACATTTTATATAAAAAAATGGTCGAAAATTCTCTTTAAAATATGATTAAAATTTCATTTCAAAATCTCAAACAATAATGTCATTTTTCTGTTTATCAGGTCACCATCGTTACGTATTTATGTTATACAAGCAACCGAAAGGAAGGATTGATGTTTCTGGAATGAAGAAACTAAACAGTCGCAGTTGGGAAGGTCGGAAAAACCAAAGTATGAAGGAATTCGCTAAGAAATATCAGCTGCAAGATGCCACCTTTGGCAACTTCTTCCAGTGTGAGTGGGATGATTACGTCACTAAGACCCAGGAGCAAATGAAGATGTAGGCGATGTCTTTTATTTGCGTTCTCAAGAATTTGTCAGACACAAATTGTTTTTTTAAATTGGAATCTATAACAACATGCAGACGATACTGTGATGGGCAAATGGGTGCATTTTTAATTTGTTTGAGATGGTAAATTTATTCAAAGACAGCTTCAAAAATTGCGACTAAAATTAAATTATTTAAAAAAAAAAATTATTATTATTATTATTATTAGTTAATGATTGTTTTAATTTTAAATATGCAATCAAATACCAAAACAAACTGAATGGAATTTGAAGCCAGAAGTAACAAAAAATGAATAAATGAGTAAGTTCAGTGATTTTAACCAGATGATCCTTCATAAAGAACTGGTTTTACATTTGACTGTAGACTCATCTTGTGACAGTATTTTTTAATCAAATAAGAAACTCTAAGCATATGTGAATTTTACTCAAATTTTGACATACATTTTGAATTGCGGCGCTCCACCCCCACACACATAAGCAATGGGTCTCGAAAGGAATGCCACTTTTTTTTCTGCCACTGTTTATTTTTCTCTGGTCGCTTTATATGTCTTCCCTGGCCAAAACAATTCACAACGTGTACTTACTTGGCCAGGTGATTAATAACATGTATCCAGCTAATAACGTCATTAAAAAAAAAACCTAACTAGGGTTGACATGTAGTAAAATTAACCAACCAAAACTCATTCATTTCATGTCAATATGAGAGACGTGTTCTTTGATCATGCTATCTATGACCTTCTTTAGTCAAGCTATGTTACTGACTATACGACACAATACATGCGGGTAGTTTTAACAATTTCTCTATATGTTTTTGTAGATATCATAATTAGGCTTTGATAAACGCCCCTAAAAATAAACACCAAACCAAAACATAATACATAACTTCTTTTTGCTTCATAAGCCACTGTATTTAATGTTACAGCATTCAGAAAAGAGAATAAAGAATAATGTTCACCCATAACCTAATGTCTTGGATTAAAATGCATTTTAAGCTTTCGAACTTAGCAAATATAACCTATTTAAAATTATAGAATGATACATCTAGTGTTCTCGGTTCTTTTATACACTATTCTCATCGTATACTTGAATTTTAAGCAATGTTTTACTAATTGAGATACAAAAAATTATAAACTTCGCGCCTGGTATAAATTTTCTGTTGGCGTTGCATATTTTTCAAATAAAGAAATACAGATGCGTGCTCGTGTGTGAAAGATAAAAAATAAATAAATAAAAACGAACTATTTTTGTTTTTAACGTGCATTAAACATCGATTACTCTTTACTCTGCAGCGGATGTATAAAATTCTTTTGAAACGAATATCTAATCTTATAAAAATTATATTTGTCACGACTGTAAATTACTAAAATTAACTGATTTTTTGCTGATAGTTTAATAATTTTGGAGGTGCAACGCCGACCTAACGGGTGACATCACGACAAATAGAATCGACAAACCAGGTACAAACTCCAGCTAAGGTGTTTTGTGTTCACTTCGCAGTAATGCTCTTGTGAAAGACATGAATCCACTTCTAACAAAATGTCAGGTTAATGATTACTTCCTTCTGGTGGTATCATGTAACTCAATACAACTTCTCAGATATTACTTGGAGAGAGATGTGCACTAACGAATGATCATACTGTCTTGATAAATGTTATGAAAGTACACTTCTTAACTTCTCTTATTTCCATGCAACAACTACATTTAGTAAGCCTCTAGCTTGAGTGGCTTTTTGGTCTTGTATTTTGTGAACACGAGTAAAAAAAAAAAAGGAAAGAAAAATAATCACGTTTTATTATATTTCTAATGCATCATGGTAATTACTAATGGTTCTTTAGTTATTGTTTGATTGGTTACTTTTTACGGTTTATCAACCTTTTGCGGGTTATTTAAAGCCAGAAAATATTTTTAGATTGTAAAAACTTTTGGAGATAATAATGGTTTACCCATGCAAGTCGTACTAATTAACCCACAGCTGGGGGGGGGGGAGAAAAAAATGGATTCATGCCTTTCCCAAGGGTATTTACACGTAAGTGAATACAACGAATCCGACTGGGATTGAACACAGCTCCCCGATCTCCAATTCCGAGACGTTATCCATTACACAATTCGCGCATCCAAGCTTACAGCACCTGGTATTCTCAAACAGTCACTCACCTAGCTACTGACCAGGCTTAACTTTGATAATCGTACGGGATCCGGTGTTTCAACATGATAAGGCAGTAAGCCATCGTTCTTTAGTACACCGCAAGGCAAATGTATGTAAGAAGATTGTATTTCTTCAATCTTTCAAGCGAATAGAGTTTGAATCTTGGAAATCAGCATTCAAAATCCTGGCTTTTGATGGGGCTCGAAAACAAATCATTAACTTCTTAGGAAAGATGCAACTATATAATCCTCAAAACAGTTCCAATTGGTTTTGTGTAAGATGAGAAAATGTGTAATATTAGTAGCAGTAAACTTCATCTTACTATATTATTATATAGTTGCCAGCTATCATTATTAATTTTGATTAGTATTTACTTTCATCATTTTTTTTCTTTTTCGTTGCTTTTGTCAGAACTTTACTCAGGCCATCAATCTACGACAGTGAGTAGACAGCGTGGACGGGAAATTAAAAAATAATATCTCTGTAAGATTCAAATTCAAGTCTCGTTTGTTTCAAAGAAGCCTAGTTGAACACACCAGCGACTTTAACTGCTAAACTACGAAATTTGTCAACTTTGCAGAAGACCAAATCCAATTGACGATCTGAGTAAAATTGCAATAAAAAAAAAAAACAACTAAAAACATTAAAATAAAAGTAAATACGTGTCAAAATTCATAATTATTGGGAAATTAGGAAACTCGGGTTATTTTTAGTGGCATGTCACTTGTAAAATACTTTCTGAATTTGTTTTAAAATTTGATATTTTATTTTGTTAGGTAAGGAGAACACAGGAATCGTGAGCTAGTTAGTTACGTCTTTTTGATATATCATTATTGTCAATCGACGCAGTCTGATATATTTCATATTGTCTTGAATAAATTTTGTATTTAATTGAAATAAATTTCTCTTCTGCTACTTAACAGTTTTCTGTTATTATTATTATTATTATTATTATTATTAATACTTTTATTTCCTTTGATTTCTGGCGTTTACACATTTCTTTCCACTGACAAAAAAAATTACATAGATAAAGCCCTTCGTAAAGTGTGGACTGTACTTGGCAGAACAATTTTTTGTATCTCTTTGAGGCATGGACTTCCAGGAATCCCTTCAATTAGTTTACTGGAATCTTTTCCAACCAATCCCAGGGCTCCAACTACAACAGGGATTGTTTATTATTATTATTATTATTATTATTATTATTTACTTTGATCTCTGTTGTATACACATTTCCTTCCGGGCCCCAACTAGAGATCTAATGTCAGAAATGGCTTCCTGACATTTTCCACTGTTCATTTTTGTAAAAAAAAAAAAAAGAAAAAAAAAAAGACAGACAGAACAGAAGAAATGACAGGAAGTCTCATTGAAAGATTCCTCGTCGGATATTCAGGTGATTAGGAGTGACACTATCTTTGTTGTCATTTAGATATAATGTGGTTTTCCACAGTTTCATGCCATATAAAAGGAAATTTATTATCACCGAGGAGAGTTTGTACATTTCGAAAGGTTTAAGGACACAAGAGTGTGGCACACTAGGAAAGGCTTTACGGCAGTCTATTATTATTATTATTATTATTATTATTATTCTGCACAGATGCACTGAGATGTTCGTTGCTGGAAAGAATTTTATTTTCAGTTCACGACACATGACTTAAGAAAATAAACCAAACATTTCTTCTTTTCACCAAAAAACTGTATCCGTTACTTTCCGAAGTATCCTCGCTCTTTCGAGCAGGCAAGCCGTTTGTAACGACTCCATTTCCGAAAACACAGTCCAATATATACAAGAATTTTTGCCTGTTTCTTGTACAACACCCCAATGCTTCAATGATCACTGTTACTATAATTACATTCTTTGCTCATCCTTCCCAAACATCCTGAATTTCATACTTTAGTTTACATCATTGTAGCTGTCGATTTTTTTTCCCTTTGCTTTCACGTCTCAAAATGGACAGGAGGTTTCTATCAAATAGGAAATATTTCTTGCTTTGTATCCTGTAGAGCCTGGTCCAAACTATGGTCCTGAGGCCCTATAGGAGAATTGTCATTTAATTGATAGCACTTTTCTTAGTATATGGGATGTTCCTAGTAGGGCGATCTTCTGGGCAACTTCTATGTTGATGTTACCTGGGACACTGTTAGTAAAATTGTCCATTCCTTTTCTCACGAGGCCCAGTGCTCCGATTACTATTGGTACAGTCTCAGTCTTCATTCCCCACATCCTGTTAATCTCGATCTCCAGGTCCTTGTATTTGGACAATTTCTCGATAATTTTTTATGGAGGTGTTTCTCTCAGATGGTACTGCTATGTCAATAAGCATACACTTCCTGAATTTCTTGTCTTTTATGATAATATCAGGTCTGTTGGCTTTTATTTCCCTGTCAGTTTGAATTGGCATGTCCCAGAGGATAGTTACATCGTTATTTTGGGTAACTGTGTCTGGTTGGTGCTCATACCATCTCTCAGTGGTTTCGATTTTGTGCTTCTTGCATATCTTCCAGTGCACATATGTCACTACCTTGTTATGTCTCTGGGTATATTCATTTTTTGCCAGTTCTGGACATCCTGAGATAATATGGTCGACAGTTTCATCATATTTTCCGCAGATCCTGCATTTCGGGTTAGTTCCATCCTTGATTATGTGACAGTGATAGGATCTGGTTGCGAGGCTTTGGTCCTGAGCTGCAATAATTAGGCCTTCTGTCTCAGCTTTCAACCCGGTGCTCCTCAGCCACTGATGTGTTTTCTGTTGGTCCACATCTGCTTCTTTTTTTTTTTTATTTATTTTCCATGCAACGCCTTGTCCTCCTTTTTTTTTTTTGTTGCAATTTCATTTGGCATCAAGTTTTTTGCTTTCTGTTTTACTCGTTTGGCATAAATGGTATTATTCGCTTCGTTTTTTTGTTGGTAGGATTTCAGGTAAATTAGCCTGTTTCTTGAAGAGTGCAGCTTCTTTGTTGATGGAGTGGATTTGGTGTTTTACTATTTGTAGGAGAGGGTCATTGATTTTTTTGTGGGGTATGCTTTCAATCCGATTGTTGTAATTCAAGTTGGATTATGCCTCGACCTCCTAAAGCTTTTGATACATACAGCCCATCAACATCTGATTTCGGGTGGTGCATCCTCATTTGGGTAAGCATTTTTCTGGCTTGGCGTCCAATTTTTTAATGTCATTCAACTTCTATTTGATAATGTAGAAGCTGTATGTTACTACGAGTATAGCTAAGGTGTTGATAGCTTTCATTTTCTTGGCCCCCATTAAGTTCACTTTCTAGTATCAGACGCACTCTACTACAATATTCTTTTCGGATCTTTTTCTTCATAATTGAATGTTGTATTCCGTCTCCGTCATTAATTCCTAAGTATTTGTATGTACCATCTTCGTCTAGTTCTTTAATCTTGTTGATATCAGTCTAAATCCGTAGTTTCGTTCCTTTGCCGCAATTGAAGGTGGCTTTGGCACATCTGTCGATTCCGAACTCCAGCCTTATGTCTTCGCTGAAGGTTTTTCTGCTGTTGTCATCTTTGGCAAACGTTTTAAATTGTTTTTCTCAAGGTAGTTGTATGTCCTCTCGGTTATGATAGAAGTGAGGATCTTGTACATTGTTGGTATGCAGGTGCTGGGCCTATAGTTCATCGGGTTCTGCATCTCTTTTGTTTTTAGGAGTAGGTATGTTACTCCCCACGTGATCAATTTTGGGCATTTTCTGGGTTTATGATTATATCATTGTATGCCTGTGCGAGGTCTTGGTGGGTGCTAGATAGTTTTTTAACCAAAAATTGGCTATTCGGTCTATTCCTGGTGTTTTCCAGTTTATGGTTTTGCAGATAGCACCGGTTGTTTCAGTCATACTGATATCCGTCCATTTTTAGCACTCTATATTTGTATGTTATTCCTGTTGTTGCTTAATCCATGTAGCTCTTTCATTGTGCATTTTGCAGTTTCCCCACATCTTACACCAGAACTCCTCGATTTCCTGAATATTAGGTGGGTCATTTATCTCTATTTTTCTTCCAAGTTCTCGATATAGTTTCTTGGCATCTTCTTTTGAGATCTTCTTTCGCCAGAAAAATCTGTTTCTTTTTTCATAATGCCTGAATTTTAATTCTCTCTGCATTCGCTTGAATTTGTTGTTTCAGTTTCTCTTTAACTTTTGATACGTCAGTCTTATTCATTATGTCAAGGATTCGTTTCAGTTGTCTCCTTTTTCTTTCTTTCATTTTAGAGTCCTTGTCTACTTCACTTAGAAGTGACAATTGTCCTCGTAGTTTATTTATTTCGCTTTCTATTTTTTCTTTCCAGACTGGCATTTTTTTTCGTTTACATTGGTTTTTTATTTTTTCATCTATTGTTTTTGCGATCGTTGCCGAGACCGTGTATATAAGATGATTAATTTCTGTCAGGTTCATTGGTCTTCCATTTCGTCCCTTATTTTTCTAATTGCTTGGTTATTATGATTGATAGTTTCCTTCACTACACGGTTCTTTCTTACTTTTGGAATTGTCGGCCTTTCCTCGAAAGACATTTCTTTTATATTCTTCCATTTATATTGGGTGTTTTTTGTCATCTCTATTTCTCTCTTTATATTCGTCATTATCTTTCTCTATTTGCTTGTGTGCCGCAGAGGGATTATTGCAACTTTCTATTCGTTCCTCTGCATGTGTCTTCTCTGGGTTGTTGGCATTTAGCCCCTCGATGTTAGCGTTTAATCTATTTATGATGTTTTGTCGGATGCTGTCGAGTTCTATTTCAGGTATTCTTTTTTTCCTGATGATATCACGCCTGACACTTGCTAGTTTGCTGGCATCGATGTTTAATCTGTGGAATGTTTTTCTCACCAGATATTATAGGCAGCTTTGGTTGTTGTTGGCGTTGTCGGATTTATCGTAGCGGTGTAAAAGGCTATTATTACTTCAATATACTCTTCCGTAGTTCATTTATTTATTGTTCATTTTGTGGGATTTTCTTTTAATGAATATAGAGGGCTTCTGTGAGGATTGTCCTCGGCGTGATTTTCCTCTAGTTCTCGTAATTATTGTTATCATTATTATTATTATTATTAGTAGTAGTAGTAGTAGTATTTGCATGTTCATACCAAATTATCTTTCGTTGTCCTTACGTTGAATGACAATGCGGTTTAAATCCAAGGATTTTTCGTTGTATTAGTATTATAGCACTGTTAATATTTTCATTATATTTGCTGGTTCCTGGCGCCCTATCTTCTTGAATCTTTTAGCATTCTTTGGTTCTGATCACCGTTCACACTATGCACTGTTCTTAACCATGTTTAACAGATATTTTAGCGCACGAGTGAGGTTGTGGTATTTTTTAAATTTTTTCATCGTCGTTGATTTTCATAGTTTTTTTAATTTGCAGTTGTTTTTGCGATATTACGATTAAAACACCTGACCGGGATTTTAAGCCTTTTTGGGCCCGGGGAAGTCTTTTTTACTCTCTTTTATCTTATCAATATTTACTTTTTGTTACCTTTTTTTATATTTTTAATAAATTAAACAGAAATTACTAATTTCTAGGATTAAAGGATGAAAAAATTTAAATCATTTTGACGTCATTCTATGGTTTTCTTTTTTGTCCAAATCCGTGAATTTGATTTGCTCTCAAAAAAAAAAAAAAAAATCATTATCTTTTATTTATAATGTTGAATATATTAAATTATTCAACTTTTTAATAAGAAAAATCTCAAGTTGTTGTTAAAAATTGTCACAAAACATTGTTGATATATTTAAGATTGAATCATCTATTATGACATGTCTCCAATTTGTATTTAGATATATTGTATTTACTAGCCGAATTACTTTGCTGCGTGTCTCACATTTTTTAAAAATGATGATTGATTTGAAATCATTGTTATAATTAGTAGCGAAAATTGATACATTTCAATATTACTCAATGATTTTGCCGATGTGACCTCCATTTTCTGGTTTTCTTCTTTTTTTTTTTTTTGATAGGTTTCATTCCCTTGTACAAATTTAAATTTCATTTAAATCAAAAAAAAATTTTCAAAAAAACCGCCCTTATTGCATCTAAAAATACAGCTTGTTCTTTTTTTTTTTGATATGTATTTGATGCAAACACTTGATTGAAATAGAAGTGAGCAAATTTCAATATTAATATGATCGTTCAATTGAAAATAAAACAAATATGTCTTTAAAATTTTAATCCACTGATTTTTGCTCAATTGGCGTTCATATTTTCTCATTTTTTATCTTAAAATTGTGAACTCCATCTTTATCCTTAATCCTTCTATATTTGGGATAGGAGTCAAATTTGTTGAAATTTTTAAATTTAATTTAAATCAAAGGAAAACAATTCAATAAAATTGGTGGGTGCTAATATTGATTGTGCCCCAAACGTCATGGTTTTGATCATTTGGAAATATGCTAAAAGTCATTTTTGTTAAAATGTAAATTTAATTTATCATTTTCAAAAAAAAAATCAAAATGGGGTTTGTGACAATTATTTGGATGCTCCTTTGATGAAAATGAAATATAGTTATTCCTTTATTTAAATGAATACCCTAGTTTCCAGAATAAATATGGTTTTTTTTACATGGGTCTAATATGCAAAAACCCTTTTAAGTTCGATAACAAACAGACAATTTTTACAACTTTATATAAATAGATTTTCAATTTTTCTAATTGAATTGTTCACCTATATTACAAATGATCCATTACGAAAGATAAAAATTTACAATGAAATAAACTTTTTATATAAATGTCTTATGAAAATCGAAAAAGTAATAAAATTAAAGATTTATCATAGATTCGGGATGAATTCAAACTCTAAAACCAGCCCTGGTCAGCTGGGTCAGCCTCATCCAACAACTGACAAAATCTCTTTTCATTGTTTACAAAGAAACAAATTTGGTCTCTTTGCTTGAATGGAGTGGTCAAGTTTGTGCTGGTACCATTTGTTTGCATAGTTGAAACCTAAGTCTTTTGCACAATTTCAAAATATTATTGTTTTAATAACTATCATGTATTTATATTCTTTTAGACTAGTTTTATTAAAACATTTTGAAGTATAACAGAAATCGAAGACAAAAGATGAAAAATTTTGATGACGATTTCAATTCTGACCAAGTTTGTTAAATTCATTTTGTACTAATGCCCTTTCTAAAAGGAATGAATTCATAAAAATTAAATTAAAGCTAAGAATCTTTTTTAGATAGTCAAAGCAAGATTGGCTTTTTAGCCTTAGTAGAGGAATCAGTTGAAGAGGAGGACATCAGTGAATTCAAAATCAGTCTGAAGAAAATAGGTTCTGAAAATTTTATATATTTCTAATATTAAACAAACCAAAAAAAAATACGAATTTTTACCCTAATTGGTTACGGAATTCATGATCGTGAGATCAGTTATTTTTCTAATATTATCACCCCAGTGCATCAAGTAAAATGAAAATTCTATTATTGAAAAAATTCAATATTTTTTGACGATTTCAGGAATGCTGTCGTTTGGACGATTTTGATTCTTCCTCAATTTCCAATCTGAATTGGTTCTTGTCTTTTTTTTTAAAGATAAGCTAAAAGCCATATTGCTTCATTTTCAATTTTTACATTTTTGATGTATTAACGATTATTGCTGAAAGAGTTATCAAACTTTGGTCTTCAAAAAAGTTAAAAAAGTTGTTATTTTTGAACTGTTTATATTCCTTTAAAAGTGAATACTTCTTTAAAAATTATTGGATAATTTGAAGAAAGGTTTATTCGCAATAAACAAGTACAATATGAAATAATGTTAAAATATTTCTTTCACAGGTCAAGAAAGTTAGAAATTACCACTAGTTGGAAGGTCAGACGTGCTTGCGTCGTCTTTTGTTTCAAAAAAAACTTTCATTAGACGGTTGACTTTATATTTTATTTTCCCTATATTGGGTGACTGGTTATTCCATTGATATATATTCTTTAATGAAACTCATTAACCCTTGCGTCTTTTTAGTTTTAAAATTTTAGATGGGTTTACAGCATAAATTTTTTTCTGGTGGTCACCGCTAGTGAACTAGTAACAGTAAGTTTCCTCCTCATTCTAGACCTCTAAAGTATTCTAAAAAATCTTAGTAATTCTGCTGTTTTGATGATTTAACTTTCTTTCTAAGAATTTTTTTTTTTTTAATTTTTCCGCGGGAAAAGCTTCAATCAAGCACTCAATAATAAAATAAGTATAGTATTCTAAACATTTTTTTGTTCTCCGGTATGGCCATAAAGATTTTTCTAAACGATTCAATTTTAAATCATTGTTTTTTTTTTAAAATTATAAACAGCAACATCCACCGGTTTTTTTTTATTATTATTGTTATTGTTGTTGTTGCTGCTGCTGCTAAAGATAATTAAATCTGGTTTTCTGATCTGAATTGGAAGATCTATTTGAATTTCAAAGTTCCAAAAATTTAACTTTTCCTGCTCTCTAGAACAGTTTCTGATTTTTACTTATTGAGTTGGCCTGTCCGGTCAAATCCAAAATATTTGCACAATTCTCAGTAGATTATCGTTCCACCACAGTCATGTCTATTTGGAAATTCCTATGCCAATTTGTTATAATCACTTATATTAGTGACAAACTTATCTGTCGCTCCACAAACAATATTTATTATTTTGCTTTTCCTTGCTTATGTTTGGTTTTGGCGTAATTGTTCATTTGTATTTTCACCACAGAGGGATCTGGAGGTCATCAGTAGGGACCCAATGACAACAGGTCTTCTGTAATCTCTTGTATCATCCGTAATAGTCACACCTATTCCAACACGGTTTTGACTTTCCCTACGATCTTCCTGTTAGAATCTTTGGAATAGTAACCAGTGTGACATTTTTAGATACGATCTCAACTTTTATGCGTCATAATTTTTTCTTTAAGTTCTTGGCATTTTTTTTCATTTTTCAGCCAATGGAACAACTGAATCTACACACAGTATTTTTCGATGATATTCGATCTTCCGAAAATGTTCAAATGTTAAGTTTTAAAGCATCACAATTTACAATTGATTATTATGAGGGGAAATAGGATTTGTTTCAAAAAGAAAATTTAATTTCAAAAAAAAAACCTGTTTTAGGCATTATGTCAAGATATCGTTTCATTGTCTTCAAATTATAAATTTATGAACTAATTACCGACTTTTATGACATTTTTTAAATTAAAGAAGTAAATCAAATTTCAATATTTTATAGATCATTTAAAATGAAACAAAACGTTCAATGAAATTTTAATAATATGATAGAAATACTGATTAAAAAATATTATTTACTATAAAGCAAATATAAAATAACAATATAAAATGGATTTAAATATAAATAAAATAATGAAAAAATAAAATAAAAAAAATATCAGCTTCTTCTTCTTCTTCTTATTATTATTTATTTTATTTAAATTTTCTGATTATTATTTATTAAGGTTAGAAATGGCGTCATGACACTTTCCACTGACAAAAAAAAAAAAAAAAAAAAAAATTACATAGATAAAGCCCTTCGTAAGGTGTGGGCTGTACTTGTCAGAACAATTTTTTGTATCTCCTTGAGGCATGGACTTCCAGGAATCCCTTCAATTAGTCTACTGGAATCTTTTTCCAACCAGTCCTAGGGCTCCAACTACAACAGGGATTGTTGATGTTCCCATATGCCACATTTTCGAGATTTCTATTTCAAGGTCCTTTGTACTTTTGACAACTTTTTGAATATCTTCAAAGATACATTGCAGTCAGCAGGGACTGCCATATCAATAAGGAGGGACCGTTTTTGTTTGTGGTCTTTAATAACAATATCTGGGCGGTTGGCCTTGATTGTTCTGTCAGTGTGTATTGTGTAGTCCCATAGAATTGTAACAGGTCCTATCTCCGTAACCGGGTCTGGGTGGTGTTCATACCAGTTTCTTTCAGTTTTCTTCCCGTAGAAGTTGCAGATTTTCCAGTGCAGATATTGGCCCACTCTGTCATGTCGGGTTTTATATTCAGTGGGTGCCAACACCGTACAACCTGATACAAGATGATCAATCGTTTCTGGATATTTATCACAGAATCTGCATTTTGGGCTGACACAATATTTTTAGTATATGTGCTTGATAATTCCTAGTTAGCAAGCATTGGTCCTGCGCAGCAAGGATAAAACCTTCAGTTTCCGCTTTCAACCCTGCACTACGTAGCCACTGATGGGTACGGGTTTTGTCTACGTCAGCTTGTTTGGTACGGGCAGAGTATTGGCCATGAAGCGGTTTATCTTGCCATCGCTTCTGTAACTGGTCGGTTGCATTCGTCTTAGCTATCTTTTTTAGGTATTTTGCAGTTTCAGCCGGTGTATTGTGCTGTAGTTGCATCTCTACGCCCATTTGAGAACTCCATTTTGAATTTGTTGGCTTCCTTTCATTACGGAGTAGAGACGCTTACTACTTTCATGTTCCTTGACGCATACCATCATCCAGTCTTCTGTAGTTTCCAAATATCTTTGGAGGCCAATTGTTGTAGTTTTGTAGGACAGTTCTAGTTGAACTAATCCTCTGCCTCCTTCGGATCTGGGCACATACAGACGGTCGACATCAGCTTTGGGATGATGCATGCGATAGCAAGTGAGTAGCTTTCTCGTTTTGGCATCCATTCGCTTAATTTCAGCTATGGTCCAGTTAAGGACATTAAAGCTGTATTGCACCACAGGGACAGCCAATGTGTTTATGGCTGATATCCTGTTTTTTGAGTTCAGCTCAGTATTTAGTACCAGACGTACACGCCTGTAGTATTCTTTTCTTATTTTTTCCTTCATTTGGGGGTGTTGTATGCCATCTCCTTCGCTAATTCCTAGGTACTTATAAGCTTCACCATGCTCCAGTTCCCTAATCTTTTGTGACAAAATCTAAATCTATTAAGGGTGTTTCTGTAATTCTACCTTTCTTGAAAGTTACTTTTGCACATTTATCTAATCCGAAGTCCATACCTATGTCGTCACTGAAGTATTTTACAATATTGAGGAGGCCTTTCAACTCATTGTCGTCTTTGGCAAAGAGTTTGAGATCATCCATGTAGAGTAGGTGATTGAATATTTTCTTATTTATTTTGTAACCATAGCTACTGTTGTTCAGTTCATGTGTAAGAGGGATTAAGGATAAACAAAACAGAAGGGGTGACAGAGAATCTCCTTGAAAGATTCCACGTCGGATATTCAGACGGTTGGATATGGCAGTGCCCCCGGTGTGACTAAGGTATAGTTTGGTGTTCCACATTCCCATGCTGTGCTTAAGGAAATTTAATACCACAGGGGAGACTTTGTACATTTCCAAAGTCTTAAGGATCCAAGAATGTGGAACACTATCAAAGGCTTTACGATAATCAATCCACGCTGCACTTAGGTTCCTGCGTCGTCTCCTGCAATTTTCCAGGATCATTTTATTTATCAGAAGTTGATCCTTGCAGCCATATGAACCTCTTCTGCATCCCTTCTGTTCCAGCGGGAGAGTGCTGTTTGTTTCGAGAAAGGAATAAGTACGGTTCGTCAATACAGACGTGATCAACTTATACGTTGTGGAGAGACATGTTATCGGTCTATAATTTTTCGGGTCGTCTGTTTCAGTTGTTTTTGGTATGAGGTATGTCATACCTTCAGTAATCCATTCCGGGGTTTTATAGGGATTATTTACAAGCGTTGATAATGTTTTTGCAAGAATTTCATGGGTAGATGTGAGATGATACAGCCAGAAATTGGGCAACTTGTCACTTCCTGGGGATTTCCATTTTTGGGATTTCGTTAGAGCTTGCCTAACATCATCTGTGGATATATTTTCCCATTCTTGCAGAGGTGTATCCAGCATTCGTTCTTCTTCACGCCGTATCCACTCTGCATTTGGGTTATACTCCTTTGGGCTGCTCCAGATATTTTCCCAGAATGTCTGTACATTATCAATCGATGGTGGCCTTTCGACATGTATAGGTGTTTTTCCAATTTCCCTGTAAAATTTCTTAAGATCTGTTCGAATATTTTATTTTGGCGATAGAACCTACAACGTTTTTCGTATCGTCTTGTTCTCTGCGCCTTTCAGCTGAAGTTTCTGCTTCAGCATTTCCTTGATTGATGGAATATCAATTAGGGATTTAATGTTATATTTCCGCTTGATCTTTTTGAATTTACGTGTGGAAATATTAGGGTTTCTGGTGAGCTCATCTAATATAGAAAGCTCACATCTGATTTGTTTTATTTCTCGAATCAGTTTGGTTTTCCAAGCTGGTTCTCTGTGTCTGTTAATTTTATTTATTGTCTTGACTCCAAGCTTCCGAGTCGCTGCTAAAGCTGTGGCGTATATGACGTTGTTAACTTCTGTGATGTTTCCCGGTGGTTTATCTGTTAACAGTGTTTCCAGAGCAGCATTGTATATTTTCACGATGTGCCTGTTGGAGTTCGTCATATGGATTTTCGGGAGCTGGTCTCTGTCTGACAATTGTGTGAATGTTACTCTGCTGAGTACTTGGATGACGTCATTTTTCGCTTCGGTGATTTCAGCTTCGTGGTTTTCAAGGAATTCTAACTTATTGTCACTGAAGATGACTCCAGGTGCAGTTTCTGGAGGACTGTAGGTTGTGTTTAAGGTAGAGTCTTGGGTTTCATTTCCTGGGAGATTATTTCGTATTTCATTCTCTCCAGCATCCACCCCATACTCTGTTGCATTCCTTATTTCTACATTCGTCTCAATAGAGTTTGAGTGATGGGTCATAGTATTTTGTCTTATATCTAATTTTATCTTATCTATTTCTGCCTTTGAGAGTCTGTTGTTTCGCATGATGTCCCTACGGACATTGGCAAGCATGTTTGGATTGAGGTTAGGTCTTATATCATTTCCCACCGTACTTCTCCATATTTGGTATGTTTGATTGGTGGTGTTCTTTGCTGGGTTTTCGAGTGCAGTGAAGAAGGATGTCATGACTTGTCGATACTCTTCGCGGCTCCATTTCGTTCGTTTTTTTTTTTTATTAGTCGATTTGGCATAGAGTCACTTGGTCCAAGGTTGGCAATAATCCGGTTTTGGTGACCAAGTGTCTCTTCGTGTGTGGAAGAGTTTGTTCCAGTGGCAGACTTTTCGTTCTCAGACTGGTTCCTCTCTGAGTGACGCGGCCCTTGTTGCCCCGGTTGACGGCCGATCCGGTATGAAATGTTATTCGTATTCATTGAAATTACGAGAGATGCGTTTTAACCTTGACCGCCAAGTGGTAGTTATGTTCAGATTACCAGCTGTAGGACGAATCTCGAAGAAGATCCAGGAGCACGCCCAAACAATGAGATTGTGGGTTTATTGATATAAAAAGAGAATATTCAAAAAAGATTGTGTGGTATTCAGTGGGGTAGACTATAGTAAGTTTTTTAACTTAGTATAAGTCCGAGTGACCACCCAGGGGGGAATAAATGCATTTTAGTATATAGACTCAAAAAAAAAAAAAAAAAAAAAAAAAAAAAAAATAAATACAATATGATCCCTGTCAATGCGGATACATAAACACATAAAATAACATTATATATAATATATATATATATATATATATATATATATATATATATATATATATATATATATATATATATATATATATATAGAGAGAGAGAGAGATAGATATTAGTAAATATGTACACATACGCAACGACAGAGATTTGGGATGCTTAAAGTAAGAGAGAAAAAGTGAAAAAAAAAGTGAAAAATGGACACGGATGTCCGCTTAAGGGGGGGGGGGACAGAAAATTTGAAATATACGTTAAAAAAAAAAAAAAAAAAAAAAAAAAAAAGGGAGCTGAAAGGGAAAGAATTAGCTGGAGTCAAAAGAATTTACAGTCATAGCAAACTACACGAAAAGTAACATTTAAAGAATAAATGCTACATTTACCGTTTCTTCCTACATCGGAGCATGGCAAAAGTGATCTTCCACAAATGTTCAGTTTTCCGTCGCCAACGACAGATACTTATCAAATTTTATGGGGTAGGCTGGACTTATACTACAGATTGGTAGGGCTAAAAGATACATTTGGATATCAAAGAATTCATTAAACAAAGGGGTAGAAAAGATAAAAAAAACAGTAAAAGTTATACTTTTCCGGTCATCTCTCAGCCTACTATATATATAAAAGATACATATTTTAAATTTTCACTCAAAGACATAAAGTGACTGGATTCTCTGTTTCAACCAACGATTTTATCCCCAACTAGCAGTAGAGCCCGGCGTTGCCCAGGGATGTAACAGTAAGAGATAGATCAAGTATCGACCATCATAAAGACTGACAAATAAAATTGACAAAGATTATTGTGTAAGGTTGACGGACACGCATGTCATAATTATTTTTTTGTTTTGTTTTTGTTTTTTTTGTTTTTTACGAATTGGTCAAACCCAAACTCAAACAAAAACATTGTTTTCAATCGTTATGAGTCTACCGATTGAATAGAATTTTATTATAAACAATTGTCTTGTAAATGGAATTTTTAAAGCATTCTGAATGTAAAAATAAAGAAAAAAGTGTGCAAGACAATAAAAACTAAAAAAAAAAAGTGAAGTTTTGTTGAAATCGGTTGAAAAATGTAGGAAATCCGATCCCATATATAAACGAACACACACACACACAAACAACCTCGATATGAGTTGTCCCCCTTTCATTCTCGCGACAGCGATTCCTCTTAATCGTGTTTTCAAATTGATTTCGTGCAAAAACAATTGTGTTTTTCCAATTTTTGGCGCTGTCGAAAGCACCGCAAGGTAATTTTACGTAGTCCTGTGAAGTTTTGTTGAAATCGGTTGAAAAATGTAGGAAATCCGATCCAATATATAAACGAACAGACACACACACACACACACACACACATACACAACCTGGGTTTTATAATAAGTATGATGACACATGGCCTAGTGGATAAAGAAGAAGGCCGGAGCGTACAACGGGTGAAACTTCGTGAATATGACAATAAAGATGAGGACAACAGTCCGAACAATGTAAATAATGTAAATGCTGTAATGTGTTTTTGAATTCAATTTGAATTTCTATTTTTTAAGATGTTCAGTCAAATATTCCTTAACTTGGAAATCTTTCTCTTTAAAAGAACTGTTTTAAAATATATTGAAAAATAAATTTTTTTCTCTTATCAATTTTTCAATTGATTCAATTTAAAAGAAATCGAATTTTGAAATCAATCACGAACGTTTAGGTGAGGAGAAAAAAAAACTCAAAACTTCTTTCGAGTTGGCTACGGTTCCTTTATTATAACTCATAACCTGCTCATTTAATGAATTAGTTTGACTCTTCCCCAAACATCAAGCGTCGGTGTTCGTGTCTATATGAAAATCCGGTTTATTTCCTGATTTTTGTAATAGGAACATTTAATTCTTGAGAAATGGCCGCTACACAATGAAGCTGTTCCATCAATTGCTATATTTTTGAATGCGTAAAAATCTGCGATATTCAAGTGGGATAACTATATCCTAAACTTTTCTAATAATCTACCTTCGTAATTCACCTCTCGGTAGCCTCCTCCCCTACCACCCCCCCAAATCTATATTTAATATAATACGTATCAACGTTACATTTTATTGCTGCCTGGCTGCTTGATTTGAAATTGTTGTTTGGTAACTATAGCAACGCGTATAAGAAACTAAAAAAATGACGACTTGGAGAATTTCTTTTAACTGTCTCAAGAGCACCTTAATGGTAAACACGATGAAGGAAAAAAAATCAGTTCTACAGAAAAATTCTAGGATTGACAAGAGATGTGAGCAACGAAAAAATTCTAAGGAAAATAGGGAACAGAAAAATATGTTCATACTTAAATTCAGAAAGAGATATTTGAAATTTCTGGGACACATAACGAGGAAATAGACTTGGAGAATTTGATACTCACAAGACATAATGAAGACACAGACAGAGGAAAACGGCGAGTAATCTTAACATGTTTGTGTAAATGGATGCCAGAAAGGGAACTGGCAAGGATAGTAAATGGACAAACTTAGAGTTACGATGTATAGGAAGTTAAGGAGGACCATAATTGCCTATACCGTAAAGTGAAATGACACATAAAAGAAATACAAAAACACAATACTTTTAGTTTTAGCGTACGTACTTACAAAATAGTTTGTCGAACCTAAGTCTACCAAAAATGCCGATTTTTTCTTTTACGCGTGGTGGCGAATTATTATCAAATGACGGAATCTCGTATAACCAGGCAAACCACAAATTTAATTGTCGTCTGTGAATTGGAATCCACGAAGATTTACGTCCAAGCAATAAAATGGTTAGTGGCCAGCAACCACCTGGGATAGAAGTAAGAATAAGAAAGGACTTGATAGAAACTTGTGTATGAAAAATTTAGTGAGTGCAAAAAGAAAGAAAAATGAAGAAGCAATGGCTTAGTCAAGAAACTCCAACCGCGCGTTTGGTAGTCTCCATAAACAGACTGATCTCACGTGATTCAATGTGTCCAGTACAAGAAAAGGTATAAGCTGCTCGACCTGTTTTTATGTTGGTTCAGGAAAATTTTAAAAGGCGTGAAGGTAGGAATGAATGACTCAGTTCTGCCTTTTGCCTGGCGGTGTGGGGTGAGGCGGAGGGATGGGGCATGTCTCAAGTTCAGAAACGAAAATCTGTCTGCGGAACCTGTGCCAAAAATGAACAATGATGAAATCCTCACCAGGACTATTAGAATAATTCTTTAATTATTGCCAGGAGAAAAAGAAAAACAAAATGATTGTTTTTATTACTTTTGAGAGTAACAAAGAACTACTACGACTATTCACAATAATGGCTTCATAATAAACTCATCCAGATTTGGCACGCTTTTTAAACACTGCTCGATTAAATACTTGATGTTAAAATTACAATGTCCTAGACATCAAGTGTTCAAGTAAAGGTAAAATCGAAAATTTCGAATGCAGATTTTTAAAGCCTAACTTGCTTGACTTACAAGCCAGTTTTTCTACCCAGTTAATATATCTATGAAATATAAGATTCGTATCGGATAAGCACAGAAATAAATGTGTCGATATATTTGAATTTATATAAGAATAAACAGAAAAACATAATGCAGTCCCATAAGAAGTGTATTCAAACTATTTTCCTTTTTTAGCAGCTTGCATAATAGATATTTTATGCCAAAGTTATTAAAAGACAACCGAAGGTATCCGTTAAGCTCCATGTTAAAGTCACTTTCTATTCATAGAATTTATATTTTAACTGAGCGGGAAATGAAATCGCCAGGACTAGTTCAATTTTCTGTCAAGTCTGTTTTGTTCTCTTCGTACTAATGCCTTTGGAAAAGGCATGAATCCATCTTCAGCAGAGTAAGCTGAGATCTGTATGGTAATCAGTCTAGGGAAAGAACAAGTCTGGATTCAAAATCAACCTGAAGAGGGATAGGCTCCGACTGGCTATCTTTCACTAGACACATATACTACTACTACTACTACTACTACTATGATTGCAGTATATATAGTGCCCCTACGACCCAACGGTTAAATGACAACTGATCGAGTTTACACACTCCTTCAAAAAATGACATTTAATTAATTTTGAAATTTCTTTGGTTATATTTTCTGGATAGGTAAATCCAGGATTTTTAAGTCTACAATAATATTTAATGAAAAAAAATTGCTTTATGAATCTTAAAAGTAAAAAATATCCGATAGAAAAGCTAACAAAATAAATAAAAAAAGCAATGCGTGAGCAACATGATCTCCCATAGTTACTAATTAAATATTCCGTTGTTATAGTAACATATAGCATGGTATTAGAGTTGAAGAATGCCTCTGTTACTATAACAACATAATATCTAGTTATTAAAGAGAAGATCAGGCTGCATGACCGGTAAATATATAAAATCACATTGTTTTATATTACAGAATCTATTATTTGCAAATAAATAAACGGAACTATTCTAATTAGTCAAACTCCAATTACATTTCAAATTTAAACTTTGCTTTAATTATCTTTCGACTAAAGCCTAATCAGCAGGAGTCTAGTATTCATTTTTTTTAAAACATAGATCCTTAGAATTTAGAAAAATTGCTTTTGTAATAAGTTGTACCAATGTTTATGACAGAAATGATTCAAAATTTCTGCTCAAAATAACGATACCCCAGTAATAAAAAAAAAATCATTTTATTTATATATGCTGGACTCTCCCGTCGTTTTATCGACGTATGAGGATCGAGCAACTCAGCTCCCAGGAACCGACAGCCAGACACTTGCATATATGATTTGATTATAGTGTTGAAGCCGAATACAGAGACCTGGTGCACCACGTGCCACAAGGTCTTCAAACGACCCTCCGCAGGTTTTGAATACAGAGTTGTCCTTTTCCTAGACCAGTTGCCATCCAAGGCTATAGAACACAGTCTATCCTGCTAGTTACTCATAGGGGAGAAGAAGAGGACTCATACCTTTCCCAAGGGTATTAGCATGTAATTAGAATGTAATGGATTCGATTGGAATTTGAACTCGGCTCTCCAATTCCTCTATCTTCTGCCGCTAGCCACTACTCCACCGTACCTCCTTATTTCTGAAATATCTGCAAAGTGACGTGACGTCTGGCGTTGTTCTGATGGAAGACGACACCCATCCAATTAGCCAATTCCGTGCGCTTATCATCAATTGGTGTCATTAATCAGTCCAACCGGAAATAATACTTGTCTGAATTCAATGTCCGATTTTGTAGAAAAAGCACGTACTACACAATACCTTCCCATACTACCAGATACACAGCATAACGATAGCTCGTTTTGTTTTCCTCGGGATATTTTTGTTTCACATTGTTGTAAACAATTCATTTTTCCTCGCCTATGATGCGTTTGAGCACAGAATCACAGATATAAATGCGGTCCATTAGATTTTGTTTCCTTAAATCTTGAGGCACCCAAATATCTTAATGAATCATGTATGCAAGTGTTTACAAATATCTTGCAACTTTCATACGATATCTGTGGCATATCTATGCACATATCCTGTGTTGTATGACCGAGATTATTTCTATTCATCGTTTCGATTTGTTCATCATCAGCTGCAGGCCTGCCGGAACGTTCTCGGCCTTCCAGATCAAAATTTCCGTTTCTGAACCTCACGAATTACTTAGAAACACTACCCTCAACTATGGCATTATATACATAAACGGCACGCTATTTGTATAGCGCTTTCTTTTTCAATTCTCATTTTCCTCCACATTATCTTTTTTTTTTTACATAACAACATTATAAATTCACAATTCACACACGAATTACATAGAAAGAAGTGTCGAAATGTCATCTTTCAGAATATGTATAAATTCCAGTCACGTGTGAAACAAAATCACGCGTTCAAACGTCATCTATTTAAAAATGCTACGACGTTTTTTCCAACCATATATATATATATATTAATATATATATATATATATATATATTAGGGTGATGACTTTTTGTAAAATAATTGATTTCCTATATCATAATTCGATGAACTTTTATTCAATCATAATGAACGAGGGTTTAACTCAGTTTATTTTAATAAAAAAAAGTATCAACGTTAACACGAAAGTTCTAAAATCGTATATAAGTATAATAGTTCTGTGACTTTCTAGAACCTTCTCGAACTTCGTTCTGTTTATTTGTAAGTTTGCATGTTAAGCTATAGTTACAAACTAATAAATCTGTTAAAAAATACATAAGTACTATGCAATTACATCATTAGTAAATTGAAATATAAAGTTTCTGAAATATCTGTATATATTTCTGAGATGAGGTATTATGTACATTATTTACGTTATTTGGACTATTGTCCTCTAACTAACGCCTTTATCCACTGTGCCATGTGTCCTTGGACACATGGCACAGTGGATAAACTTTATATTTCTCATCTTTTTTCCTCTTTCCTTGCACACATAGCACAGTGGATAATGGTGTTAGTTAGATCCAGTGACAGGACCCAAAGAGTGTGAGTTCAATACCTGGTTAAGGCAGTGGAGAATTTTCAGAGGGAAATTAACAGGCGATAACTGGTAACTGACATCCATTAAACATGGCACGTGGAACTAGAACAGTCTACCCCAGTGAGCGAAATAAAGGGTTGTTCGACATTCCAACCACTTGAAGAAGGCCGGAGCGTACAACGACCGAAACGTTGTAATAAATATGGCGACAAAGATGAGGACAATAGTCCGAATAATGTAAATAAAGTTTCTGAAATATTTTGATTATTTTTTACCTTTATTGCGTATATGGCAAAATCGAATTTTCGGTTTGGGATGTGATCTTTATCATGAACTAAAAATAGTAAATAGTTTTTTCATTACTTTTGAACAATAGTTTATCGATTTATGATACAGGAGCATAAGATTATAAAAAATCTTAGCCCTAAATATATATCTATGAATGATACAAATATGGTTTTGAGGTATATTATATTTACGGTAAAAGTGATCAGTATCAGGGATAATGTGTGAGAAAATATAAAAGTAGATAATGAGGTCAACGCCGAGTAGCAACAGTCTGTTTCATGCTTGAAAACAATCTGCATGACCAGAAGATTGCTGCCAAATATGAATAGACTGTCGCCACTCGGTGTTGAACTCAGTGTACAATCATATATATATATATATATATGTGTGTGTGTGTGTGATGAACTGGGATTAAATATAGATCAAATATGGATCACTCATTCTGCGATGAAGTTTTAATAAAAGTGAAACATTTTAGATTGATAAACGTTTTATATTTGTTTTTTATCTTATATATATATACAGTGTAACCCGGATATAAGAGAGTTGTCGGGACCGGAGAAGAAGTCTCTTATATCAGGGTTTCTCTTATATCCGGGTTTGGTCTATTTTGTTTAGGTAACACAGGCTCTAATTTGGGACCAGAGAAAATCTCTCTTATATCCGGGTTTCTCTTATATCCGGGTCTCTTATATCCGGGTTACACTGTGTGTGTGTGTGTGTGTGTGTGTGTGTGTGTGTGTGTGTGTGTGTGTGTGTGCGCGCGCGCGCGCGTGTGTGTGTGTGATGAACTGGGATTAAGTATAGATCAAATATGGATCATTCATTCTGCGATGAAGTTTTAATAAAAGTGAAACATTTTAGATTGATAAACGTTTCATATTTGTTTTTTATCTTATATATATATATGTGCGTGTGTGTGTGTGCGTGTGTGTGTGTGTGTGTGTGTGAAGTAATAATAAAAGTTTTTAAACGGTATCAATATTTTGAAAGTTTCGTTATTTCATGCAGCAATTCAGTTAGTCATCTTTTTTTCATCTTTTTTCCTTTTTCAATGTTGATATGTTTTTCGTTTTAGGTTTCGTAAGAAACATACAAACACCGGATCCTTATTATTATTGATGTGAACGTGAACTGGGGCCCGCTTCACAATATATTATTCTTCAAGTTGGTGTATTTTAACGTTACCTTGAGAAAAAATCTTGCTACGGTGAATTATCTTCGCTATCTTATAACAATCTCTCCCACTAACAGAAATTGAATCATTATAATATAGATTCTCATCGTAATTACCTGTTTATCTATCCGTATCTCTTCCTGGTCAACAGTTAGTTGTTTTTTGGGGTTTTTTTTGGGGGGGGGTTAGTTTTTTTTAACTTACCCTCTACAATGAAAATCCTTTTATTTGCTAGAAACAAGAAATGGTACAAACAGATTATCGTCTGCATTGTGTATCATCAGCAGTTTTTCTCTCTTTTTGCTTAATACAATTTCAACTTTTTAGAATTGTTTTCGACTGTAAGCCTGAAAGACTACATCATAGTCGAATCCTGTGATGCAAGTGTTACCAACTTTATTTGTATAATCAGTTCGATCCTTTCCTGTGGTCTTGATAAGTAAATAGCTGTAAAATCTACATCATGGGTATTAACCGTGGCGCGATGGCGTGCAGTCTGTCTCGTTGACCACTTCGTTAGAGTAGAGATCTCAATTTTTACTGGTGCTTCTATCCTGTGGATTTGTCTCGGTTCCGACAATTACTACAGTGCAAGGCTTACAAAAGTCTGCCTCATAAATTCGATAGAATGGGGAGTTCGATCATCATTAGAGGTCCGTGCACTGGGGCTTTATGGGAAGATGTATGTATATAAAATAGAGCCTACGGCTTAATATCTAACACAATGGCTACCACCTTTCAGATTACTTTTCTATTATATATCATCTAAAAAGCATAAGTGAAGGTCGTTAATATTTTAATTAACAAATCCTGTTACAACATGACAATTACAGCAGCCCTCTTGTTTTACTTTCTTTGCATGGACCGAGCATGTGAGTAACGAGAGATACAAACAAGGAGAAGGCTTATACTTAACATCAGAAAGAGGCAACTGAAGTTTCTTGGATACATGTTGAGGAAGGAGACCCTGGAGAATCTGATACTCACGGGTCAAATAAAGGGAAAGAGAGCAAGGGAAAGCAGCACGTAACATACCTGACGAGCTTGAGCAGGTGGATGACAGAACGTGGTCTGGGGGAGGAAGCAGAGGGAAGGGACTTGCTGAGAGCTGCAAGGGATACAGGAAAATGGAGAGCCATGATCGCCTATGTCCTTAAAAGACAGGGCACATAAAAAGAAAGAATGGTGCAAGTCGATTTAACCAAATTGTTTTCCATTTCCTCTCTTACGACACTCAGAAGAATAAGATCCCAAGATCTGCCTTGACCGACAGACACTTTCTAATGTAGTAATGAAATTCCAAACACTGAAATTTTGCATAATAATAAATGGCTTAACAATCTGATTACCTTAGTGTTTCTCGTCAATGAGAATCAAAGACAGATAACTATATTTCAAAAAAACTTTTTTCCACGCCCGAATATGGTTTGTCTGGTACTAATAAAAACTTCTCATGCCGCCTTGATACGCAATGGCCTTATGCAAGACTAAGTTAAGTTTAGTAATTATAAAGTATGTTCTATCCAGTAATTGAAGTGAAACTATCGATTAGAAATTAACAACAACTGAAAAGTACTAAATAAGAAATAAACGCGATATCCCTAGACATTCTGATTCTTCTTTGGATTTTATCAAGAATCTCTAAATATACAACCGGAGCACCAGACCATATGTGGCAGCAATATTCAAAGCATGGATGAATGGTAGACTTACAAATATGTAAGATAGATTCAGGAGAGAAAAAATTGCTTATTTTTTTGCTACAGTCAATATAATCTTTCTATTATTTTAGTATTTGCGAGTTTACGTTTAAATATTTGGTTTTCTTGAGTTTTGCAGCCGATTACCGGAAATCGCTTACGAAACATATAAACTATAAAATGTAACGAAAGCTATATTATTACTATTATTAAATTATGAAGCATAAAATATGGGATCATTTATATTTAAGGAGTTTAAAGCATAAATATAAAGCAGGAAATGAATAGGTTAAATGTTCGAATTTAAGGCATATGCGAATCTCTGTGGGTAAATAATGAATATTTCGTCAGTGACAAACACAGGGTCGAATACGCAGACGGAGAGGAAAATGAGAGGAGAGTAGAACTTATATCAAGACTATCAACTATGATAGAATTCTTTAGTTAAATTTAAAGAGAAACTTTGTCACATATTCATCCTTGTTGTATATGCCCCGACAGCACAAAGTACGGAAGAAGGTATTGAAATGGAGAGATATAGCGAAACAAATTCGGACTAGAAACTCGTAATAAACTCGTAGAAAGATGGATCCAATAGTACACCGTGAAAAAAATGAGAAGCGAGTAACACTTATATTACACCAAGGCATGAAGAAATGTGTTCTGGGATACTATCAGCCATCTGAAATAATTCTTGTAGTTAAATTGAAAGGTAAACCTTGTCACATATTCATCGCTGTTGTATATGCCCCGACAGCACAAAGTACGGAAGAAGGTATTAAAAAGGAGAGAAATGGCGAAACAGATTCGAACTAGAAACGGAAAAAATGGGTCCAATGGTGCCGTGCGAACGATCAGGTAGTAGCAAAAAATTGGTTTCAAGAGCACTCAAGACGTATATGAACATGGAGAAGCCCATGAGGATAAACAAAGAAAAATCCACTACATAACTACCAATTTGATTCAGAAATGCAGTTTTATACTGTAAAACATACCCAAGTGTCGACTGAGGGAGCGATCACCTTACAGTGATATGCAACCTTGGAATGAGACTATGGAAATTAGGTAAACCCAAAGCATACAGACAGCGTTAAAAATGCACGCAATAAACTAAATGAGAATGGAAATTTAAAGAACATATTAACCTAAAAAAATGAAATCATCCTAAAGAAAACTCGACAAGGAAAAAAGGAAAGGATGATAGATGAAATTCTCGATATGATGAAAAGAAAACAGAAAACAATGTCCTGGTATGGCGCAGAAAATAGAACATTGCACAAATAGATTAAGAACAGATGCAGGCATGAAAAAGAGGTATGACTCAACGAAAAGTGTGCAGAAATAGAATGAATGAGCATTAGAGATAAAGCAGATATACATAAATGAACAAGACTTGCTCATCAAGAGGATTCATAAAATCAAAGGAAGGAAGACATAATAAACAGCCAACACTTGAGTTTGAACATAGATCCCAGTGAGCAAACACAGACGATCCCATTATTGAATTAAGTGGATCACGTGGTAATAGAGGAAACGCATATATAGGAAGTTGCGTGGCGTCTAGATTGATCGTTATTTCTGTTCTATCTTCCATTGCTTTTCGGATCGCTATTTCTATTCTATCCTCTATTACTATGCGGATCACCATTTCTAGTCTGTACTATTTCTCTACTCTATTCAATATACTATTTCTCTATTCGGGTCACTATTCAGTAGTTACCTTTCGAGTAAGTATTATCTAGGAAGTATTATTAGTGCGAGTGTTTTTCGAAGTTGTCTGACACCAGTATTGTTCAACGGTGTTACTATAGTTGTATCTGCGATTACAAAGTCTCTACTACAATGAGCATTACGAAAGTGACAACGAGTGTTCATTGACGTCACAAAAGAAACAAAGAGAGGAGTACTGAACTATTATGTAATACCGGTCCTCCTATATGGCGGGGAATGCTGGACAATCTCATCACAGATTAAGAAGAGACTTGATGCAAAATAATTTTTTTCTAGAGAATACCATGGACTGAATATGTGAGCAACGACGAAGTTTTAGAGAAAATGGAAACAAAAAGAACATTTATACTTAGCATCAGAAAGAGAGTTTACATTTCTAGGATATATAATGAGGAAAGAGGGTTTAGAAAATTTGACACTCTAAGGACATATTGAAGGTAAGAGGGATATAACCTACCTAACGAGCTTCTACGGGATAGTAGAACAGGGATTAGGAGAGATATCAAAAAGACAAAATTTACTGAAAACTGCAAAGGACTGGAAATTTTGAAGAGCCATGATCGCCCACGTTTTGAAGGGACACAGCAAACAAAAGAAAAAGGGCATTATAAAATAAAAAGTGGTGACTAAATCAGATATTAAGTTTTAAAGATTTACGATTTTCTATTTTTATCTATTCTTTCATGAAAATAAACATTTTTATATCTATTATCCTAAATTATTATTTATTTTTGTTCCAATTTTAAACACATGATTTTTTTTAATCTAACTATTGACACATCTGTCATAGTGTAATAATGAACAGTATCAACCAATTGTTAATCAATTGGAACCAACCATTTTACAGCATTTTTAGCGATGGATCGATTATTTAAACTGAAGTTACAAAACAGTTTTCACTGTTTTGTGGCAAAGACATCATTAATCGTCCTTCCAATAAACAATAATGGATAACAAAAAAGAAAAAAATAGATGTAAATGCCAATTTCAAAAGCATGTCACTGTGTCTACATAATATAAAAATAATTTTTAAATCAGATTTTTTTCTCCTTTTTTTAATGGTATAAATGTATTCAATATGATCAGCAACATTATGATTTGGTCGTGGGTATAAATATCCGCGATTTTTCCACTTTGTTGGAATCTTGTGCCCAACTTATCTCTCCAAATCGATAAAGCCGATTGTAGATTTTTATGTAATCCGTGATATTATGGGTAGGATTTATTAAATAAATACGTCAAAATTTTCATTCAGTTCTGATAATTAGATCTGCAGTGACAGTAACTTCAAGCGAAAAAGGAAACTATTATTATGACTGCATTTTAACACTTGTATTTAAACTAGACATACAGAGAGGTTTCAGTTTTTCTTATTAATATTCATTGGCTTTATTCTTTTTCCACCACTCCAATACTTGACTGCAGTTTTTGTACTCACAAATTAAATATGATCTACTAAATAAATATTACAGTGAAAGTGTTACCGTCCGATTGGGCCTGAGCTTTCTCCAGGCAAAATGAACGGTTGCACTCTCAACGACGCTCCATGTTTTAAATTTGAGACTCAGATTGACTGCAAGTGGAACTCATATATACGATTCCGAGATAAAGATGCTGGGAAAATGGTTGACTCCTTGTCCACTCCAAAAAAGTAACTGACTCCTGCCATACTTTATCGTTAGAAGAGTCAGATTAGACAAAAGATGGAATATTTCTGGAACTGCTAAATCCTCACTATTCAGACTTGACAGAGTTCAAAATCACTTACCCGACCCTTGAAAATTACTTAATTTCCACTCTGCAGCCTTTTTCCCCACAGACGCACTGTTGCAAGTATATTGCTATTCTATCGCTATTTCCATGTCAGATATCCAGATGAGTTTTTCTTTCCACCTGTTCGTACATTTGCAGCTAGGACTCACCATGGTATATCCACGGAGTCGAATTACCCACATTTCTTCCGTATTCCATTTATAAAGAGGAAGTTCCATTCAGACAGCTTTTTCCCCAAAACTGATACTTTGTGGAAGAAATCCCCGAGTGGATGCTTCGTTAAAGAGTACAATCTTAATCTCTTCAATTCAAGAATCTCTTATTCTTATAATCATTGCTTCCTTCTACCTTATATCGTTCGGCTTACGGCCACATCACGTTGAAACACAGATTTCCGTACGATCACCAAATGTTAAGCAAGGTCGAGCCTGGTCATTATCTAGATGGATGATCGCTTGGAAATACCAAGTGTTGTAAGCTTGGATGTGCGGGTGGTATAATGGATAATGGCTCGTAATTGTTAATCGGAAAACAGAGTTCCAATTCCATCAGTGTGTTCACTCACTTTCACTCAGGAAAGGTATAAATTCACCTCTTCTCCCCCAAGCTATGGGTTAATTAGTAAAACGTGTATTACTAAATCATTATTATCTCAAAAACTTCTTTTTACAATCTACAAGTATTTTCGGTTTTTAAATAACTTGCAAGGGTTTATGAGCCGTAAAAAATGAATGAATCAATCAATCATTTTGTTTATATCACACGCCTCATTCAATAACCCTCTAGTATAAGTAGCTCTTTTGTCTTGTATTGGGTGAATTTTAGTATAAAATAACTATTCATGTTAAGTTTTAATCTTATTACTGCTGCTGAATATTTACTGTCGTTTCTTTCTTTCCTTATTAATAGCTCCCATATGGCATTCATATCCTCATAGATATCTGCATATGCGCTGATTTCTTCAGACGTATTATTCCATGCTATTTTATTTCATTCCACTAGAGTTGATAACCACACTTTTTCGTCCAACATGATCAGCCATATCTGATTTCATTTTTCAGCCTTATTTTTAGGAGTCGGCTAGTTTCACCTTTGTATTCTTTGCCACAACTGCAAGGAATAAAATACACAATTCATGGTCTTGATCTCCTGTGTTCGGCTGATCTCTGCAGAGATTTCTCCATAAGGTTGAATTGCTCTCGAATATTGTCCTGTTGTATGAACCGCAGATCTGAATCTTTCGAGACACGCCATTGACATAAGGTAGATAAGACTTTGGCAATTTTTCAATCACCCCTCTGGACCAATCCCTATCTGAAAAAGTTGATCTAATGTTTACAGAAATTTGTTATTGACTTTCTTACAACTCAACAATTTATAGTTAATGGTGTTGTTGCCAAAACTGTTAAAACCGCTCAAGGGAGTATTTTAGGGCCTTTACTGTTTATTATTTTTATAAATGAATTAATATAAATACAAATTGTAAAATCTTTCTCGACTATTCGAAAATACATTGTAAACCAGGTACAAGGATAAGTAATGCTTCCTATTTGATTATATTGGCACCAACATACGTCAGAGGTGTGTGTTGGTGTTATGGAAGTAGAGGCTGAACCATCCTGCCAATAACCCATAAAATATTTGGCCTATTACAGATAGCATTTGAGCAGTAGTCGAGCAAAATGACGTGTGACGTGATAGTGCGTACGTAGCACAGGTGCGTTATGCGAAAAAACTGCACCCATTAACGATCACCGATGGTTGCGAAAAAGAAACAGTGGACGTAAGCACAGTTACGTGGCATATAATGCGTTCCAGCAGTGGCTACAGGAATGAGTTCGCAAGCAACAATCTAGCAATCATTGCACCGGCCCATTACTTCGTCATTGGCGAAATCGCATAGACAATGGTGGTAATTATGTGGGAAAAATAGTGTTTAGTAGTTGAAAACGTGCTCTTTGAAACCGTGCTGTATATATTTTGGTTTCCATGAAATTAAATAAAAGGCATTATTCTCTGAGAGTCATTCGTATTAACCGAACAAAATGTTAGAATAGCCTCATATTATTAAATTGCATTTAACAAAGATAAATGTAAATAATGCTAATCAGGATGTATATTTGAACTCCTTTATTGATTGTTTTTTTACGGATTTTCAACCTTTTTCAGATTATTTAAAGCCAAAAAAATATTGTTAGATTGTAAGAATTTTATGGAAATAATAATGATTTACTCACATAGGTCATACTAGGGGGAGAACAGATGAATTCGAAACTTTCTCAATGGTATTTACTTATAAGTGAATATAACGTACCCGACTGGAATTAGAACTTAGCTTTTCGATTTCGAACCGTTATCCATTACACCACCCACACATCCAAGTTTACAACATATTGCCAAGCGGTCACACATTTTGGTACTGACCAGGCTCGACGTTAACTTCGGTGATCGTTTCAACGTGATATAGCTGTAAACCTTGAATTCCTTCATGAATTACAATAGGTGTAATAATATCTCTTCTGAAAAGGATCATGAAATTACACTATTTTTCAAATGAAAAATAATGTTACATCATCCGCGGCGCCATAGAAGGGTGGGGCTGAAAACTTAACAGATGACTAAATTTATCCTCTCTGTCTCAAACTATGATAATGCTGTTGAGCAGATCTGAATGATTTGTTTAAAATCCAGACTGCCTTTAAATTTTCAAAATCAAATAGAAAACTTAAATGCCCCTTTTTTGTTTTTTGTTTTGTAAATCTTTTATATAAGACTTATATGCGGAAAAAATCTATAGGTCTGGGAGGCAAGAAGCCAGAAGAGAGTTCCACGAGTAAGAAGTGCCATAGACGAAACTGTTAGCAAGTGTTCATTCTATGAAGGAGATCAAATAAAAGATATACCCTTTTTATGATTAAAAGCATGTTTCATTTACCACGATTTATTGTTCTTTTTAGACCAATTCTGGTCGTATGGAATCCTTACTTGAGGAAGGATATTAACTTACTAGAATCCGTTCCACGTAGAATTCGATTTTCATCCAAATGAAAGTGTTTCAAATATGTCTAATGTATTTCAAGCGATATTCACTATTTTACAGAAAAGGAAAACTTTAGTTAATAGTCCTGATCACATTAAAATTAGGAATTTCTTTCAATTCAGTTCTTCTCATATTCTAGGAAATTTTTTTTACATTTAAAAAAGAATCATGATTTTTAAAAAAATATGTTATAAAATATGTATAAAAAGAATTATTAATAATTAAAAGAATCAAACGAATTCAGCCGTAGGAACAAGCCTGGATATTTAAAAAAAACAGCAATTCATTTTTTGCGCATTATCATCTTTTTTTTTTACTGATTGAATTAGACGTAATTTTATTTGTATGCAATAAAGCTTTATATACCTCCTAAAAAGAGAGCCGAAGAAATATTTATGGTTTGGGATTTTAAGAAGAAGACAAAAAGAAGATATCTTCTTGAGAAGAAAATATTTCTGATTATAGTAAAATGTTTAATGATTAAACACTGAACAAAACAATTTTTTATCTAAATTTGTATTAGCAATATTTCGACGTTACTAAAAATTTAGAAAAATAAAATGGATTATCAGTGGTCAGGAATTAAAATTTTACGGTGGCGTAATAAATAGCGGCTCGGATTGAGGAATTGGAGAACCGAGTTCGAATTCCAGTCGAATCCGTTACATTCACTTACGTGCTAAGACACTTGGGAAAGGTATGAATCCTCTTCTTCCCCACCAAGCTATGGGTAAATAGCAGAATAGATCGGGTTATATAGCCTTGGATGGCAACTAGTCTACCGCAGAAAGAAATGGCAACCTACTGCAGGAAAAAATCTGCCTCGTCAGTCATGTATCGAATGATAGATGATCGCCTAAGCGTGTATTATGCATGGCTTTTTTAATGAACAGAGTTATCTTACGTATGATTATTAGTTTTATTGTAGTATAACTACGGACTATAATGGGTATGTCCCCATTCACATAAATACAGTAGTAAATACTGTATGTTGGTCTGCACTCGGAGATTCGTCTCCAGCTGTGCTGGTCAAACTCTCTGCCTCCGGGCAGAGAGGTTCCCCAGACGAGGCTACGTCGAAGGGCAGAGTCTCGTCTCGGGAAACAGCTACCCGACTCCGTTTTATACCGGGGTCTACGGGGAATTTTGGACGAGCCTACGGGATCGGATACCCTACATTAGATTCGGCCTTGTGCCACATCTGACTGCGTGGATATAACCTTTTATAGATATCCTGTAGTTGGAGATTCATTGTGGAATTCTCTTGACTCACTTCTAGCAGTTGACTACTTCTTCTACGCGCCACTGGCGAATCTTATATGTGTTGTTCTTGTCCTAAGTATTGTTGTTCATTACCAACATTTGCTTGATTATTTCTATTCAGTAACCTTCCCTAGGTTACAAAAATTTGAAGCAATGTTTTACAATAAAAATGCATTATAAACTACACCACACCCACGTACACAGACAGACACATACATATATATATATATATATATATATATATATATATATATATATATATATATATATATGTATATATATATATATATGTATGTATGTGTGTGTGTGTGTGTGTGTGTGTGTGTGTGGCTCATTTCATTACCTTGTTCGTCAATTATTTTATCAGCTCTTTGCATATGCGTATGGTTGCATGCCTTTTTCTTTTGTGTTTTGTTTTCCCACCAACATAGGTTAAAACACTGGCAAAAGTTAATGGAAGTCAAGAGGAAGGGTTCATCCAAGTGCAATGACCTTGCCACTTTAAAAGCATTGACGCATAAAGTGCAGTGCAAATTTCTGATTCTGTACAAGTTATTCTATTTACATTTAATATAACATTATTATGGACTTAGGCTATGTACAAGTACTTGTAGTCTCTGGCGTCAAGATAAACATTAGCCTACCAGCTACCTTAACGTCATATATATTGCTTAGGAGATATTTTAGCTATTTTTTAAGATTAAAATATATATCTTATATGATATATGTATTTGAAGCTCTCTTTTTTTTTTTTTTTTTTTTTTTTTTTGCCGAGTCAAATTTCCTATTCTTTTTACATGTTTGTATCTGAGTAAAACCCAAAATTTGCCATTTACGGTCATGAGGCTCAGTAATTGATGTGAATAAACACAGAAATATCAACAAATATTAAAGTTTTCATGATTTCTACCCTGATATTGTAAATCTAAAAGTATTTTTTTCAGAATTACTTTTATCCTGTATACCCGTGAAGCAGCCCCCGTGTTCACTTCACACTAAAAAGAGTCCTACACTTCGCCCATATATCTCGACTAAGATTTCAATATATGCTATTCCATAAAAAATTCAATCACGTCAGATATTCTTTCCTCATATTCAAACCATGTTACTCAATACTGTTTGCGTCTTAGTGACTTTATTGCCTTGCTTGGGATGAAATTATTGAAAAAATATATACTGTCACGCGATAGTCAGAGAAGACTCCACTAAGTAATTCCTATTGCCCACTAAAGTGACATGTCGGACAATAGTTCAGAATAGCATCACAAGTTTCAAATTATGGGATTAACCAACCCAGGATGAATTAATAAGTCCATACCCTGACAACGTTCAAAATTGATCTGGAGTTTTCATTGAATATATTGACTGATTGGTTTGTTTTAGGGTTTTTCAACGCTTTGTAGGTTATTTAAGGCCAAAATATGTTAGGGGTTATCATATTGTTGCGAGTGAATACTACATCAACAATTTTTTGAGAATAACAATGATTTTTCCATATACAATTCCTACTATTTAACCCATAGCTGCGGGAAGAAGAGATGGATTCGTACCTTTTTCACGGGTATTTCCACAAAAGTGAATGTAACAAATCCAACTGGAATTCGAACCTAACTCTCCGATTTCTCATTCCGAACCACTATCTATTACACCTCCCACACATCTTTTCACTGAATAATATTCGATTAGTATGATTAGTATTCATCACTGAATTAAGCACATTGGCAAAGAACAGGATTATGTTGAAAGAACTAAACAACTGTTGTGTAAAATAAATGATTTTTTTCTTCCCATCGCTGGGTCACGTAATGTGAGTAGAATGCAAAATGATTTCCAGTAAAAACAATGTTGGATCAATTGAAAGAATTTAGAATATCTGTCGAAATAAACAAAATTGCCTTTTGACATATAACTTAGGCTAATATTTTTTACAGATATTGCAGTTTTCCCAGAATGAATTACGTTAACATTTGGGACAGTAAAGAACGAAGCAAAGAGGCTTGCCAGAGAAAAGCAAAGCATTTTTGGGGGGGAAACAGTCAACACTCCACTCACAATTACAGATTTGTTTATTCTCTTCACTGTTCTTTATATTGTGCAAAACCCTTATTTCACTTGTCATTACTGACAATAGATATAACAATCATTTTATTTCTATTTTTTGAATATTTGTTTCATTTATATTACAGTGTGCCAGCAACAAGCCTTCGGTCAAAATGACTGGCGATGGGATAAAAGACAACGCTAATTTTATCTATACCTTTTCCCCAAAATAGACGCATGAGTATTTATAAACACACATGTAGACACAGAAAGGCACAAGAAAGAAAAATAGTGTTACATCATATATATATGAGAGAGAGAGAAAGAGAGAGAGAAAGAGAGAGAAAGAGAGAGAGAGATGACAGTAAGAACAGTGCTTGATGTAAAAGATCAGAGCTAAAGTATATATTACATCGGCGTTAAATTAAGGAGTGTTATGTCAGACAATTCCAAGTTTATGCCTGATGATTGCCTCATAATACATGAAATTTTGAGTAACATCCTGTTATAAGGAAAATGATATAATTATATCTGTGTGTGTGTGTGTGTGTGTGTGCGCGCGCGTACATACACAAAAATCTTCAAAATCCAAAGTGTTGATACAACTAACAGACAGCCTGCCAGGAGACCAAAAGAAAAACTCAAATAGAAAGAAAAAATCACTAACAGGAAAAATCAAGAAAAGCTATACAAGAACAGGAAAAAAGACCGAAAAGCTGACACCTACATCAACAGTCACAAAAGTGCTCAATACTTAGATTATTAGGACAGAACCAAAAAGCTTCACAGCGTCACACCTCAAAAGAGACAAAGTTTGAACCGCTACTTAAGTTTCACGCTCTCGTGATGCTCGGGCGACCAGAATATATAGGTTTGCGATTTTTTTAGTTATATACAGAAAAATCTTGTGATTTCAGTGAAAGATATATGCAATATCAAGTGTGAATATACTGAAAATTCGTCATACAGAGACATGTTTGAAGAATCGAAATTAATGTAATTTTCCAATGTGAACCTTTTTTAAAAAGATTTTTTTTCATTTTAACAACTGTTAATTTTTTATATGGATGTTCAAAACGAAAAATAACCTGAATTACAACCTTTGACTGACTACTCTTTGTAATTTAATAACTCTTAAATTCAGAAAAATTAAACAAAAGACCTCATTGCATACAATTAAATATTTTATGACATCAAACAAGAAAATAATCACAAAATAAACGGAATGAATGAAACTCAAAAGTATCATTTCACTAGTTTTCAATTCATTTTTTTTTTATATTTCTAATGTAATAAAATCATACAATCTATTAAGTTTCCTAAAAGTGTAGAAAATAAAAAAAAATTTAAACTATTGTTTATATAAATTTAAAGATTATTTTATTCTTAATCATAAATACCAATTTCTTGATTATTGCACTGCTGATGTTCCGTATTTCTTTAACTATTTTTATTTTTCGCGCGCTTTTTAAGTCAAGGATGAAGGGACAAAACTACTATTGTTGATCTATGACATCACGGGCTACCGTTATTTTCATTATATTTTAAGCCAGAAGTAAGCATTACGTTTACAAAATCCAGTTAATTAATCCTTAAATTTAATGACTTTGGAATACATCTCACTGACAATTATCGGATTTTTTAAGAGATTTTTAAATTTGTTGTTTACATTTTTCGTTTGTAATATCAATGGCGTGTCAATGAATAATGATTAAACATGCCAAAGTTTTTAAAATGCTTAAAAACTTTAATTACATACTTATATTTATTTTTCTTTTAATACGGAATAGCTTTTAGTTTTAGGCTATTATCTTTCAAATAAAACCCAAATTTATCTTTGAAGAAAACATTTAAATTATTTAATGTGTTTTTCGTTTGTTTTTTTAGATTTAGGAAGTCTCTGATTGCATCTAATATAAACATTTTAACGGTTTATGAAATATATAAAGGACAGAAAAGGGCAGATTATGTTGCTTAATTAATACATATACTACAATTTTCATGAATTTTTAACCTTATTTTATTCCATTTTAGAGAAATTCGAACGCGTCAGAGTGTGACTAATCTGTTATTTGAAGCTTATAATTAAAAAGCAACTCGTAAATTCACAACAAAAGACCTAATTTAATCACCGTCTGATTAGTTTCTTTTACTCTCTTGCCAAAGTTTAGTTGACCATTTCGTTAAAATAATGCCGCGAGCAATAAAACGCTAAGTAAATCCAAATAGTGAATATATAAAAGTTCATAACGTGTGTATCCTTGCATGACGTCGAAGCATTCTTTAATCTTGGGCTATGATACACAAACCGACAAAGAAATAATAATAATAATAGTGATAATAAAAAGAAAAGCATTAGGTCGTTATGTAATTTGTTTGACGTGGGGTGCTAATTGGACAAATCGAGTCCACTGACAATAATATAAAATTTATCCGATGTACGAGATACAAGAGAAAGCTTTAAAATTACTTTAATGATTACTTTCAGGCAATTTTACAAATGTTTTAGCCGAATACGTCTAATTATTTGCAAGCTTTTGTTAGGGTCTGTGTTATTTTAAAGCACATTCATTTCAGCAACCTATCTTTATAAATGTCTGTCGATTTTATTTTCTTCCTCTCCTCCTTTCCTTGTCCTATGCGCAACACGGTGATGTCATTAAAATATCGTCAATTAAATAAGCAAGCAAGCAAGCAAATAAATATAAATAAGTCGTATATATATAAAAGCAAAAATATCCGTTTCGGCGTGATACACTCTGAGGCTTCGTCTTCGACGGATACACTGAAACCGTTTAATATTCGTGTAACCATTATACTTACACGATGTCTATGGAAGCCTTTAACAACCATGGCCTCATCGGCAAAATTGTTGACAAGATACCTCCAAAGCAGATGTTTGTGAGTAGAAATACTTTTTTACTTCTTAAAAAGGCTTTAAACGCGGGACTAATTTGAATGCCTTAAAGTTTTAGATTTTTTTTAAGAGACTTTAAAAGTGAAACAAATTTGAATGCCTTTTAATGACATTATTTTAAAATTCGTATCAATAATTTTTATTTGTTTATTTTCCTTTCTTAATTTCTCTTACGTAAATTCGAAACAGATATTTGTAATATATTTAAAAAGAGGAGTTACTTCCCTTGTTTTAGGCAATGGCGCTTACGAAAATACAAGGTTACAAGTGTAAAAAGCATCTACTAAGGATCACGCTCAATACAGTAATAGTGTGATTAGTTTGCTAACTCCAACTCTACGAACAGACATCTTTTTTAACTAATAAATCAAAGTCACAATTGTAGAGACTAGTAGATCGACCAGTTAAGATCGAATTTAACGAAGGTATTTTACTGGACTCAACGATCAACTTACTAAACACGAGTCGTGGTTTCCTCGTGTTAGTCACACGACTTATCCACGAGGAAATCAATCAACAATGGCACTCGTGTTCATTATGATATCGGAAGTTTTTACAACAGAAAAAATGTCTAGACTAAAAATTAATAAAACCAATGTAAATTGTATTTCTACACATTTCAAGACAAGAAAATAAAAAAAAGTATGTGATGGTTATTTGTTGTTTAAAAAGGTTAACGTCCCAAACGGCTACGATAGCGTATGATGAGTGATAGCCTGTTTCATTCCCATTTAGCTGCACTTCTCGTGTGTGGGAGTGCTTGAGATCGCCGATGTTAGACTACAAGCAAAAGTCGAATACTGATTTTTAAGGCAGACTCTCCTCACTGGAAAGATTGGAGTGACAAACACAATCTTCCTACTTCGATTTAATCTATTTGGCTTTATACAGTATCAGGTTAAACCTAAGTAGATGCCTATTTCTCACAGGGGTCAGAGGCCAGTGGTCCAGCTCACGCATAAAACAATATTTTGAATGCTGTTTTACCAATACATTCTTATTAAGTATTTTACTTTATTTGGATCTTTTGTGGGTAAAACTCACTGCAACACATGGACGAGGTCTGAACTAGCTGTTGAGGCTAGAGTAGTTATTCTTTAGAAACTTGCATTGGTTACAAGACCACAAAAATTATTCAAACAACATGAACAATGAGAAATTCTGTCTTGGAGACAGAACCAAAATACCTGCTTTATTATTCAAATTTTGTCTTGATAGTTATTAATGTTTAAAAACAATGACAATCCATCAGTTTTTTTTTTCAAATTTACCGTAAGTAGAATTATACAATTTGATTTTTAGACGAAAACTCAACTTGCATAATATTCATTTTTAAAACTAAAACTTTTCCCCTTAAAAATAAATATTTTTAATGTCAGGAAAAAGTCTCTTTGTTCGAATTTAATAAGTATCTTATCGATTACCATAATTATCAGAATAGTTAAAAATTTATGACACTAGTAGTTACTATTGGCACGACAGTGAAAATATTAAGTTGGTTTAGGGCATAAAACTCGGTCAAAAATACGCGCCAATCGTTGAAAACAAATCACATTGAATTTAAACGTACTGATTTCATTAAAATTTAAGTTTTTCCTAAAGAAAAATAATTTCAGGAATTTATTAGAAAAGAAAAAAAAAGAATCAATTACGTTAACTGTGTACACTTAAATGTAACATTCAAATTAACATTAAATGTTGAATTTCCAATTTAAACAATTAGAGAAATAATTATGAATTATGAAAAGAAGACAATGAATCAATCTTACAAATGAAAAATTTTAAGAACGTTTTCAAGTGTCTGTTATTCATTAAAAAAAACATTCTGAAAACTGTTCGATATTTTCGATGCGGTGCTTCGATAACTGAGAAAAATACTGGTTGTTATATGTCACCCATCAGGATCTTTGAGTTTTCAAATGCAACTGTAGCAGCAATGGTGTGTGTAGGGCAAATTTGTCTGGTTTTGAATTCAATGTTTCTCTTATTCTATAATGGCAATGGTAATATTAGCTGTTTCCAGACAATGAAACATTTGGCATTTATTGACCGAGCAATTAGTATCGCTGTTGGTTGACATTTATAAAATCTTTCTCTTAAAATAATTTTTCAGGAAAATAAATTTCTCATGTCCAATAACTGTTATTGCACTTTTCAGTATTGGTGGGAGTTTTCTTTCTACCTTTTATTTGAAATAGAGTAGAACATTAACATCTTTATTGTGTCATTATTTTTCTCTTCGAATTACATATGCTATCCATTTTAGCTGTTGCTACTGCTGGTAGTTCTCAAATTATGTGATTTCTACTATTTGGTACAGTTCTTTGTTTGTGATTCTGTAGCACCAGTCAAACCACACACTTCACTGACCCATTCAGCTGTATACAACCACTTTCTAAAACCATTGGTTAAAATAACCATTGATTTTAGAAAGCAGTTGTATACAGCTAACAGTTTAGATATTTCTGAACGGATTTGGATACCACGTATGACAACCACATGAAAGTCTCCATCTGATGAAGTTATTTAAGAACATAGCTCCAGCTTTCAGGCTAATGTTTTGGCTTTGTAGCAATTTGGGGTGTTGGGCAAAACTATCCCTGGCTTAGCCTATTCTCTTTTCAATTTCATTTTCTCCTCTACCAAATTTGTTATAAATGATCCTTACGCCGAGGTATTTGAAGTGTTTAGTATTTACTAATTCCACATCTTGAATTTTTATGATGGATTCAGGATATGTGCCAACACTTCTTTCCTTCCAATTCCAAATCATAGGTTCTGTTTTGGAAAGGTTTATCTTAAGTCCGATTTCTCGGAACATTTGTGGGAGGACATTGATTTTCTGTTCAAGATCATTCTTATCCCAGCTATGAATAGCACTGTCATTAGCATCTTCTGACATGATGATTCCAGAAGGTGACTTCACAAATGATTGCAAAATACTCAGATTTTAAGATTTTCATATTTCAAATAAGACAAATTTATCAAAAAATAAAAAAAGCAAGATTTCTCCAAAATGTAACTACTTGCAATCTTTTCTGAATTTCTCAGATATTTAAATAGGATCCAAGAGTTCGTGATGGCGAGTTTTACGAATAAGCTATGATTTAATAAATACGAGTTCAACTCTATGTTCTCCTATTGGGGTCAAAGGTCTCATTTAAGCCTTCTGCAGAAATTAGCTATAAATTCAGTCCGTAGGGTGGATTTTCAGCTACGAGCCATTAAATGTTATATTTTCAACCCCTGGATGCTTTTAAAATATTAAGAATTTCCCGTATTTTTTTTTTTTTTTTTTTCTAAACATGGGGTCGTTTTTGTTTTTCTTATGTTCCGTTTAAACTCATCTTCCATAGACAGGAAGCAACAACTTTATTTCTTATTCATCGGTGACCGAGAAAGAAAATCATTAGGCATGCTTTGTTTGGGTCAAAAACATATATATATACAGGGTGACCCCAAAAAACGAGAACTTTTTAACAATCCAATAAAACCAAGAGTAATGGAAGAAAAATATTTTATTCATAGTAATTGAAACCTTAAAACATGCCATTTAAGAAACAATGATGGAATTTTAATTTTTTTTAAATTACGTCCTGTAGATGGCGTCCTCCTGTACGAATGCATTCTTGAAATCTGCTGTTGAGATTCCTCACTGACTGCTGCAACATCTCAGCTGGGATACTGTGAATTTCATCTTGAATTCTAAATGGCGAAATGTTTACTTGCTCAAGGTCACTGTCACGCAGTGTTGCCACTTGCTCATGTCTGGCAATACGCACTTCAAAAATTCCCGTTTTTGGGGGTCACCCTGTATATGAAAAGTCATAACTTCAGTTGTGGAGAGGATAAAGTCAATGTTCTATTCTAATCTCCGATTCTATTTGTTATATTATTAGTATATGAAATATATAGTATATGAAATATATAGTATATGAACAGATACATAATATGTAACATAACAACCATAACAATTATGTGTCATGCGTTATACACGCTTAAGTGATGACGTAGCTTTCGATACATGACTGACGTAGATTGCCATTTCTTTCTGCAGTAGACCAGTTGCCATCCAAGGCTATAGTCATGTCCTGATATTTACCCATAGCTGAGGGGAGAAGAGGATTCATACCTTTCTCAAAGGCATTAACACGTAAGTGAATGTAATGGATTCGACTGTAATTCGAACTCGGCTCTCCGATTCCTCAATCCGAGCCGCTACCCATTATTCCACCGTGCCTCCTATAACAATGATTATTGCACAGAATTGCTACAGTTTATCAGGAATCGGAAATAAAGAAAATTACCTTTGTACGTGTGCGAATTCCACCTTAAATTCAACACTTGGCCACATTCCGTTAGATGTCTGGGTGCCATATATATATATGTGTGTGTGTGTGTGTGTTCGCGCGCGCGCGTGTGTGTATGTATGTGTGTGAATAAATAAAAAGTTCTTTACAGAATAATTTAAAGAATAGTTATCTTTTGTAAATGTAAATCCTAGAAGATCGCTCCTGAGATTGCACCATCTCCATTTCAAAGGGGGGGGGTGAGGTGCTTAGAGTCACTCCATGATGCCTGAGGAGTCCCAAAAAAAGAAAGTGCTGAGGAAACTTTTTATACCACCCGCATGTATGCTTGCGATGTTCTACAATGTGGTGACCTTCCCATTGTTGGGAGTGCAGATAAACAGTTTTCTTGATCTAACACACAAATGCACGATAAAAATGGCTCGCTGATTGACTTTTACAATCGAAAGTTTTTATGCTTTTACTAATTTTACTTCTTTTTTTTTTCTTTTTTTTTTTTTCACCTATCCAGTGATGCCATGAAAACGGTTTCTGGCAACCATTAATGTCTCTTGATTTTGGGTTCTTTGTTTTTATGTTTTACTTCCTATCATATTTCCAGCTTAGAGGTACTGTCTCGTTTTTATCTTTAAAAAAAAGTCAATTTGCGTGTCTATAACTGTTTGAAAGCATTTTAGCTTAATAAAAAAATAAATTCTAAGAAAATCTGCAATATTCACATTACTAATGTCCTCATTGTTGTTATTATCACAACTTTTCGGCTGTTGTACCCTCCGACCTTCTTCAGGCGTTTATCGATTAATCCTTTAGATATCAGGACAATAGTCTGGTGGATTAAAACGTTGGTTCGTTAATTTGACAGCATAGTAATTATGGGTTCAGCCCCTTGACCGGGTAGTCCTTCTTCAGATTTAGTGGAAACAGGGTTAGCAATAAATGAGCAATACGAAAAAAAAATAGTTGGCTGATTCTTTTTGTTTAACATCAACCTCTATAGGTTATTTAATGTCGAAATCTAAATATTTTATACGTAATTTTATTTATTTACTTTTTTAGATCATAATTCTTACTGATTAGTCCATATCTGGGGAGAGAAGATGTGATTCCATGCCTTTGCTAAGGATATTTGCGCGTAAGTGAATATAACGAACGCAACTGAAATTGGAAATCTGTTCTTTGATTAACAATTCTGAGTAATTATCCATTACACTATCCGCTCACCCAAGTTTACAGCACCTGCTCACCCATCTAGTGGTCACCAAGCGGTCACTTATCTTGTTACTGACAAGGAACGATGTTAGTTAACTTCGGTAATCGTACAGGAACCAGTGTTTCAATGTGATCTGGTCGTAAGCCTACGAAAACAAAAAAGAAAAGGACACGGGAGACATCCCGAAACATGGTCAGCGGAACGAGGACAATCTACTGCCAAACTTATTTAGAGCCACAAGAGATAAGAGGAAGTGGGGAGCCATGATCGCCTACGACCTGAAAAGACACGGCACATGAAAAGAAAGATTTACTTTGACATTTGCTTCTCGTTAAAATTTCTTGCCGTTAAAAAAAAAATGAAATTGAGCACATCAGATGCAAAGTTGCCAGATTCTGCTACCAAGTATCAAATTGATATACGTTTGAAAGCTACTAATTTTTTAATTGAATTTCTTCTCATTGGAAGCCAAAGCTCTTCTATGTATCGTGTTCCTTCAGGACGTGGACGAAAATGGCTCTATATGACTTCCTATACATTGTAGTTGTAAGCAAAGTTTTCCCGTTTACCTAAGCTCGTTAGGTAAGTTACTCGCTGTTACCTTTTGTTCTTTTTGCCTTCCATATGTCCTGAGAAACAAACCTTCTTTCCTCATTATGTATCCCAAAAATTTCAGTTTTCTGATTTGAAATATAAGTGACTTTTTTTATTTCATTTTCCTCAAAACTTCATCGTTGCTCACACGTTCCGTTCATGGTATCCTCGGCATCCTTCTGCTGGACCATATCTTTATTGACACAAGTGATGCCACAAGTGATAAAAATCCAGTATAGCCAGGCAAATCGCTAGCGCGGGAGGTGAGGCGGTTTGCTCGTTCAGAAAACCACTCGCATCCTTGCAAAATGATGCTAAACTCGTTCCTTACATACTCTGTTCATGGTATTCTCAGCATCCTTCTTAACAACCGCATCAAGTCATCGACTCCATTTTCACTGCCATATAGCAGGATTGATATTACATAGCAGTTCAGCACTCTCTTTTTTTTTCTAACGAAATTTTCCTGTTTCTTAATACGATGTTTAGGTTTTGGAAGGGATCTTTTGCCATTTCAATGCACCTTCACATTTCGGTGTCACATTTACCGCCCCCCCCCCAGTTAAAACACTTCCCAGAAAAACAAAACTGCTCCTCCCTGCCTCCCATTAGAATGTCTGATGCTCAACTCCACAAGAGCGCTTCTTTGCGCCTGCTTGATCTCACACTGTCCGCTGGCCTAAGATGAAAGAAATACATTGAATCAATAGTTTCATCTTCCACAAGGAAAGTTAGTTCTATGTGTCGCGCCAGAAAGTTTTTCTCGACTGAGTCCTCCCTTCAAGTCTATAAATCAACCATTCGCCCTTGCATGGAATATTGCTACCATATATGGTCTGGAGCCCCCGATGTTCGTCTCAAGGTCCTCCAAAGATCCAGAGACAGATATGCAATATGATTGGTCCTGATCTGGCATCTCGTCTACAGTCACTTTCTCACAGACGTGCTGTCGCTTCCCTCTGTCTTTTCTACAAATACTTTCACGGTAACTGCTCCGACGAGCTACTTTCACTGGTTCCCAAACTGCATGAATTTAAGCGTGCTACTAGGTTGGCATTTCAGTCCCACCCTTTCACTGTCGAAACGGTTAAATGTAGCCGTCTCTTCTACTCCAAGCTTCATATCTCGCACTTCCCGTCTGTGAAACTCTCTTCCTCTTGCTTCTCTGATAGCTATAATCTTCAATTATTCAAATGCAATGTCAATCGACATCTTCAGATGCCTTGATCTAATTCCCCGTCCTTCTCTTCATCCTTTCCTCTCTCACGCCTCTTTACTCTTGCTCTCTTGCTTTTTCTCGTACATTCTGTCTTCTTAGAGTTTATGGTTTGTCCTTTCTTCTCGCTTTCTTTTTCTGCTTGCCTAGAAGGTCCTGCAGTTTTCTTTGTGTCTACAATCAACGCAGTGTCATCTGCTAATGCTATGTTTTTAATTATGATTGCCTTAATTTAAAGGTTGAATACACATCCTTACCGTAAGCCTCTTTCTGTTCACTTAATTCATTTTATACCCGTGTGGAGGCGGTTCATTCACAGTATAAGCTCTACTGAAAGTTGAGTTCAGCTTATTTTAAACGTAACGAAATTCAAAATTTATTAACACTGGCTTTCAAAAGTACCCCAACCATGGCAACCATAGCAACCATTGTCAGATGATTTGAAAAAGACAATCATCTAGAATAGTAAGCTCTGTAGAGTCTCTCTGTGGGGTATGGGTCACAGCTTCATCACGCTAGATGTTGCTGCTGTGGTTTCGGTAACAAGTAGGTTTTTTATAGTTGTCTTTCTCCTAAATTGGTTGTAGGAGGCACGGTGGAGTAATGGATAGCGGCTTGGATTGAGGAATCGGAGAGCCGAGTTCGAATTCCAGTCGAATCCATTACATTCACTTACGTGTGAATCCTCTTCTTCTCCCTCCAGCTATGGGTAAATAGCAGGACAGACTATGGTCTAGGAGAAGGAAAACTCTGAATTGCGGAGGGTCGTTTAGGGACCTTGTGGCACGTAGTGCACCAGGTCTCTGTAATCGGCCCTTCAAAAAGTGTGGATGGTCCTGCACGAAACCTTCACCACTATAATCAAATCTCATGTGCTATACATGCGGGTTTGGGGACCGCTTGTGAATTCCAAATTCACATGAAACTCCAATATTGGAGCCGGCTCAACCCACCCCGGGTGAATGCCGTTACAAGAACAAGAAGAAATTGGTTGCCAACCAAAGCTAAAGGGCCAAACTTATCCTGTTATTAATTAAGGAGAAGAAATGGATTCGTACCTTTCTCAATGATATTTGACTGAAATTTGAACTCGGTACGCTAGTCCCACTTTCCATGTCTATAACCATTACGCTACACACACACACATTGTATTTATTATCACTTTTGTCCAGAATAAATTTAAACTAAGAATTTAGCATAGATGAGTGTATGAATATTTTTCAAAATATTATTCTTGCGATCAGATATTGCTAATTTTACAGAAAACACTTCTTTCAATTTTTTATTAGGTTATAAAGTTAGAATTTTACTGTCAATAATAAAAGGTATCAACTGGTTGAGTTTTGCTGCTATCAGCAAAGAAAATATCAAAGTACAAAGTTAAATGAAGTAAAAATGCGATGTTGGGAAGATCATATTCCGACTGTGTCCCAATGAATATGACTTGATGCTCAAGAAATAATTTGGCTGTTGAAAAGTTTAGTTATTTTTTTAAAATGGCACATCTTTTCAAGATGTAGGCAATCATATCTCTCCATAGATTTATTTTCTCTGAATTGCCATGACTACATGTGAAACATAGTGAAGTGGTTTTCTTTTACCTTCTCCGTGGTTTTGAATTAAGAGTAACCCTTCTCTTAGATTGGCTGCCACCTAAGGCTAGAAAGCCTAGTCTACCCTGTTACTTAAACTCATAGCTAGGGTAACTAAACTTAACTTCCAAGCCTGAAACCGGGTAATTTTCAATTTTTATTATAGATTTTTTTTCTTGTGTAATAAAGTGTTTAAAATGAGCCAACAACCCTTAGACTTAAGGGATCACACGCAAAAATACACACAAAGAAAAAAAAAACAAATAAATAAGGAAAATACTGTTAGCATATATCACCAGACAAAACTCTGCGGCTATAATTAACTCAACGAAGAAAAGGAAATATTTTATCTGTTAGCCAAAATCTTGGCAAATTGTGCGTGAGTCAGTATGTTTCATTAAATTCTAATTTATTTGTTAAATCAATCATAACTAATTACTAAATAATTAAATTAAAATAACATCATGATTAAATAGTATAGTTTTAAAATTGTATGTTGAGAAAACATTTTCCTTATCCTTCGTTTTTTTGTTTTGTTATGTTTTTGTGCGGTTAGGTTTCGGGGAAAGAACTTGTCATCTTATAATGTTTCACTCTTAACTGAAAAGTCGGTCATGTTTAACTTTGACAAGTTTCAAGAATTAGATTCCAGGGCCGGAGCCTACTACCCACGAATTCCCATACCGGGGGAGGGATGCAAGCTTGATTGGGAGCCCCGGGCAGTGCTTTGTAACTCTCTCTATCTTATCAACATTTGCTCTTTTATTTACCTACCTTTATATACATTAGAAATTAAACTAAGCACAACTGACTATTAAAGGATGAAAAAAAAAATCGGATTTTGATGTCATTCAAAGGTCTTTTTGTGTCCAAATACGTGAATTTCTTTTACTTATGCTAAGTCTCGTAAAAAAAAAAAAGCTATATAAAATTCACTATTTTTTTATCCATAATCCTGAAGGTGTTAAAATTATTAAACTTTTTAATAATAAATCTCAAGTTGATGTTAAAAATTTGTCGCAAAACTTTCATTTATTTAAGATGGAATTATTTATTATGACATGTCTCTAATTTGCAGGGAGGTAAGGTGGAGTAATGGATAGCAGCTCGGATTGAGGAATTGAGAGCCGAGTTCGAATTCCAATCGAATCCATTACATTCACTTACGTGCTAATACCCTTGGGAAAGGTATGAATCCTCTTCTTCTCCCCCAAGCTATCGGTTCTATAGCTTTGGATGGAAAATGGTCTACCGCAGAATGAAATGGCAACCTACTGCGGGGAAAAAGCTCTACCTCGTCAGTCATGTATCGCAATGTACATGATCGCCTAATCGTGTATCACGCATGGCACACAACTGACTCTAATTTATATTTAGATACATTGTATTTATTATCACTTTTTCTAGTTGAATTGTTCACCTATATTGCATCTAATCCATTATTTTACATAATTAAGTTACAATCAAATTTATACTTTATATGAATACTACCTTATGAAAATGTAGTAGAGTGGGAGGGTCGGGGAGCCCCCGTATCATAGACTCAAAAGGGTACACGATACCCTTGCACCGATCGTGGTCATGGTTTACGGTCAAATCGAACTGAACGCACCGGTTTTCGTCTGACCAATAAAGAATCGTTGAACATAGATAGCAATTAGATTAAAATACTTACGAACAAACAGTACTATCAGTAACTTGTGGTCTTGCGCCAGACAAAAAAATAAATCTTACAAAATAAAATAATTCCAGTTGTCATTTGTTTTGGTTTGTAATTAAATCGGACATACAGAAGTTCCATGTAATTTACGTATCACCTTGTTTTTAATCAAACCTTTATTGGAATGTTCACCTCTCTGCTCCTGAACAAGTCTCTTTCGAGTATTGATTCATTGAAATCCAATGAACCGTGGAAACAGCATTACATTTCAGACATCTTGTAACAGACAAATACGCCAACGATTGAATGACTCATTATGAAAGGAATTTATTTAACTCACCCATGAAAAGGAATTTTTAATGTGTCCGTTTTTATTTTAACACTAACGAAGTAAAAAAAAAATTATGTAACGTGTCTCTTCAGCACATGGTTGATAATGGCTCTCCATAAGTTCCTGTCCCCTTGTAACACTAAGCAATATTTGACTCTTTACCATCCTTCTTTGTTCCCAGTCTACCATCCATTCAACAAATTCATTTTCCCTCTGCCTCTTCTGTCTTCAACATGTCATATGTGTGCTAAATTTTCCAAGCCTCCTTTCGTCATTAAAATCACGTTGAAATACATGTTCTCGCAGGATCACCGAAGTTAAGCAACGTCGAACCTAGATGGTGCCCACTTGGGAATAGCAGGTGCTTTAAGCTTGGATGTGTGAGTTTCAAATCCATTCAAGTTCACTTATATTCACTTACACGCATATACTATTGGGAAAAGTATGAATCTTCTCCCCCAGCTATGGGTTAATTAGTAGTAATTGTATCAGTAAATCATCATTATATCCAAAACATTCTTACAATCTAAAATATATACAAATAAAATACATATAATAAAAATATTATATATAAAATATATATAATAAATAAATATATATATATATATATATATATATATATATATATATATATATTTTAAAGTGAAAAAATTTAAAAAGTTGAAAATACCGCTTAAAACCACAACCCCTAAAGACTGGAAATTTTATCAAGAAATTTTACCAAGAAACATTGATGTCGGGATAAAAATGATATTTAAAAGTTATATATATATATATATATATATATATATATATATATATATATATATATATATATATATATATATATATATATCAATAACCAGCAAATGGCTGATAAGCCGTAAAAAGAAATCAATCAAGTCAAATGCTTACTGGAAACGAAGGAAAATTATAAATTATTACAGGAATAATAAATAAATACGGTATATTCTACGTTATCTATTGGTCTTACAATATTACAATTCCCACTTTCGAAGCACCTTACGATTGGGAAACATATACAGAAAAGACAATATATATGAAAATATAGTTAACATGAGAAAAAGTTTAATTATAAATATATAATATAATCAAAAGAAAGTGCTTACTTCACCATTCTAAGCTGGATTACAAATAATAGATGAATATTACAGGTAACAAATATAAGTAACCTACAAATAAAGATGTACTACGTATTATCATTAATAAATAAAAGAAATACTATTAATAACAAAATAAGTAAATGACACCAATGATGATGATGAGGAGGAGGAGAGGGGTGATGAGGAGGAGGAGAGGGGTGAGGAGGAGAGGGGTGATGAGGAGAAGGGTGATGAGGAGGAGGAGAGGGGTGATGAGGAGGAGGATGGTGGTGCAGAACTGTCTTGACGGTTAACAGCAAGGAAAATGGAAATGGTCACTTGATTTCAAATTCTGGTTGACGTAATTTACATTTACTTCGATCTAATATTTTTTTGGGAAAGTCACCTCTTCTGACAGGCAAAGTAATGTGCTAGGATTTTAATAATAACAATTATTCCCTGATCTAGTAGGTCGACGAGGTAACATAGTGGGTATTTCTCAGAGCATATCCTCTAGGAATAATACAAGAATAAAACTTGTTACATATTATTCCTAGAGAAGTTCCCCCGAGAAATACCACGAAGGACTCACTATGTTACCTCATCGACCTACTAGATCAGGGAATAATTGTTATTATTAAACATTTCTTTTTGAATTCCATTTTTTTTATAATCCCATGCCCTGTCATAACAATTGACCTAAGACAAACAAAGGATGTGATATTTTTCTTGTTTTCCTTTAATTAAAAAAAGATAGTTATTAACAAACTATTATTATTACAGATTAATTTATTCATTCTGCTATTGTTTGGAGTCAGAAGTTTGTGCATATGTTTGGTAAGGAATTCCGTCAACTTCATACCTAGGAGAAGGTGTCTATATTCTTTCAACTAATAATTTGAATTTAATCTGAGAAGTATTTGAATCAAACATGACTGATTTTATGAAAAAAATAATTTCACTAAAATTTATTCATATGATGCTGCCAAATGTAGCAAATATATTTTTCCAAGAACAAGCATGGCAATGCATAGCTTAAAGATATGAAAAGAAAACGGAAGCTATGGTGACACTTAATTGACTAAATCCTGAAGAGACATGACGTTTAAGGAGAAAGAGGAGTTGGTTATCATGGGCTTTATTTATCAATACTTATTATTTATATTCTGATTATTCTCTTCATCGGAACAATAGCCTAGTGGATTAATGCTCCAGTTCATTGATTTGTAGAAATGATTGTACACCTGTGGAAGACCGACAGGTAGATCGACCGGAATGGTGTAGTAATAGCAAAAAACAAGAATTAGGTAAAGAATCAAAATATCTTTTGGAAAAATAAAAGTAACTGTAAAAACCAGATTAGGAAGTCCATTAATAACTTCCGCGTGAGGATTCTCGATAGTATAAAGAAAGTTATAATTTATTATAGATATAGTTTTGTGGATCTATTTTCTCCTCGACACTGGTTATACAGTTTTGCTTTAAAAAGAAAATAAAGGAAGGAAAAAGTCTACATAAAACAGTATTGTCAGGTTTTCTTCTTGATAGGTTGTGTTGTACACGAGTGGTAGTCTACTCCAGAATATGTCCTCTCTCTCTCTCTCTCTCTCTCTCTCTCTCGAACAGCGAAACGTTTGGTACCTACCAACACCAGCACGTAACATTCCCGACGTAAATGCATTTTGTTGAACATAACCTGCTTACTTGTGACTTTTGCAATCTTGAGCACTTTGATGTTTGTCATGAAGTCGTAACAGTACACACATGGCACGAAAACAGCACTGGTTGAAGCGTTTTAGTAGATGGAGGTGACGGCTGCTGATAACTCACGCTTCGACATCATATATAAAGGTTGTCAGCTTAACAGCTTTGTAGATTTTAAGTTGTGTTTTTCCTAATGTTGTTCTTTCTTTCTGCATTCACGCTTTCACAGTCTACCAAAGAATTTGTTTGCCATATTCCAATTATGTTATCTCCCAATAATCCGGAGTAGATCAATTTGTCTCCATTAGGCGGCTGCTTCGGTGAGGCGCTGTCACATATAAACAATTTAATTAACTGTTTCTCAGCTTGAGTATAAAATATGTATCTTAGAAAACATAGAATAAACGATTGTTCCGTTTCTTTTCTCCCTCTCCAATTCTCTCATTGACATGTCCTTTCAGGGCGTTAGCGATCATGGCTCTCTATAGCTTCCTCTCTTTTGTTGCTTTCAACAATACTTGGTCCTTTAGAACTCCTCTTTGTCCTTGTGGTACTTATTCCACAATCCATTTACTCGAACTTATCAAGTAGGTTATTCTCTGTTTTTCCTGTTTCCCTTTCCTTCAAGATGTCCTGTGAATTTTCCAAGCCTTATTTCCTAATTATGTGCTTCCAAAAAATTTCACTTGTTTTTTTCTGATTGTTATCAGTACTTACTTTGTTGTTTTTATTCTTAAGATTTCATAACTTCTCTCGTATAATCTCTTCAAGGTATTCTCAAAATGCAAACGTTTCTGTAATTTTATAATGAAAACTTTAAGATATTTATTTTTTGTGTCATTTTTTTTATTATTGGTTTAATAACAGATTGAACTGCATTAATTCTTATTTCATGTATGTTTGAAGAATTTATCGTGAGAGCTCTGTTATCTATAATTCATCTGACATAAGTAATTGCGTGCGAACAGAATCTTAAGATATTGAATAGTCAAAAAAAAGGAGGTTATAAGAAAAGTACACGATACGTTATTCCCTGGTTAGTGTCTCATACAGAGAGGGCAAGAGGAAAGCAACGAACAACCTACTTGGTGAGCTTGAACGAATGGATGTCGGACATCCAAGCTTACAGCACCTAATATTCACAAGCGGTCACCCATCGAGGTACTGACCAAACTTGACGTTGCTTAACTTCGGTGATCGTATGAGAACCGGTGTTTCAACGTGATATGGCCGTAAGTCCGTGATATGTTCGTGTAAAAATGGATAGCTGACCAAGTTCCACAAAGGCAAGGTAAGGTTATAAAGGAACAAGACTAATAATGCAACAACAAAAAAAGTGAAGAATCATGTTCGTTCTACGTGACATGGGAGAGAGAGTGGGGGGGGAGGAGAGAAAGAGAGAACAAAGTGTAACTTACGATTTTTTTCCATTGCTTTTTTTCTGGCCAATTGAATAAATGCTAAGACAAATGATTAACCATTTATTAGACATAACGCCAATCAGTGAGCACCTCGACATGGTGTAATGGCTAACCAAACTTGTCTCGCTAGAACAATATCGACCGATTAGTGAGTTCGTTCCTCACTGGGTACCCGATACTTTCAGCCTTGTGCCACATCTAAGGTACCCTTGGAAAATCATCATATTGCCATTTCGACGTAGTGTAATGGTTAGCAAGATCAATTACTACCGATTAGTGAGTTCGATCCTCACTGGGTGCCCCATACTTTCAGCCTTGTGCCACATCTAAGGTACGCTAAGAAAATCACCATAACATAAATCAGCTAAGTTAGAAACTTTATATTTCATTTGTATTTGTATCTTATACATCAGGCGCCAGTAATTAATTAAAACACTAGTCCCTGCTAAAGTTAGCTATGGATGTAAACTCTAACAGTTTTTCAGTGCGAATATTGTACTAGGTGTGTTTTTTTTATATATGGCCCGGAAACCACTCGATGTAGAGGGGTAGTTTATATGGAAAGAAGGGGAAGATAACGGTTTACTCTAGACTTGAACAGGTTAAGATTGTAGTGATCGGGAAAACATCCTCTTTGGAGTCGTTTCCATAGGGCAGTAGTTCGCAGGAAGAAGCTGTTTTTGTGGGGGCAAAGTAATAATGGAGGAGAAATCTGTTCAAGAGTTTAATTTTACAAAGCAGAAATGTTCATTTTTGAGAAGCATATTTTTAGTTTTATAATAAATCAAAAAAAGCAAATAAGAAATAAAAACCATACCTTTAGCAAAGGAAATTAATTTTCTTTTTTATTCTTTTTTGGGCTTCTCGTGAGTGTGCGACAAAAATGTCTGTTCGGTAACTGACTTTCACAATTACAAACTTATGTACCTTAATTTTTTAACTTACTTCATGGCAGACATTGACATATCTTCATCATTTTGTTATCCCAGGCCGTATTTCTATTACGGTCTTATTTTACCAAAACTTCAAAAAAATAATTAGCTGCAAATCATTGTAACAGATTTACTCACGACAATGTCGTCTCCAATGCATTCTTCCTTTTGTTTCAAGTGCAACTGGTATTCGAATCCACCAGACTCACACCATTCTCTCTTTTTTTAGATCCGTTACGGCACTACCGACGTTCAACCTGGAATGACTCTGACCCCAACGCTGACCAGCAGTCCACCCACAATCAGATACGAAGCAGAACCCGGATCGTTTTATACAGTTATTATGAACGGTAAGTTAAACAAATAATTTATTTAGTCAATAGTTTTTCATCACTTCTTACTTACACGTGACTTCGTTGGTCGAAAATAATCAAATGCATTCAATTTAAAATATTTATGGCTTCACAAGACATAAAAGAATTTGAAACAGCGCAGTAGTTAGAAAGATACACATTCTTTTTCTTCTATGTTCCTTGTCCCTACAGGATGTGGGCGATCATGGCTTTCCCCAACTTCCTATCTTTTGTAGCTATTAGCAACGTTTATTTATTTATTTGTTTTACTATTTTCTTCAATCCTTCTCTACCAACCATTTACACAAGGTCGTTAGGTAGGTTATTTGCTGCTTTCCCCTGGCCCTCAATGTGCCCTGTGAGTGTCAAATTCTCCATGTGCGCTCGAAATTTCAACGATTTCTGTCCAGAAAGGATCCAGCCATACTCATAAGTAGATAAATAAATTAATAAACAAACAATCTATGACCTTATTCCTCTTCAAAAACCTTGAGACTTTACACACTTATTTCTGCGTCCCTTCCACATTACAAAACAGCATTCAAAATCCTATTTCGGGACCACCATCAGCTGCCTCACCACGTTCTCCTCACGGTCTGAAATCTTCACTCTTTTAATTTTGGGAAAAGTGAAGACGATGCGATGTTAAAAAAAAAAACTCTACAAGATATAATTATGAATTCTATGCCCATAAAGTACACAAGCTCATACAGTTGCGTTTCGCTGCTAAGTAATAATCCAACTGAAGAGTATCATCAGAAGACCCTTCTGATTGGTTGCCAAATTACATTAAGGCACCATAACAGATTCTCGAGATATACAAAATAGCTAGATACTTTCGACATATCTCGATATAGTCACTTCGCTGTGAAGTAGCGTTTAGGAATCTTGGGCATTATTGTTGGAGTGAGTTCAATGCGCACTAGATTCCCTGCATTTGTGGATACTCCATACTTGTGACCTTGTGCCAATCTGACTTAAACAGGGTAAATATTTACATAAGATATCTCGTTGTAGAACCATAGTTAGCAAGCTGGTTATGCAGACGCTTAATGAGTCAGGTGCTTACTTGGTGTTCCATACTTGTGGCCTTGTGTCATACCAAGCTAAGCTTAAAATCGAGAGGAGAATTTTGATCTTCATGCTTATGCAAGTTCATTTCCCAAATATTAAAAAACATGGACTTGTTTCCGGTCAGTATTCATTCATTAGCGCCCGACCCTCAGAGACAAGGCAGCAGCAGCAACGTTTCTGCAGCTGATGTGTCACTCGTTTCTCCTCTTCTTCCTGAAAGGTAACTTTCTTTGCATGAAGAATTCGGTGTAGCTGTTATAAAATAAAATAAGACATATCTCGGCTGATTTGCAGGCAAATAAACTAACATACTCAAGAGCGAGAGCCGGATGTGAACGGGACAAGGCCCCGTCACAAAATGACCATTATCGTCGTCTACGCATAAGCCCGACGCACGAGTTCCGGTCGAAAAATAAAATAATATTTTAAAGTGTTTGTATTTTTCGACCAATAAAAATGCTTCCCTCCTAATTATACTCGAGTCGTTTTTCGAGCCTGTTAAGCCATAAAAAAACGCCATAAAAGGGGTCACACGGGGAAGTACAACAGCAGTCAACAGGAGGCCAGGGAAGAGACTTGTCACGGTCAGTCAGCAGCAGTCAGCAGGAGGAGCGCCACGCCAACCAGTGTGAACTACTATGAGAGATCAACCCAGACCGGGAGCCGGCTTATGAACTATACCACAAGGTAGTTGTCCCAAACACACACGTTCCTATTGAAATAAATCACGTAAATCTATTTCTGTTGTTGTCGTATTTCCTTCTTGCAGCCATACGCTTGTCTATAACATAGCCGTGTGCTTTGGAGTTACAAGCTTGAGGATCGTCACAAAAGGGACACAATCGAATCGTTGATTACAATCCATCTCCGATCAACTGATAATGTTTCAATAAAATGTCGTACAATATAAAATGTCCATATTTATTGTAGACAGACATTTGTTGTAGATATTTGTCGCTGGCTGAGTGAATAATTGGAAATATTTTATTCAAATTGAAAGTCAAATATATTAAAAGACACAAACTTCGAAAACTCTTCTATAAAAGAATACTTTAATTTCTTTTTTTGGTATGAATAAAAAAAACAAGCACACATGTTTGGTACATTATTCTGCTGAGTTTTGTAAATAAATACCAATCATTGATATTTATTTACTTTATTTATTGAATAAAGGCAAGCAGCCATTTAAACATTGAGAAGAGGAATTGATCTTAACAGAATCTTGTCTATAAATCAATAGATTTTTATTTATGCTAGAGAATTTAATTTCAAATCTGTCGCTTTTCAGCTTTGATGACAGTTTTCGTCTGAGACAGATTTGAATGAGAAAGGTGATCAACTGTCTTTAGAGACTAGCACACAAAATATGATTTCTCTTTTAATTTAAAAAAAAATGAATGCGTACACACAGAGAGAGAGAGAGAGAGAGAGAGAAAGAAAGAGAGAGAGATAGGAGCCGAGACAAATTCGGGTCGAGAAATGAGGTTCTAGTTTTCTCGCGATCACGAGAAATAAAATAAAAATTAATTCCCATGATTTCACAGGAAAAAGAAAACCATCATACCGGCGGAAAAATAGAGACTTTCTCTTTTTCATCGCAAAGAGAGCACATGGAATTTGAGATGCTCCAGGAATGAAAACCACAGATAAGTCTTGCACAAATATCACTTCCTCGTGTTTAATATTACCTTTTAATGATAGACTTATCACTTTGCAAATAATTTATTCATTCACGACGACAAACACAAAAATCATAAACATTTACTAACAACCACATTACAAGAACTTTCTTATAGCTGCCAAACTAGTACAACCAAATCCTTAGACAATAAACCCTTATATATATATATATCACTTTGTTGTTATGTTATATTTTACTAACCAAAAACAGGAGTCAAACAAGGCCCGTTATAATAAGGTTAACGAGCTTGTTTCGAATCAATCATCCAAGTTTCGAAGGTATATCTGCTGAGAAAATCAGCCTTCGAAGCCATTGCTTTGTTTTATTTTGTTTTTTACTTGAACACTGACCACTAGTGCCAGCAAGAAATAAGCAAGTACCTTAGCCACAAGGTATGCCTACGTCCTTGAAATGTTTTATTTTTTGAACTGTTATTAATTTGAAAATGTGGATTGGTTAATAAACAAAATACAAATGGAAGCTTTGCAATGTGACTAATCAAAATCGAGAACAACACTTAAAAAAAAAAAAAAAGACTTTTCCTCAATTTATTTTTTATTTACACATCAGATCCCGATTCACCGAGTCGCTCAGATCCAAAGTACAGCGAATTCCATCACTGGCTTGTAGTTAACATTCCTGGTAACGACATCAACAAAGGAGAAACAATGTCGGAATATATTGGGCCAATACCAAACAAAGGTTCAGGTAAGTCCGCATTCTTTTTTCATTTCTTACTGATTTTCTCATTAAAATTTCACATTTTTCCATACGATGCCATTATTCCTAAAAGTATTTGTTTTTTTATTAGTACTACTTGTCCCATAAAAACTGTTACATTTGCATATACATTTCATAAATTAAGTGTAATACATAATAAGGTAAATCGCCGAAAACAATCGCAGTAATTAAAATTTGGGAATCGAAAATTTCAGTATTGTGGGTCCGGATCGGACCCGGAATGTTTTTATTTGCTCACAGAGTCAGCCTGATTCCAAAATGGTATGATATGTTGAGCTATGGCCTCTAGGAGTAAAGTTGAAAAAGTGTGACACAGTGACACACTGACATTCGTATTTGTTATATAGAAGAAGAGCTAATTCCCTGTCTGTCAGCCATTGTCTACATGTGATTTTGTATGTGCGTATATAACGCACAGGTGTATGCCTGTGTTGTGCGGGAGTGACTTACAGGTGTTTTTGTGTCATTTAATGCGCACACACACACAATGTAACGGAGTTTGAAATAAGACATTGGAATTCCACTTAGTCTGAACAACCCCTACCCTGCGCTGAGCAATAAAATCATAAAGTTGGAGAAAAACAAATGATCAACAGTTTAATTGTCCTTAAAACTGTTTGTGTGTATGGCTGTGAAATAAAATAAAAGTAACCAGCTTTTCTTTTTTACCTATAATGAGAGAGTTTCAGTATATTAATCAATATTTCACTGTTTCTAGCTATTGATATGTGTATATCAATCGATTTATACCTATCAGTTTATTCATATCTCGAGTCTAACAATATCATAGAGATGGCCCAGTTCATTATTTATGGCAATCAAGTGAATTTAGGTTAATAATATAATAATAATAATAATAATAATAATAATAATAATAAATGGCCACAAAAAGTGAATTGAGGTAAAAATGTCACAAGTGGCATGAGACAACTGAAATGAAACTGAAATAGACATCTGAGTCAAGAGGGTTAACCTTTTGAAACAGGAACAGAAAAAGAGTGCGGCTCTTTGAAGTCATTTTTATTACCCACCTCCGTATTTAAATTGAATATTTTATCTAATAAATGCCATATTCTAAATGGACAAATCAGATGTCAAATCTGATCATCTTGCCGTCAGCGAATCGACGAGGTACCTAACAACGATTAATAAAGTAATAATTAAATAAGAAAGCCCTTTCAAAACATAGTCAATCATAGCTTACAACTTCTTTTTCCTTTAAAATCCATTGTGGATTGCTATGAATATTGCGGAGAATTGGTAGATGTATTGCTTTTATCACAATTTTTTAATACAGAGTTGTTTTATCCTAGACATGTTAATCTACCAAAGTTAGAAAACAGTTCACTCCTAGGACTTTTTACGTATAGCTGGACGTGTGGAAACTAAACAGTTTCATGTTTTTCCCAGCCTGATATAGAACTTAGATTCGGCCTGACAATTCCGTTGTCCTCGCCGTTAACCCACCTGCACACCTTATTTTGCTGATTTTAACTTTATGCTATTTCTGTGCATATAACTATAACAATAGGTATGAAACTAAAATTAGCGAAAAATAAACAACTTCCCTTGAGAGAGTAGAGAGTTAATTAAAATGCCATTGGATGTCAATATTTTAGGGATTACGATATACCGTTATACTGGTTTCGATTTATATTTAACGCAAAATACTACAAATTATGAAACAATAAGAAGGAACACAAAACAATTTTTTTTAACAAAAATAATGTACATTTTATATTTATGTAATGATATACAATCATAATTAATAGGAGTTACTTCCCTTTGACTGGAATTAAAACGAGTGTACAAAGATGGTGTTCTGCAAATCTTACAAACGAAGAGCGTTTGTCAGCCTAGAAAATCAGCATTCGAAATTCTGGCTTTTTTTACCTGTCCGCTAGCTTCGATGAAAGATGCCTAATTTGTCTCAGCCACGTGGCTATTAATATAAAGATTGCTTGAGGTGAGAAAGCGATAGTTGCATTGTTGATTACTATGTCCACATTTTGGTTCATGCTGCGTAATTTAGGTACCTCCATGAGATCGCTAAAAAAGAGCATAGTATGATGAAAAAGACGCCAAACTTGACGAAAACAAAATTTTATCATCTAAAAGTTTGTTATTATTAAGAGGAAAGATCAAAGTATTTTGGGGGTATTTTTTTTTTTTTACATTTTTTAATCGTTCCTAAATTCTAAAAGTCCGAAATTTTCGTTAAAAATCTTGTTTTTTTGAGTCAGCAAAATTGCCAGATAATCAATCATGTCAGCCATTTTTTCCATTTTAAAAAAAAAATGAAAATCTCAGTTTGAAATTCTTTTAAAAATCAATTATCATTTTTTCAAAACTTACTTTAAGAAAATCAGAAATTATAATGATTATTTAAAATATTTTGAAACCAGTATTATTTAGTTTCTGCGCCGAAAAGGTGTAGTTTGAAAATTAAACAACGCAGGTCATAACAGGTGATGAATGACGTATTGACGGATTACGTGAGGATAATTTGTTCTACGGAAGGAGAGAAGTGAAATTATTTAGCTTTAAGTGAACAAATTATTTACCTCGTTATTTTTAAGGAAAACTTTCAGCGCACTAATTTTTTTTTTTTTTTTTTGTACTTAGCTTTCACCTTTACGTTTACGATGCTTTATGGAAAATATATTATAAAGAAATTAAAATAAGACTGTTAAGAGTGAGATTAAATTTCATAAGAAAGGTATCTAATTAATTTATAGGTACCTTTCTTATGAAATTTTATCAGAAGTGTACATAAATTACTATAATTTTATGTACATTTATTACATTTTACTGTGTTATTTGTATTTCCATTCATTTTATTAATTTTGATATTTCATTTATGGAAAAATATCAGATTAATATAAAAATAAGATCATATAAATTTCATAAGATGATACTAATACTTATAGGTACCTTTCTCAGATGAAATTGAAAAATCAAATTAACTTCTCCATACGTGTTTCGCAAAAGTAAAGGCTTTAAGAGCGGAAAACAATGCTTAACTCAAATAACGTAATTTAATTGTATTCTAGTTGGTCTTCCGTACTTTATAATTACAGCCCGATTATAAACACAAAATTACATTTCTTAATTACTGCGAGTCTTCTGATTAGACAAACAAAACGATACAATTTACAATGTGGTAAAAAAAGATCTATATCATAAGGACATTTACGAAAATGTATGCGGCTTTTTACTAATTTTATAATATTTTAACAACTTAAATGCAAACCTATTATAATTAAAGAAATAACAGATAATTGTATTAAAAATTCATTTTTCATCGAAAATTTTTTTTGCTTTCAGAAAATATTGTCCATATTCATAAAAACAACTAAAAGCAAATAAAAGCATTTGAAATTAAATAATATCTTTGTTTTGAGTTTTGTTACTTTGTATGTTACAATTCAGAGCTGATTTTCAGGTAGGGGAGCAATTAAAAAAAAACAAGATTTGCATTCCTCAAAGCCTTGTGCTTTTAACTACTGTAAACACTAAACTGTATTCAATCGAATTTCTAGAGTTTTCATAAAATTAGTTTGGGGGGATGTAATAAATATAAAAAATATTTCTGCCATAATTTCCATCATCTATGAATAGTTTCTGAAAGTTTCATTAACATCCGACAATTATTTTTATTTTTGCAAGATTTTCCAAATTAATGTGTGTCATACAAAAAAAAAAAAAAAAAAAAAAAGTGCTAAAAATTGTATTGTTATTTTACTAGTTCCGGTCATGGAAAGAGAAACAAGTTTTTTTTAATCAAAATTTAGAATGTTCTAAAAAGGAAAAATTTTTTTTAAATAATTGAAAAAAAAAAACTTTGGTCTTTCCTCTTAATAATAACAAACATTTAGACGATAAAATTTCTTTTTCGTCAAGTTTGGCGTCTTTTTCATCATGCTCTTTTTTAGCGATCTCATGGAGTTACCTAAAGGTCATATATACACTGCACAATCCTGGATTTAGTGATAAGCTAAATATTAATTAAACAAGCTCCAATTTATGGCCTCCCACCAATGTGCATATACCTTAAGAATGAGTGATGGATTTTATTTTTAAACAAGGGACCTTCAAGTTTTACATTGCTTAGTTCTCACCAAATCTTAATCCGATACTGTAAAAGGCTAAAAGCAATACATTCATTTTTTTTTTTAAATGTAACTAGGAACGCCATTCGTAAATGTAAATTATAGCTTAATAAAGGTCGATCAAAAGACAGAAAATGAAGTGCAAACATTTCCAGAAAAATGAGATTTGACAGGTTTTGTATTTCTCCTCCCTCCCAGCAAAATAAAATGGTAATTGTATGTTTAAGTGAAGCAAGTAGAGAAATAAAGAAGAAAATGGAAGTGATTAAAAGCCCGAAGTGGAATTCAATATGTGGTGATAAGAACAAAAAAAATTACCCCTAGAGTCTCTAAAGTTAGTATTTTCACCGAGAAAAAAATAATGGAACTTTTCCGCGGCTTTTCTTTTCTTGTACTTTAAAATTACACAAAGACGGACACAAAATAGTCTCTAGTCTAATATTAAATTTACATTGAATATCTGCTGGAAAATTCACAAAAGAAATAAATTATTCAAACAAAAAAACAGATCAAGAAAAAACTCCAAAATCTACGACTCCACTTTCATGAATTTTAACGGAAAAATATTGTGAAAGGCAAGGAAGTGAAGAAAGAATATTTTTCACAATACAAAACAAAAACATTAAAAAGGGTTCAAGATCAGACATTGTGAACGTTTATGTAGACTAAAATAAGTTTATCAGCATGTTTTTAAAATACTTCATTTTTTAGACGATTTTATTTTTGTATCGCTACATAGTATAATAATTAATGGTAAAATAGAAAAAAATCTGCGGCCTATTGTCATTCTTCTTTTTTTACGAAATAATCTAAATTTAAAATAAAACAACTTGATTGACCCAATCAAAATTGACGGAAATTAATGATTTTTTATTTACTTTTAGACAAAAAAAAATTATTTTCTTTCCATCAACAGCATAAAAAAATTTGCGAATGAATTTTAAAACAGTGTGGACGTCATGTCTTTTTAAAAAAGGAGAATGACAGTCTTGTTGATCGTCTGCTTCATCCAGTGTGTAACACTCCAAAACGGAATCAATGTCTCTATTCATTAAGGAAGGTTCCAAAAAAAAAAAAAAAAAAAAAAAAAAGAAACTGTTTGGCTGATTTATCAAATCTCAATGGTGGAGGGGAGGAAAAAAATGAATGAAAAAAACCTTCATTATGCAAGAAGCCCGACATTTCTGATATCGAGAAATGTTATGCTTTCTAAAAGCAACCTCCGTTTATTTCGCGAAAATCTAATATAGCATGACAAGAATGGTCTGAAAATTAACAAAAAAAATTTTTTTCATGATAAAAGTATATTTCATTATTGAGAAGAAACACTAAAGTATTTTTTGAGTAATTTTTGAAATTTTTTACTCATTCTTAGCATGTCCGAAATTTTAGTTAAAATAAACTTGTTTACAAAATAACGAACAAACGCTCGATATCGGCCATATTTTTTGAAATTTTAAAAATAAGTTAAATTCTTCGTTTAAAATTCGTTTAAAAATTAATTATACGTATTTCAAAATTTATTCGAAGAAATTTAGAAAATTTGAAGTTTATTTAAAATATTTTGAAAGAAACTTTTACCTACTTTCTTCGGAGAAAAATGTTTTTTAAGATAAAAGAGAGCCGATCTCAACATCGCCGCAATTGACAAGTGCTGAGTGATGACGTCTATAAATTATTGACAGCTGACGTGAGATTCAAGTTCTCGTACGGAAGAATAGAATGGACATATCGTTTTTTTTTTTTAAGCGGACCTACTTAAGTAGTACTTTGTATTATTTAAAAAAAAAACTTTCGCCATTTCTTATTTTTTTTTAAAGTACTGTTTTAAAAAAGTTTGTTGAGGGTATCTGGAGAAATTATAAATACTATTAAAAAAAATTAAGATACAAGTGCTGCACTGCTGTTTTTGGGCCCATATAGACCCCTCTAAAGTCAATTCAGATTTGCTATTATAAAAAAAATTTTCATCCATAATAAAAATAATCAAACATAGTAAAAATTATTTTGTCACAGCCTATATTCTCGGAAAAAATAAATAAATGTATTTTTTATCTTTAGGTTAAAATGACTTATCTGGAAAAATATCAGGGAAAGTTTCTGAATCTCATGGAACGAGGTATTTTCTGAAAGCAAACAATGTTTCATTTAAAAGTAAAATTGGCCAGTGTAAATGACTGAAATGTTTTTTAGTTTTCTCGAGGCAAAATGTGAATCTTACAGCTTACTTATAAAACCCAGGTTCTGTGTGTTACGTTTACATATTGGATCGAATTTCCTACATTTTTCAACCAATTTCAACCAAACATTACAGGACTACGATGAAAACTAGATGAAAGTACCTATTTTAACTTAATGAAAATGATGCACACGTGTTTCAGCAGGAACAGTTTGCTAAATTAAGGGCCGTATACAGCGAAGAACAACACTTACTAGACAAAAACTCAATCCACGTGACGTTATTTTTTATTGCACGTACCAAACTTCTGGTCTTCCGTAGATTTCATTGGTAAACACATTATTGACAAATTAATTTTTTTTAATATACGAAGACTCATTAGTTTGTAATAAGCTTTGGAAATTATAATCTGTAAATATTTATCTACTTAAAAAACAACATCCGTTAAGCTGTACGGCTTTTTCCATAATTTTAGAAGAATTAACAACATAATGTAAAAATAAAAACAATGGTTGCAGAAATAAAAAAATAATTGTAGGTAATTGTTTTAAAAATTCATTTTCATCGAAATATCTTTTTGCTTTCAGACAATATTGTCCATGTTTATTGGAATAAATAAAAAGCAATTAAAAGCTTTTGAAATTAAATAATATTTTTGTTTTATTGAGTTTTTGTATGTTACACTTCAGAGACGATTTTCAGGTAGAAGGGCTCCAAAAAAAAAAAAAAACATGATTTTGTTTCCTCAAAGCATTGTGCTTTTAACTGATATAATCACTAAACTCCTCATAATTGAAATTATAGAGTTTTCGTACAATTAGTTAGAGCGGGTAAAAACACATGGAAAAAAAAAAAAATTTCTGAGATGACTTTACTAAAAAAAAAATGTATTTATAATAAGTTCCATCATTTGTAAATAGTTTCTGAAAATTTCATTAAAATCCGACAATTATTTTCATTTTTGCAAGATTTTCCAAATTAATGTGTGTCAAACGGGAAAAAAACGCGCTAAAAAATTTTATACGTTAATTTATCAGCCAAGCTGATAAAAAGAGAAACAAGGTCTTTTAATCAAAATTTACAATGTTCTAAAAAAAGAAGGAAAAATTTCAAAAAATAAGTAAAAAAAATACTTTGATCTGAAGAAAAAAAGTAACATAAGCATTTAGACGCGAAAATTTTGTTTTCATCAACTTTGGCGTCTTTTTAATCATGCTATGCTCTTTTTTTAGCGATCCAACAGAGATACCTAAGTCAGAATATGTTGTAACTTGTAACTGTAACAAATTAAAAAAAAAAATGAAGTGAAACTACTTACCTTTTTACGGCAAAGTTATTTGGGAATTGGAGGGGGGTTGGATTTATGATTAATGTCTGTTCTTTTTTTTGGTTTTTGTTTTTTTTTTTTCGACTTTTTTTATTGATACTTCTTTCTTGGGGACTAGACTGTTCCACTCGTAAAAAAATCGGTGGAAATTATTTTTATAGATTAGCATTCATTCGGTTTTCCTCAAGCACGACATTTGTCAGAATCGAAAAATATTGATTTGTTATCGATTTGGATTGGTGGTCTTGTTCATACAGTGTAACTGTAAAAATAAAATCGATGCCTGACTTTTTACAGAGTTAGAGAGTTAGTTTTTTTATTTACAAATGTCAGGTTTGAAATTTTTCTGACATCATTGACATCTTCATATTTTTTAATACTTTTAAATAATTAATTAATTTATTTGATTTTTCTTTTTTAAATAAAAATGTATATATCCATTTATTCCTTAATTAAAAGGGATCTTTTTATAAAAAAAAGTTTCATATGACAAACAATTGCTTGTATCCGTTGTTTTTGTTGTTTTTTAATTTCTGTTCTTTGATGGCAAAAAAATATATATTTTTATAAAAAAACATTCCCTGAAATAATTGTTATTGATTGTTTACTTTCTTAAAATTAAAAAAATAATAATAAATAAAATAATATTTGTTCTTTATTTAAAATTTAAAAGTTTGTTTTTTAACAAAAATTATTCGGCTCGCGGCCATCAAAATAACATAGTTTCTAACTTGACATTTATAGATAAAGTACAGATATAACTCATTAACGATCAAGCATCGATTTGATTATGAACAGGATACTGCTTCTAAAATAAAAATTAAAAAATTTTCAATTCTTATAAATGTACTTTTGGGGAAGGTCCAATAAATGCTAATCTATAAAATTATTTCCAAAAACATTCTACCTATTTTTTTTTTTTTTTGTGAGTGGATCAATTTATTTTATGTAGTGACCTTCTTTGAGCTAAATCGTAAACACACAATATAGATCACAAGCATGCGATATAAAACTGATGGATTAGCTCGGTGATTGACTTGAAAACTTTCATTCATGTGTGGCGGACTTCACCACATTTAAAACTTTAGATTAGGAAACAAGGCTCACGCAGAAAAGGGTAACCAAAAGACATTGTTACACATGAAATATGTATTTAACAAGATGTACAATATCAAACTACGATGTGAAGAAAAGCATGCATTTAAGTAAGAAAAGGTTGAATTAACCAAGAGCTGTCTCTCTTTAACTGTTATTTTAGTGTTCCAAAGTTTACTGGAAGAATGTTCATGAGAGTCTCTTGTAATGATTGTTCTTGAAAGATATTGTTGTGTAAGAAGAGTTTATGTGATTGTGTACAAGGTATGTTCAGCATGTGAGTGGTGTGTGTGAGTTTTAAAGTTGGCGCATGGTTTCAACTGTCGTGGATTGGTTTGGCAGTTGAATTTCTCACTAATGTGATGAAAAAGAACTTAGCTTAAATAAGCGACTGTAGGCTCCAAATCGCTCCGTGGTAAGAATTATTCTTCACGTGCAAACGATCTAATTGGTTGGCATCGACCAATCAGCGAGCGAGATTTGGGGAGATTTAAGAAAGCTTCTGTGATCCGTTTCTCCCAAAAGTGCACAAAATCGACTACTTAAAAATAGAGCGATTACAAAATTGTCGCGTTACTGCGATTTGTAAATCGCCTGTAGAAATGTAGTGGTGAGTTATTAACCAATAAATGCTTGGTGTTATATGTGATTTGCATTTTTTGTATGTATGTATGTTCGCGCGTAATAGATCCGCACATGTGTTTATTTGGATAAATAATGTTGCGGGAGTAATGCTGGTTGATGTAAAGTCGGAAAACACGTGTCTCCTGGTATATTTATCCCATAACAAAAATGGCGGACTTGGAATGTGAGTCCAGGTAATAAATGAAAAAGTAACAACAAAATTATATATAGAAACAAACGATTAGTATGTATTAACAAAACAGCGGTATACTTAGACAATAGAATATTGTTGCGTGTGACAAAACGATGAATATAAAAGCAGAAGACATTTAAACTAGGGAATTGTTTGACTTTGTTGAGTGTATGAAATTGTGTAGATGTAAGTCCTAAAGAAAAGTGTTACATAGAAGAAAATGAAGGGAAAGATGCTGGCGTGCTTGTGTGCTTTTCTCCGCGTTCGACCTACATCTTAGCGTTCCTGGGTGAAATAGGAGAAAAAAGAGAATGACAGAATGTCACTTTTTATTTATAAGCTTAAGGAGCGTCTTTAGCGGCGTTTTTTATTTTATAGGAAAGTAAGTGGGGTAACTCCACAGTAATCATTTTCTCAGTTTCTTTTCCTAATGTAGCGATCTCAAAAAAGCCTGGCACACATTGTCACTTTTTCATTTTAATGTTCTATTCATGCACTACCTTTTCTAGGTCATATTCCCGATACGTTTTTTTTTCCAAACTGGTAATTCGTACTTTTCTCTTTACAGGCCACCACCGTTATGTATTTATGATGTACAAACAATCGCGTGGAAGGATAGAATTCCAAGGTCTCCCACGCCTAAACAGACACTGTGCCGACGGTCGCCTTAATCACCGAATGAGAGACTTTGCTCGCAAGTACAACCTTGGCGAACCAGTTAGCGGTAATTTCTTCCAGGCTGAATGGGATGAAAGTGTCCCTAAGTTACAAGAACATTTTAGAATGTAGACAACCAAAAAATAGCGATTTTAAAGAATTGGATGGAACTGTATTGAAGTAGAGATTCGGAAAACCTCACACAAATACATAAAAAAATTAAACAAAGAAAAAGATGATGATAAGACATTCAAATTAAAAAAAATGTGGAGGAAAAAAAACTTTTACCAGTCAGGTGTTAGGATGGTTTTGTTTTTTTGAGTAAAGGGAGATAATTCTGAGCTAAGTTGCTCTTGAACGGACAGATCTTTAGGACCGTGACATTGGAGAAATTTTATCTAAACTGGAGGTGCAATTTCTCGGAGAAACTACCCGAGTCAAACGATAAGCACTACTATTAGGCAGGTTTAAAACTTGATTTACCGACATTACGATAATCGATGATATTCGTTAGATTAATTGTTGATAATGGCATGAAAACTTGGTTAATAATTTTTTTATGATGATGAAATAAAAGACGTTTACAATTACTCAAATTATTTTTTGTTTTTATTTAACGGCAGTGGAAGTTGTTTCACTATACAATTGTTTTGCTTGCTCAGCGATTTATAATATTAAGTACACACACACACACACACTTACACACACACACACACACACACACACACACACACACTGTATGTGGAGATATTCGAGTTGCATCTCTGATGTCATAATTTATTGTGCTTAGCATCTTAAAAGAAAAAAGATTAGGGGTTCAAATAATCTTAATTTTTCAAAAGGACTTTTCTGAGATGTTAACTAAAAAAGGTACAAGACTCTTATGACTCAAAGTGAAATTGAAAAGAAACGAACCTGATTACAATACCAAAATGTATTTTCACGACAAAGATCTGTACAAAATAAACATTAGACAAAATTTCCATTGTGCGCCATATAGTGGCGTGGGACTTCGGGGTTAAAAGGAACAATTGAATTACCTACGCCAAGAAGGTTAATGGTGGATGAGAATGACGGGGAAACTCACGAGTAATTTTAAAACAAAATAAGGAAGATTATTTACGAATTTACAAGCTTAAAGTACTGTTAGTCGTTAGTTTTAAAAAAATAAATAAATCGGAAATTTTTGAATAGGAAATGTTCATACAACAGATTAAATGATCTGAGACCAAATAATATTAAAAAATGTTTAAAACAAAGGTAAGAGAGTTCGTTGTTCATAGAAGAAATATACGTTTGTATATATTCAAAAATAGAATAAGAGAGATAGTTTGAGATACTTAGCTTTCTTGGATTGTTGAAATAAAGTTCTTTGAAGTGCTAAATTCTTGGTTAAGTTCGATAATATAATTGGCGAGTAATTTGACACTGGCGAAAATTTCAAGCTGAACGCGTGATCAGAAACCTTTCATATGACTTCAGACACTCTTCTCTTGTTAATTTTTCCTCGTTTTATTTCAAAAACGTTTTCGCATAGGTTATTCTTTTCCATTTTTTCTTGGTTCAACGGTTAATTTCTGTGAACAAGGTTTCCACTGGCCCAAAGAAAATTTCACATAGACTCGCAAATTTGTTTCAATCTTTTTCCTCAGCTCGTCCGAATTAGAAGGTAAAGGGAGTTATTACTTCGTACTAACTACAGCCTCAAAATAGTCAATCTGGACAACAGTTCTTGTATAAATTCAAATTTCTGTTTTCTTTTAGTTCATGTAAATCGATTTTCTCTTAATGTGAGAAAAGAATAACTGTCTCAGGCGTTGCTGGTTTTTCCGCTTTTTAGACAAAATAGTCAATTTTTTAAATAGACTTACGCAGGCAGGGCATGAAAAAATCGCAAGATTTTTAACACGCTTTCGCGGGTATGCGATAAAATGTCAATGTTTTGAAATGTATGAGATAAAATTTTAAAATTTCTTCGTCGTCTTTAGCAATCTATTTATCTGAGACATTTAAATCTTTTCACCTTTCCCTTTTTATAGCTAGTCAAAGGCTCCAAAGAGTTTTAAAAAATAAATTTCAATGTTCGTCGCTGTTTAACAATATCTACTTTCATTTCCAGGATGATGACTACTTTTCTTCAAAGCACCGTCACCTGAAGAGATTACATTACGCTTTGGAGTCATAATGAAGGACAATAAGTTTACATAAACACAACACAAATCAAAAAGAGTGAATGCACAATAATCCACACGGCTTTATGTACAAGGCAAAAACCATAAGTCGAAACAATATTAATGAAGATGATTGTGCCGTAACCATGAATCTTTGTAGGTTCGGACTGTTGTACTACGAGGACTTACTGTATCATATTCTACCATATGGGAGAATATGTTACAGTAACTATATATATATATATATATATATATATATATATATATATATTTGTGTGTTTGTGTGTGTGTGTGTGTAGGTGTAGGTGGGTGGGTGGGAATAAACATAAAACGAAAACTTACTTTAGCCGACGCTTTTCGTCGTCTTTTGATGGAAGAATTTTATTTTGAAAACAAAACAAAATTAAAAATGTTTTTAGTTTTTCAAAATTTTTATTTTAATTAAGAAATACTCAACTATTCATCAGGCTAACTGAAAAGTCTAGGTGAATTATGAAGGATGCTAAGTGAGTGATTTAATATCTAATAAACAAAAGTGAGTAAATGATGTTGCATTTATTTAATAATGTCATTACTATTTATATTATTTTAGTTTGAGTCTAATTTATGTATTATATAATTTAAATAAAAGGAAGTTATAAATTTAACCGTTTCATTTTAATTTTTTAACATTTTTATAATTATGTATGTTGGCTTGGGAAAGAAGTAATTCTTTCAGGAACGAAAATATTTGAAAATATTGGAGGCGCAAATTTATATTTTGATAAAATTCGATAGCAGCATTCTCGAGAATTTTCCGGCGAAGTAAGCTACTTTATCTTTTAACAAGCGTGACATTCTTTAGATAAAAGTTATGGTTGAATTTTTTTCTTTGTATGACTAACGCATTTGATAAATTGTTGTGTATAAGATCCTTTTGTGTTCATAGATAAGGTTTTTTGTCAATTTCTGCAAGTTTCCCCAATGTTTTGTGAGGAACAATTGTGAAAGTTTATTTTATATATATCTGCTACAGAATTGGTTATTTTGAATGTGGTTTTAATTATTTTGATATTGTTAAGAGTAAATTGTTGTGGCTAGCAGATGTTAAGGAATTAGTACATAGTATTATATGTTTGTCTTTATCTAGTTTATTGTCATTGTTGTTTATAATGTTATCGTGTTTGCGGTTGTATATTTTGTATGCCTTTCTCTTAGCATTATAGATGAATTAATGGGGAATTTTGGATTTTTTAAAAGTGTTTTCTATGTATAAATTCTATTTTAGGAACCTATTTGAGGCTGCATATATATATATATATATATATATATATATATATATATATATATATATATATATATATATATATATTATAAACTCTGTCAAGGCTGGACAGTAAGTACTGGAGGAGGCTTTGGCAGAATTCACCAACGTCACTAGGACTTTTAACAATGATGTTATTTTTTCTTGAATACAGTTCGATTCACTTCAATTTGGTTCTGCTTCTTTCGTTTGTTTCTTTTGTAAGAAAAAGCCTCGATCACCCACTAATGAAAATCAAAATAGCTTTTCCTTTTGGTTTAAATTTGCATGCCTTCTTGTCTTTTGTACCTTCCGACGAAATTTTGTCACTTTCTTGTCGAAATTTTCTGCCTTCTAATTTCTTCGAAATTATTTTATATTCACCTTATAATTTTTTATTATAAAAATGATTACGCAATATCAAGTGTGAACATGAGGAACCTTACTAACTGTAGTTCAATAAAGCTAAAAAAAAAAAAAAAACATTTCTGAGAGTTGGTGCTTGCATAATTTAACAAAACACATTTTCTTTCAGATAGGACAGAAAAAAAAATCTATTGTTAATATTTATTTTGTAAAATTCTGAAATTCCAACCGCTATATTTTTTATTAAATAATGTTACGTTTGAAGAATTGAAAATTGTAGTTTAATGCCATTTTTTAGTGTGAGCCTTTTTTTAATAGACTTTGAATGAATACTCTTACCTTTCGGGAGAGTAATATGATAAAGGATAATTCAATAACTGTTAAATTCAGAATAACTAACTGTTGTGTAGGAACCTACCACCCCTCTTGAAGATGAACTCGTCTACAAACAAGGACGTTAACTAGTGGCATGTCAAAAAGACAGTGTAGAAGAAGTTCTGAGCTGAGTTAGTTATAGACTACTCAGGCGATATCTGTACCAACTTACCAACCGAATAAACCTCATTTATTTGCTACATGTTATTTGGCGTTTGTCTTTATTAACCCCAAATTAACATCATAACACTAACAAAGACCACATTGGGTGCAATTAAATATTTTATGACATTAAACAGCTAAGAAAATAATTAAAAAAAAAACACTACTAAAAATAAAAGTATTCATTCTAAGTTTCGTATAAGTTTATAGAATAAAAAGTTAGATTCTTAAACTATTGGTTATTAAGAGAGAGGAGGGAAATGGAGAAAGATGGGAACCATTACAACTACAATGATTTCATTTGATTTTCATAACGAAGAAATGAATTTTTCAAAAAAATTCATATGGAAAAAATGGATACAATCAAAACTTTTACGGGAAAATATGTATTTCTTAGTAATTAAAGTGTACAAGTAAAGAGTGCTATGGGTAAAGTGTCGCCATTTTATATTTTTCATTTTTACGTAATTTAGACGACAATTTATCCATCGTATCCTGTACATATTTACTGGCAGTAGATACCAAATGTAAATACAGAATGTTATAATTGAATTTTTTTATTTATTTTTTAATTTTAAATAATTGGTTGACATTTTTTAAATAGTTTACTGCACAATTTACCCATTAATAAATAGTTCAAAAGCACAATAGAACTGTTGTGATGAGATAACCCAACTTCCCCATTCACGATAATGGACGGACTGGTTGCCGATAAAGTACGACCACAGGGAACAGTAGAGAAAAAGGTCTTCGTTTATTAACACCGATTTGCGGTTAGCTTACTCCCGACTCTGTCTCTGTATTTTGATATACCTACATCCGATTATAAAATTATTGAAAACCACACTCGGGTTTACTTTGTTTATTATATTTTGCACGAGATATAACAAGAACATTACCTGCTGTTCACTATATTAAAAGCAGCCGTTTGTGTCAATTAGATGATTGTTCGAATCTGCCAATAATTCTGCATCCATTTAACTAACAATTCCTTTTCAACGGATAACAACATATGATTCCAAATTCACCTCAGGCAGCGCTTTTCTTAATCTTGTCTACGAGCTTTAGACTTGAGTAACTGATAATGTGCAGACTTTATCTTTCCGCCATTTTTCTTCAAAGTTTGTGACACATGTGTTGTAAGCATGAAACGGTTTTTCTTTCCTTTAAATAACGTTTTAACTTTGAAAAAAACAAAAAAAAACAAAACACACACACGCCTCCTTCCTGCTGTAATTAATACGTAGTTGATAGCATCGTATTCTGTTTATGCAAAGTGGCAATAAACTGTATATTTATATTACAATTCCAGCAACTTCTGTTAGAACTTTTTATTGGAATACAATGTAAACAAAATGATGATTTTGGAATTGGCTGGGACATTGAAAGTAGGTCTTCTTCGTACAGTGCATCAACTTACCAAACTGATTGTACTAACTAACCTTGAGATTGGTTTAAGAACTTAATAAGCATAGCTTTGACATATCTATTTTTATCAGAACCTGTGGCTGATTTTATATCATTGACTAGAATGTGGTAAATGTTTCTTATTTTGACAAAGGCTGCTTTGACAAATCTGTGCATTGATATAAAAGTCAACTATATTTATTGACATCGACTAAAAAATATATTAATTTACGCATACTAATCATAATTCGCTGATTTTAAATAAAAACTTACTAACATCAACAAAAAATTCATTTTTTTTTTAATAATTATAGTTTAAATATATTTTAGATAATTGGTGCACGGAATAAATGAAAGAAAATCTCTTCGCATTCATGTTAATACTATTTTCATTGAAAAAGTTTTTTTTTTGTTTTTTTTTTTACTACTAAAATGGAATTGGCATCCATATGGCTCCCCTCAGATACCTTTTTTTATCTGTGAATTGCCATATTCTATCAGGATGTAGGGGACCATAGCAATTCACAGATAATAAAGCAAAGGAATCTGTGGAGAGCCACGTATCATCAGAATGTAGGCGATTGCAGCATTCTACACATTCCTTTCCTTTATTATCTGTGGAGGAGAGCCATGTCCCATAAGGATGTAGATGATCGCGGCTCTCCACAGATTATTTTACTTTATTAATTTTTACCTAAGCAAGGCAGCAGTGCCACTAGCATGCAACGAGTTACAGAGAGTGGGAGCAAGAGTAAAGAGGGAGGAGTCGCAGAGAGTAAGAGTAAGGACGGGGATTTAGATCAAGACATTTGAAGATGTTGATTCACATTGCATTTGAATAATTGAAGATTATAGCTATCAGAGAAGCAAGTAAGAGGAAGGGAGTTCCACAGACAGGAAGTGCGAGACATGAAGCTATTGGAGTAGAAGAGACAGCTACATTTAACAGTTTCGACAGTGAAAAGGTGGGACTGTGATGCCAACCTAGTAGCACGCTTAAATTCATGCAGTTTGGGAACCAGCGAAAGTAGCTCGTCGGAACAGTTACCGTGAAAGTATTTGTAGAAAAGACAGAGGGAAGCGACAGCACGTCTGTGAGAAAGTGATTGTAGACGAGATGCCAGATTAGGACCAATAACACTGCATATCCGTCTCTGTATTTTATCGAGGACCTTGAAACGAACAGCGTGGGTTCCTGACTATATATGGCAGCAGTATTCCATGCAAGGGCGAATGGTTGATTTATAGATTGGAAGGGAGGACTCAGTCGAGAAAAACTTTCTGGCGAGACGCATGGTTTGTGAATTCCCATGACTTCCTGGACAAGCCAGTGGATTGGTATCCCGATACCTTCTCTAAAATTTGGAATCTATACGAGTCCTTTTCTTGTACTAATACTGGCTACCATCCAGTGATTTAGCCCATAGCTGCGGGGGTGGGGAGAAAAGAGATGTATTCATGACTTTTCAAAGGGCATTTCAGTGAAAGTGAATGCAACAGACAAGACAAGAATTTGAATTCGTCTCACTGATAACTGCTGGGAATACCTGTTGGTGAGATTTACATTCTCGGAGAAAATAGGATAAATAAAAGGTCATCCTTACAGCATCAAAAATATATTTTGCCTTTACCATCACACTCTCCACCACCACCACCAATAATAATAATAAATAAACAAATATTCTCGTGTTTCAATGAGCCAACAAAGATTTGATTGATTGAAACTACTCATTTATGGGGAAAAAACAGACCTGCAGATTCCAACTGGTTTAGCGTTTTTTTTTTTTGTTTTGTTTTTTTTTTCAAATGTCATAATCCAAAAGAAAGGTCTGTAATGTTATCTGTCCTGACCTGGCATCTCGACTTCAGTCTCTTTTCCACCACTGTGACGTTGTTTCTTTGTCTTTTCTATAAATATTTCTATGGCAATCATTCTCATGGGCTCTCCTCCTTGGTAACTACGACCTCGATTGTATGAATTTAAGCATACTACGAGCTCTTATCGTTTTACTGTTGAAATTAAAGGATATATTGGGTTAAAAAAAACACGAAAAAATAGTTCAAACACGTTTGAGATAACATTTAAAGAGCATACAACAAACACAGAGGACACGAGCCGAGTTTAAAAAAAAACGGACGATAAATTTATTAACACGCAAAAAATAAGAGAATTATACAAATTAAGTGCTTTGTGCGCCAAATGATGCCCAATAACATCAATGCAAATAAAATATGCCTGTTTTACAATAAAATTACAATGCCGAATAAGTTCCACAGAAAAGGTAAACAACATAAAAACAAATGAAGGGGAAAATAGTTCTTTGAATAGTTTTCAAAGAATAAGTTTGGTTTGGTTTGTTTTGTTTTACGGCATATCAACCTAAATGGGTTATTTAATGCTGACAAGAGTTTTTATTGTTGGTAATATTTTTTTCCAAAAATGCATTGCTGGTAATAATGTATTACTGGTAATAATTTTTCCTCAAAAAATTCATTGCTGGTAACAATTTTTTACAAAAACGTATTCCTGGTATTAAAACCTATTTTTACACTTTCATAGTGTTTTGACCCCAGTTTTGGGTTAAACTATTTGCCCATAGCTGGGACCTTAACAGGTGCTACCACCCCGGGTCAGGGTGGACCTGGGAACACCAGCAATTAAGAGGTGGTTCCACGCTCCTAAAACCTCCTGAACAGAGGCCTTGCTGTCGGATGTAGTTTATCGTCTTTACCCAGGACATTCAAAGAATAGGTATAATTTTCGAAGCAAAGTTCGTGGTAGCACCGAAGAATTTTCCTTGATGATGTGGGAGCGAATTTGATATTCCTTTTAATTCTCGTCTGGTGGTCGTTAAATTTCTTCTGTGATGTTTTTTTCCTTGACAGGGTCGAACCGGGTTCATGCAACAGCTGTTCGTTAACTCCTCGAATTCATTTCCTGATTTTCCTTTTATGTACCTATTTAAGCTCCAGATTTCACTTCTCGAAATTTAGAGGGAAACCTTTTGATTGGTTCCGAATAAAAAAACAAACGCAGCTATTTTCCCACAAATCGAAATGTACCAAAAATATTTTTGAAATTCAAAACTTCAAGCAACACAGCGTCTCACAGGCGATACACGCTCAAGCAGCTTAAATTTCTTATAAAATAGTTAGATGCAACCAGTTCTATTCTAACTTTTTTTCTTCGCACCTCTCGCCTGTAGAACTCTCTTCGAAATAATTTCTTCCTTGCCAAGTACGTTCATCAAAAATGTCAATACACATATTTATTTCTGATCTTACATAAATTGGGGCACAAGACCGAGGGGGAAAAGGGAGGGGCTGGACTTCATTAGCTATCCTAGTTCTAGTTAATCAGACTCGCAGTTGATTCATTCATTACAACTTACTCATTCACCACAAGAACTCATCCACCATTTCTCAATCCTGCATATACCACAATACCGCAAATTCACAGGGGACCTACCAAAAACCCCATGACATAAAAATCTGGTGAAAGTCTAAAATATATAAAAATTCCATGATTCATGAAATGATGGGGGAGGGGAGATGAACCCAGAAAACAAACTAAAAATGTAACACAAAGATAAAACTAAAACAAAACAATGTTAGTATTAACCGTCCACCCTTCAAAATAATAAGAGTAGCCGCTGTATTCTGCCATTCGACAGAATCAAGAAGCACACTCACTAATAAAATGGGGAGGATGAAAATAAACGAAGGAATGGGAAAATCAAAGGCTGATCCAGTCAAGATGAAATATGGGGGACAAAAACAAACGTCGGAGGGGGGATCTCAACATCTCAAAAGAGAATGCCGGGAACAGGCCGGGAACACCACTTATTCATATTAACTAGGAAAACGAAACATTGTCTAATTTAACCAGGGGAAAGTTCACAGGAAACCGCACCGTTGCATTAAGGGTACTTAAAAGAGAAAATCAAGGCTAGCCCCGTCCACACGAACCAGGCTCGCCTTGGTCACCCACCTTTCGCTAAAATCTGTCGAAATGAAACGCTTTCTATCAGATCTGATTCTTACCCTAAGCTGATGCTTAAAGAAAACAAACAGATCCTAATGACACCGATGACAGTCTGGCAAATCTGCCTCACCCCATCGTTCAGGATCAATCGCCAGCTAAGCAAAAACTCAGAGTTGCTGAAATAATCCACCGCTGGCGCCCAAGACCACAAGGAGCGCAACTCTGATGCCGACAAGTCGAGTCGGTCACACAGTGGATCCTTCACGATCCCCTCCAATAATTCATGATACAACAGTCTCCGAGGCAGAGAAAGGGCACTGGACCAAGGAATGAGCTTCAAGGTCGATCGACACTCGGTAAAGAAACTCGACAACCTTCCACGACCGTGACGGGGCTAACCCCCAAAAAGTGATGAGTAAAACTAGGGAAGGCGTCCCTAACACCCCGCGTCAAAACGCGGCGTAGGAAAGCCAACCTTGAGGCATGGCGATGACTCGCCAGGTGTGCAATTCCAGCCCCCCATGACACGGACGCTGGTAACAGGCTTCTTTACGGACCCAATGTATGCGACCACTCCACAGGAGGGTGATCAACAAACGCTCGATCGCCTCCATACGGGTCGTGCAAAGTGGAAGTACAGCCAAGCGGTAAAGGATGAGGGGCAAGACGTAAGTCGCACACGCCTCGGCCCTACACTTTAAGGACAACCTCCTTTAGAGCCAAGTCTGGACCGACGCTCCGACCTTTGCCTGTACTTCTGAACAATTCTTCTTCAGCTGGAGTCCGGGCCCGAACCACACTCCAAGAATGCAGATGGGTCCATCAGTCCAACCAAAGGGCCCCGGAAGCGCGACCCCCTTCCATGTACCTAACCGCAATCCGGAAGACTTGATACGGTTAATCTTGGCCCCTATCAACTTTCTCGTACCGTTCAAGTGCCTTCTGTACCACCTTAATATCGCGACGACACGACACGAAAATGGATACGTCATAGGCGTACGCAGAAACCCTAGCTCGAGCTCTACCAGGAAAAAACAGTGATTCCGCGTAGGGCCGGACTGAACGCCCTGTCCTTCAGCCGGCGAACGAGAGGCTCCAACGTCAAAGCATAAAGTAAGGGTGACAGCGGACAACCTTGTCGGGCCAACCGATACAGCGCAAAAGCGCTCGACCGCTTCCTGATCACCTGTACCACAGTACTAGGGGAGCTATACAGAAGGCTGGTCCACTTTCAGAAGTCTAGTTCGAATCCGGTGGCCTGCAGGACAGCAGCCAGGTAGTGATGGTCTACCGTGTCAAATGCCCTGGACTGATCCAAATTGATCAGCGCGGCCCGCTCGTCGACATTTACACGCTCTATGATCGTGCGGATCAGATGCAGGTTGCTTTGAATTGTTCGTCCCCTCACAGCACATATCTGCTCCGGTCCCAACAAACTCACGACAACTGACTGCAACCTCTCCGTAGCAGAGTAATGGGCCTGTAATCATGTAAATCCCACCCAACACCCTTGCCCTTTTTCAACAGCGTGATCACACCCCTGGAAATCCGGTCGGGGATGGACCCATGCCGGAACCAGTTATTGAACACAATTATCAAAATCGGAACAAAGATGTGCGACAGTGTCAAGTACAATTCATAAGGCAGACCATCAAGTCCTAGAGACTTGCCACTGTCGACTTTCTTCAATTCCAAGTGAACTTCGCCCTCTGTTATCTCACCCTCGCAGCTAGCCGCTTCAGTCGTCGAAAGCCGAAGAAAGTCAGGCAAATAGCTGCGAGACTAGGCCCTCGAAATGCCGCCGAAACGCATCGCACATGCCCTTGGTTAACCACAGAGTACCCCCTCCTCACAAATGTATCGATCGGAACCTCGACGGACCTCTTCCTTGAGCAAATCTGCGCCCATGTTTACAGCTTCGTTAGACATCTTGTTTAACCTATGTCTAACTACCTGATCCTGGTAGCGCTTGCTAGCTTCACGCTGCAGAGCCTGCTTAGCTACGACTATCTCTAGGGAATCTCCCTAGCCACCGCCTGGGACAGACTATCCTCTAGCATCTTCAACTTTTTAGCCTTATCTAGAGCTAGTCGTTGGCTATATTCAGTGGTGAAGAACCTAATCCTATTCTTAAGTCTCTCCGACCACCTACTCCCAATAACCGCCCCCACTAATTCCCGCTGCATAATCCAGTCAGCTGTTACTGGAAGTCCCGTCTAAATACAAATTGAACTTCCAGTGCCCAGCCGTACTAGGCCTATTACCTAACACTATCCGGGCACAGACAAGTCTATGATCCGAAAAGTCTAAGCGGTGAAACGTGGAACAGTCTACTACATCTAGATCGAACCTTCTCACTAACACTCTGTCCAGGTAGCTGGCTACTTGGAGAGAGGACTAATTAAGTGCCCACATCCACATTTCCCGCCCCGGTATCTATCGACGAGCGCAAACTCGCCGGTCAGATCAACTAAGCTACGATTGCCCGATGACCTCACGCTAGCTTCCCGTCCCGTGTCCAAGATGGCATCCAGTCTCCCATTAAGACTAAGCGCGACGGACCACAAGGAATGGCCTCAACCGACGGAAAAAGGCAACACGCTACCCCTAATCGTTGGGCGCATAAACTGCAACGACCCGAAACGAACCACAGTTCACGGCAATATCAGCCACGATCAACCGGCCTTCTGCGCTCACGTGGTCAAGATCTACCCTCGTATCCAGAGAATGCTTGACTAACAAGGAAACACCTCTGTCTCCGTATACTGAATAAACAAAATAGTCGCTAGACAGCACACAAGCATCGACGTCGTAAACAAAGAGTGTCTCCTGGATCGCGGCCACATCTACCTCGAAGGACAAGAGATCACGGAGCAGGAGGGCAGCTTTACCCCTATCTCTCAGGCTCCTTGCATTCAAGCTTGATAGGCATCTTTTAAGGTTTTAAAATCCCTTAAATGCAGACTGCGCGGAAATCTGCGAGGGTCAAGATCCCGACAGATTGTCCCAGACTTCCAATACCAATGTCGGTCGTAATTCGACCGTCTGGGACAATACCGCCGACGTCTGTCGGGAAGGTTAGCTTAAGAGCCCTGTATAAAGAGGGATGGACCAACGCGGGAAACCTCCATGCACATAATTTGGATAATTTTTTACAATCCTCCTACTCAACCTGAGCCATTCTTATTTTGGGAAATGATTTTTGGGCGGCGTCTAAGAGGTCCCACACTTTCAATTTGCCACCCGTATTTCTAATTAAAGTTATTGCCCCAGGATCGTGCTGGAAATTCCTGTGGACTTTGTCGACGGAGATTAATTTGAACAGTGGCCTCAGTAGTGCCTTTCTCTGGGAGGAGAGGTCTCTCTCTAACGCCTTCCTGTCAATACAACAGAAAGCCTCCCCCACAGAGGAAGAGCTTCTTTTTAAGGAGCGATTACAGATAAAGAGGGAAGTGTTTCTATCTGGTGAAACAGGAGCAGATTGGGTCTTGGAATGTTCCACGGCCCTCTCTGCCCTGCCTCGACCTGTCCTTTTCTCCATTTTAATTATTTTTCCTCCTCCCCCTCCTCATCCCTTCCCTTTTTTTTAAGAAGAAGAGCGTGATGGTGACATTTCATCCATCTCCATCTCACCCTCTACCTCTTGCAGTTGCAGTTGCTGCTGTAGTTTAATATGCGGCCGCTGCACCCGTTCCTGCGATGGCTGCACTAGTTACTGCTGCTGCTGTTGTTTCTGCAACAGCTGCTGCTTCTCCTGCCGCTGTAGTTGCTCCTTCTGTGGTTGCCGTTGCTGCTTTGCTTGACCCTGCTTCTGCAGGTGGTCCTCTCGTACATCAGGGACATTCTGTTGAGGAGGGGCTACCAGCTTTTGTCCCCTCTTCACACACTTGCTGCCATTCACTGAGACTCTTTGGGGTTTGGTCGGAATTGTCTGATCTGATTACCTGGGTTGGCGGTGCTGGGTTCTTGGCAAACCTTTGATAAATGGCTCGCGGAGCCGCAGGACGAGCAGTGAGCGCGCCAGTCCTCCACAACAACAAAAATGTTCTGGCCACAGCACAAGACGTCGAGGATATCGGGAAAGCTTTTCCGAGCCAGAATAGCAATAGCTACCTTACTCCTGGTCCTAACAAACTCGCTGACTTGTCCATAGCAAAGAATGCTCCCAGATGCTCCTCCTATATATGAAGCGGCACCCCGTGAAGAATAATTCTTGTCTTCCTCGTGCACAAATATTCGGTCTGCATCCTCACTGATTTTGTTGTGAGGATGTTTCCAGCCAACGCTTTTGCCTCGTCTACCGTTGACAACAAAATGTCCCACATAGCATTTGACATTCTCACCAATATTTTGGAACTAATTCTGAGGCTCTTTAATGCATCTTCCATTATTTCCCTGCTAACACCGATTAACCTTTCACAGCCTAGGCCAGCAGGGACATCGTCCTGTGAGAGACAGCTTCAAAGACCAAGGGAATAGTCAAGGGTTCATTTCCAGCAATGAATTCCTTGTACTTTTCCTTTTGGACCTCATAGTACTCCGGACCCTTCTTAGGTCTGTTTGCCTCCCAAGCTGAAGGAGCAGCAGAGGGTTCTACTTGCGATTGCTGTGAAGTCTCCTCCATAACGATTAGGGTCCCACAAGAGAAAAACGTAAAACAGGTCACAGAAACAAAGAAAACTGTATAGCACAAAATATACAAATATAATAACGTGCCAGACAATCAATAAACCGTAGATAAAACTCCCAAAGATCCAAACAGGGTTACCTTTGAAAGACAAAAATAAAGCGAGCTGTAACTAAATACAGACCCCATCCGTACTCTATGGATTAATAATACAGTACTAGCGAATAAATGTGATACACTTTGCGTCTCCTTTCATAACCAATCGAAGAATCCATGTTCAGCAATTTAATGTTGCGAAGGTCGGTCGTCTTCCTAAACAACAAATATCAATCGCCATCTTCTGTCTTCCTGAAACTTATTCTTTTATTATCTTTTCTCCTCGCTAAAGTCTTCTCCTTCTCTTTCACTCTCAATAACTCCTTGCATCTTAGTAGTCATCGGCTGAGGAGGTTTCTCTTGGATACGTTTAACTTTTTACCTAAAACAACCTAAGACATCCTCCATAACGAGGATGGAAAAACCTTTTTCTTGGAGGGCTGTGTCATCGTTGACTCTGTGTAAAATGACCCCGTATTACAATAACAACTCGAGTTTCATAACGATAATATAAATAACAATCATATATGCGTATGCTATTTGTACATTTATTAGTTTATTAGATATATTTTGTGAACAGTATACACAAATGATTGAGGAGTTAGTTTAATATTTAATATATTTGCTATTATTAATGCAATTTATACATCTTGGAAATATTTTCCAATGTTAAAAATTCTCAATTAATCTCGTGAAACGTTTATAGCAAATCGTAGAAATGACATTCTGTGTACACACAGGCACCTAGATCCCTACGTCAGTTTACACTGAACATATGATTGAGCATTTACATCGGCAAAACGAATGACGTTGCGATCAAGGTAACTTTGTAGTAGTACATAACGCGATATGTTTATTTTGTAAAAAGTGAGTTTCCTGAGAACTGGGGTTCGCTATTAAATATATAAATGGTTTGCATCTTTTTTTTTTTTTTTTTTTTTGTTTTTATTCCTGTTTTGAACAGATTATATGTAACCAAAAAATGCCAAAATCTATTAACGGATCATCAGGACGCATAATATCATCAGGTGGACCGTAGTTTACCCAGCCCCCTGCTCTAGCGCCAATCTAATGAAAACCAGAAAGAAAAGATCAGCTGTTTTTATTTGCATTAATGAAAAGAATGCAACTGAAGAAAAGTAAAAACAAAAAAAAAGCCTGCAAAATATCAAAACAAATTTCAAACACGTCACATGTGTAGCGGGCGGTCCAGTGGCCCCGTATCACGGAAAGGGGTGAACGAGGTCACAAGAGGCCCGATAACATTTTTGAAGACGTTAAATCTGACCGTGAAACAATATGGACGACAGAACGAGGATATATATGATATAAGAGGTTTATTCTAAAAGGAAAAGGAAATGAAGATGGTCGGAAACGGTGGAGGTGCTGGATTGCAGGAGTGAGCCGGATGATGCAGGAGTGCTGGATACTGCAAAGTTTTAGTGCAGGCATTGATGGTCGAGGTTGGCAGTTGCTAGGATCATCGTTGTTGGGGGTTGAAGCTGATGTGGGTTGTTGCCAGGATGATCGCTTGGTGGTTGTTGATGTTGAGTGATGCCAGGATGATCTTTGTTGGTTGTTGAAGCTGAGTCGTTGCCGGGGTGCCAACTTGTTGCTGTAGTTCGTGTTGCCAACTCGTTGTTTGTCATTGCCGGGATGCCAACTTGTTGCAGCAGTTCGTGTTGCCAACGTTGTTTGTCATTGCCGGGAATTTGACGTGTTGGGAAGGAAGAGAGAGAGAAAGAAATTTCCCAACTATCGTCAAGTTTGCAGACAAAAAGAAATGGGAGCGTAACTTAATACACAGCCCGTAGATCGGCGCCCTTGGCCAATGAAGGCCAAGGGACCTGCGTAGACGACCGTTGCGGCCGCCGACAGCCTCCCCAAAGCTTGGGAGAAATCATCTTGTGTCGAGGGGGACCAGCAAGAGAAATTGGCTAAGCTAACCGAAAAGTCTCTATAAAAAATACTACAAGGTTAGCTAAAGATAACTATGGTCTAAAAATGACTAGATGTATATTACACCTAGGTTTGTAATATAGCCCCAAAAGTCCCTCTGACGTGTTAACAGTGTGTGAGGAGTATGAATGAGAGGTCAAGGTCGAAAAGACCTGTTCCTCTGCTGGTTCAAGGACAGAAGGAGGAGGTAACTCCGACACATGTTTAGAGAAAAATTTAAAGTGAAAAGTTTAAAGGAACCATAAACAAAAGAAAAAGAAAAACTGATGAATCTACAGATGACGAAACTTGTTGTTTAGTGTGCATAGAAGCCTATTCCAATTTCAAGGCCCATTCCAATTCAATTGAATAAAGTTTACATTGTCAAATGTGGATATATGTTGAATTTCAGAAGACAACCGAGGTTATTGTATCTAAACTGTACATCTGATGATTCTAAACGTGACTATTAATTGTCTAACATAAAGAATTAATATTTTGCTCTTTGGTGGTCAAATTTGCTACTGATGTGTTTTTATATATATCTATTTCCATTTCATAGAGATGCTATTCGTTGGCGCCATACTTATCCTTTTTTCTATCTTCCATCTTATTACAATGCATCATTCAGATTCAATCACACATGAGTCCACGTATTCTCCGACATGGTCATTATATTTTTAACATATTTGTAACTATTTGTTACTAATACATGTTCTATTACTGCTAATACTTCTGTCTGATTCAAATTTTTATTTCTCAATTATTAGGCCTGTACCAACGAACGAGAAAACAAACGTGTCTACATCAGAAAGAATTAACCTACGTCATGGTGCGGTAGAATGATACTTTTTTTTCAGAATTTTTAAATGGTAATATTATAAACTTGACTGATGTTTCAGATTGAAACATCCCATCCAAAGGAAATCCTTTTCTACAATAATTTTTGGACCTATTTGCGTTTTAATTTATTTCATAACGATTTAAGCGAAAACATTCAAACTAGCTCCAGTTTTCTTAAGGTTGTTCGGAAAATAATGTCCGATTTTAGAATCAATTTATTCTTGAATTAAAATCAAAATAGGAACCTTGCACATCTATACATTTCTGCCATCGAATTACAAGGCTATTTATACCTTTACGATAAAACTAATGGTTTGGTCGCCAAGAAATCTTTGGGTGCAATTTCTGCATCTTATTATAGCGAAAATTCCTTTTGCCTTCAAAAAAGGGCAAGATGCTTGATAAAGTGGTAGATAAATGATTTTCTAAACGTAGCTTAGATGTGACATGCAGCCGAGAGTGTGGAGCACCCAATGAGGATCGAACTTACTATTCAGTCGTAACTGTTTTAGCGAGACAAGCAGGCAAAACATTACACCACGCCGAGGTGCAAAAAAATGGTAGTCAATGGGCGAGAAAACAGGGAAATATGGTGGATATGGTGAAGTCTCGTATCCCAAGTCGATTATCTTCTGTAGTGTCATCCTGGCAACATGTGGCTGAGCATTGTCATGAAGCAGAATTGGATCTCATTGATTAACCAGTACCAGTTGCAATTTGGTGAACTGAATGTAGCTGGCAGTAAACTACGACAGTGAGGTTCTGGCTAGATTCCAGAAAGCTATAATGAACAACACCAATGGCGGACCACCAGACAGACACCATAATCTTCTGATGTTGTAGTTTCGGTTTTTAAAAGTGTTTCAGAAATGTAATCACGCGTCGATGGATGGCAGAGATGTCAGCAAATAATATTAAAACTATTACGTTTCATCACCGGTAATGAGCTTGTCAAACATTTCTACGTTATTCAAAAGATCGCAAGAAACATGAAGCCGACAGTGTTTCTGCTAATTAATCAAAATTCAAGTCACCATGTTTGAAGAAATTTTACTCATTCTCAAATATTATAATCTACTGTGCTGTTTCCTTATTTATATTCAGTTCCTTCGCTATCAGTCACACACTTAATCATCAATCGGAGCGCACCACGGGTCACACTCTGTCCACATTTACATCTGTTTCTGTTTTTGGCTGCCCATTTTTTGAGCCATAGTGCATATCTCCTCGCCCTTCCATGAACTGCTTGTGGCACACAAAAACACTCGATTTTTTCAAAGCATGTTCATCATTAGCCATTTTTAATAGGGTTGACGTTTCACTGGCACTTTTACGAATCTTCACAGAAAATGTGATGCTAATCCGATGCTCTAGATTCCTTTTACTCATTTCCGCCGACGGTATAACATGAACATGTACAACATCCCCTACTGTTCGGCGACGAATGACTAATCTAGTTTGCGTCTCAAGAAAGTGAAAGTTGAAATATGACCGAATGTGCTGAGCTACAAATGTTTGCCTGATTCATTACCCTAGGGACAGGCTGCAGTCATTCCAAAAATTAAGCTGTCAAACCTTATGTATGCATATATATATATATATATGTGTGTGTGTGTGTGTGTGCAGATATGTTCTTCAATTCGAGTGAATGCACCTGCAGAACCTTCACAATGGGAGTTTGCGGTTTGACATACTGCTGCATCCAGCGACAAATCTGGATGATTTTTCTATTAGATAAACAAAATTAAAAAATCTTGAATGAGTGAGAGTTTATTAGCAGGACAGGAAAACGAGTTACTCAGTTGAAAGGCACAGATAGAAATAGGAATCTCCGTGCATGGATACACACACACGCCTTGTTGGTTGAACGTTTGCATCTTAAACGAATTATAATTGATATAATCAAAACCTTGGCACTTGTTACAAAAGGAATGATTAATAAATTTTAGCCAGTTTTCATCTTCATTATGTTTCTATCAATTTCTCCTGCTTTCTGTTTTTTTTTTGGGGGGGGGCAGAATCTTTGAGATGAGGAATTATCATTTTTATGATACCCTTACTTACACTTATTAGTGTCCTCATTTTGGTTGTCACCGAAATCGTTGAAAATATCTAAACTGTCACCAATATAGTTGCTTTCTCAGATCAATGATTAAAAATGGCTACAAACGAATGAAGCATGTAGGTATTAATGATGACCATACTTCATCGAATCTCTTGCAGAATCACAAACAAAAATTTTTACCAATTAACAGAAACCAGATCATTTGAGGACTTTCAACAACGGCAACAACAAAAATGCATAGCACATGTAACTCGAAATGAAAATAATAAATCAAAGTTAGGAAGGAAACCCCCATCAATACTGGAAGGAGAGATAACAGTTGTTGGTCTTGAGAAACCTATTTTCCTTGTTTTAATAGAAAGATATAATATCATTGACTGCAAGGCCAATGAATGCCAAATATGTCCTTATAAGGAAAAGCCTAATGTTACCATCACAATCATTATAGTCACAACGTCTCAACGAGAAAATATTAGACTAATACCTTTAAAAAAAGGTAATTCGAGTAGTATACAATGTTATATACTGTAGTTCAGTAAAAGTGGAGATTACCATTGCGGAAAGGTAACGACTATCATAATTAAGATGGGAACACTCGTCCAAGTAAATCAATGTAAAATAATAAACGATGCTTAATAAATAAATAGAAAAGCGTCCTTGTCATGTTTTACAATTTTGTTTAGCTGATCAATTCACGAGTTTAGTAAGTTCGGTTCTCATGGAGTTCTCTTCTAACGAGTTTATGTTACGTCACCACGGATATGAAATCGAAAAGAGTAGCGTTTTCTGAAGAATCGAAAAACTTCGCCTTCTCGGTTTTAGTAATTATTGCGGGTTTTTTTTTGTTTTTGTTTTTTTTTTGTTTTTTTATGAGGGGGTAAACTCTGGGGATTCTTGTGGAGATTGTCTTTTGCGAGGGATGCACCGGATTCACCGAATCACTGAAATTTCTCGACAAAAGGACTGTAGACAAAAAACGTTGCAAACCGCAGAATTAACCATTTCTTATACCTTGACTGGAATAAACATTCAAGCATTATGAAGAGAACAATAAAATTCATTTATTCTTTGGGATACACAGGAAATTCTTTATTTCAAAACGTAATAATGGGACGAAAAGGGTTGTAAGTAGGGAAGGAAAGGTAGATCAGTATTTTCGTATGTGTGTGCGTGCGTGAGAGAGAGAGAGATAGAGAGATCACTACAACGTTGCTCTTCAAATGCATGAATTAACATTTACCTGTTAAAAAAACGCTTATAAGATCCCCCTACCTTCAAAGATTTCTATGGTGTCAATTTAATCTGCCTTTCTGTTGGTATAAATTAGTCTTAAGTGGTCAGGTGTTACACACGACACTCTCGACTCATCAAGCGTATATTTGCCTGATTTTCTCCCTAGAACAGAATCTATACTGAATCATATCCTATACCTTTATGAGAGCCAGACTGGGCAAAAAATGGAATACTGTTGCCATATATGGGCGTCTCCGCGTCCTTGTGGGTGATGAATTATTTTCCACCCTACAACCCCTTTCTTATGACTAAGACCCGCCATGCTACACACATTGTAGCGAACCACTCTCATTCGTTTTTCATTGGTTCTATTCGAACAGCTTATTCCCACGAACCACTGCTTTGTGGAACCGACTCCCAAGAGGATGCTTCTCTGATCACTACAATCTTGACCTTTCAAGTCTAGGGTTAACCGTTTTCTTCTCCACATATTCGCATAAAGTGTCTCTTACTCTGTAACCCCCTATCTTGGGTGGCTCACGGGCATTGTACAGAGTGAACATCATTGTAAAAAAAATATGCACATAACTTCATCCATGGTTTCTCCTATTGTCTCTAAACTAGATCTCCACAAAGCTTGCGGTACCCCTGCAATTGTTCTAAGAAAATGTGCTTCTGAATTGGATCTACAATAAATGCCTCGCTGTTTCTTATTGGAAATTCACTTCTGTGGTTCCTGCTTTTAAGAACTCTGGTGAACCTTCTGACCCCTTGAATTATCGCTCTAATCAAGCTGAAATTGGTTAAACATCCCACTTCGCACTGCCTTCTTTCGGATAAACAGTATAATTTCCTTTTCTTCATGTCTTCCCCGATATATTAACGCTTATCACTGAATTCGTCTATACTTTAGATAAGAACGGTGTGGTTTGTGCTGTGGCTTTAGAAATCTCAAAGGCCCTCAACAAGGTTTGGCATGCAAGCCTTCTCCACAAGCTCAAGATCTATAGTGTCTCTGGACGAATATTTACAGGTTTGACTAAGTAATACTGGCAGCTGCTTTCAAAGGGGGCCTCCAGTCAGTGGTTAACGATATTGAGTCAATTGTCTACTGTTAGAAAAGTAAAGTTATTTCACTGTATCGCGCCAGCCAATTTTATCGTCAGAATCCATCTTGCACATTTATAATTCTACCATTCGTCCATGCATTGAATATTACTGCTATATCTGGTCTAGTGCTCCTACTATATATCTCGGGATTCTTGACACAATTTAAAAAATGATCTGTAATGTTATTGGTACGGATCTGGCATCTCAACTTCAGTCATTCTCCCATCACGTGGTTTCTTTCAGTCTTTTTTATAAATATTTTCATGGCAATTGCTCTGACGAGCTTTAGTCTTTGATCCTTCAACTGCATCTATTTAAGTGTACTACTAGATTGGCAACTAGGTCTCACCGTTTTAATGTTGTACTAGCTAGATGCAACCGTATATTTATTCTAATAGCTTATTTTCTCGTACATATCTCCTGTGGAAGTTTTTTTCCGATTTATTGCTTCCCTGTCACCTACATCCTTCAAAAATTTAAATGCAATGTCAATCTCCAACTTCTACCTTTTTGAATGCTGTTCTTTAATTGTCCTTTCTCTTCACTAAAGTCTTCCCATTCACTTTCACTCCTAGTAACACCTTGCATCTTAATGACATTATCGCCTTTCTTGGGATGAAATGATTAAAATACACATACTCACAAACACACACAAGAAGACAATCTACAGTTTAATCTTGAAATATTCCAAAGCGCACACGGACGAAAAAATGGTTACCCTGTTATAACATGCAACACAAAGCTTAATAAATAATCTCAAATAAACTCCTAATATTGGGAAAGGTTCGTGCACCCCAAAGTCGTGCGGCTTTTAAAATATTTTCATCGGTTTCAAGATATAAATGGTTATTCAATTTGAAGACGTCGTCTTCGCGGAAAATAGTTGAATTCATTAATTCATTGCCAGCCTGAGGTTGATAATATTTTATATCTCATAAATTTGTATTTGAATGTGAAGATTTGTACAGGTGAAGGTATTGTAGGCTTTGCTCTCTCTATCTCTCACTCACACACACACATATATATATATTATATAATAGCTGGCCACTCGTATTCGATCATACCCATCTATTAGGGCGGCAAGCCAATCCCTATTGCAGACGCTCGCTCAGGCATATTTATGTTTGTTCAACACCCACAGAGCCAACCTGTGATTTATACTGCAACTCTGCTGAGCAAACCTTAGTTAAAGTTTCTGGAAGAGAGTGTGTTATCTTATTATTATAAACGTGAAGTGGGTACACGTATTTGAGTTGGATAACTTAAAGAAGCATATTAAATCGTTCACAAGTAAGTAAATCACATTTTCACCCACTTCCTCCGTTTTGTCTAAGTGGGTTAACATGACGAGACCTGAATAACTTCAAGATTGTCACAAGAGGTTAGCCATTGATCAAAGTCGTTTTTTTATTATCCACTCCAATTCCAAATACATACTTTCTGACAAAAAATAACTTGGCTAAGAAATTTTACAAACGAATCACAAACATAAATTTCTGTTTTCCAAACAACGTACTCAGAGTTTTATAAGTAGTTTTTCTTCATCGAGAGTTTGCAAAGGAGACATTGTCTATACAAAGTATGTAGGCAGGCACAAAATGTTAGTTCACATCAGTTTGGGTCCGGCGTTCATTGTGGGCATTTCGAGGAAAGAAATCTTGTAGATAGATATTACTATTTTACTGGATACACGCTGAATTGTAATCTCACTGTGGAGAGTCATGTGATCAATTTATGAACTGACGTTGTTGATGTGGATCTGATGGAGCCCTGTAATAAACACACATATACACAATCCCTGTGGGCACTTCTACGTGGTATGATGATTAAAAAAAGTTTGCCTCGTTAGAGATCAATTACGACTGAATAGTGAGTTTGATCCTCACTGGTTGCCCCATACTTCTGGCCTTGTGCCACATCTAAGGCAGGCTTAGAAAATCACCATGTGAGCATTTCGACGTGTTGTGATGGTTAGCAAGATCAATTACGACTGAATAGTGAGTTCGATCTTCACTGAGTGCCCCATACTTTTGGTAATGTGCCAAATTTATGGTACGCTTAGAAAATTACCATATACACAATCCCGGCTGAGAAAATATTAATGAATTTACGGAACACACAATTTTCACTTTATCCCGCTTTCCAGATGAAAGATAAATTTCCCAGAATTTTGAGGCAATCAATATTATAGTTTCTACTGAGGGTTATCCGCAGTAGAAACTATAATATTGGTTGCCTCAAAATTCTGGGAATTTTACCTTTGCATTTTAGGTACTGTAAATAAAACTGCTGTTGGAAATTTAATGCAGTTTTGCTGTGCTTTGAAAAAATACTTTTTGTATTTTGTGAGTGTGTGTGAGTGTGTGTATGATCACCGTTCAACCAGAATTCCAATTTTTTGTACTAAAGTTGAGAGACTAATAAATGGAACAGACTTTATCTCCAGATGGAATCCACCGGCAGTTAGAACATTTCCAACGATCCAGACAATAGTCAGGTTCCAAGACTTTGACTGAGCGAAATATCTTAACTACCATCGATTATTAGGAACACAATCTTGAATTAATTTCAGCCCAGTAATAGGTGGAAATGATGATAGTACATCTTGTATAGATTCTGATTATTGTGTGCGTGTATGTCAGCGCGGAGGAATGTCCCCAACTTTCTCTATGTCTTTCATAAACAGAGAAATATTAGCATAGATAATATTAGATATTAAAACCCGAAACAAACTTTTAAAAGACATGCTTAGATCGTGAAGCAAAAAATAGGTAGCAAGAATTTTCTTATACAGTGTAACCGGGATATAAGAGAGTTGTCGGGACCGGAAAAGAAGTCTCTTATATCCGGGTTTCTCTTATATCCGGGTTTGGTCTATTTTATATACATTAACACAGGCTCTAATTTGGGACCAGAGAAAATCTCTCTTATATCCGGGTTGCACTGTATTGGGTTAATGCATTCAACTGTGACCGCCTTCAAGAATGTTCAAGCAATGTTCTGAGGTTAAAAGTTGTTCTTGATTAAGGATATTTAGCATATAAAATACAGCTTCCGTTGTAAAGATTCCAAATTCATTGAAAAAGATAAATGATTTCTTTTTTTTAAATTTTAAAGCTAGCCCGACGATGCCAGTACTTAAATAGTTTCTTTTCAGTTAAAGATAATAAAGCAATACAATTCAGCTGTTTGTTTGACCTGCCTGCGTAACTAATAATGGACCGCCACAAAAGACAGGCTCATCACCGACCACCTGTAATCAAACCACGCGTGACTATGGGGGTGATTTATGCTCAACTGAGCTTTCTTTGTCAATCGAGGGGAGCCCAGTGACTACAATGATAATGATTTGACAGAAGCTGAATAGACTCCAATAAAAACCAGGTGTACAGCTACTGGGAAACGTACAAAAGAAGTGTGGGTTTTAAAAAAACGTGAAAGGAGTGTCTTGAAAAGCCAAACACTCATCACAGCTTCTCCCTGTTGTACCTCTTGTCGTGACACACTTATGGCACACGCAAGTCACACATTTATCACAAGGTGAAACGTTTACTGCTGTGACTGTTCAATTTTTTACTAGAATTATTTTAATCGCAATTGCACAGGTAAAATGTCCATAATATTTAATACTAACATAGCTAATAGGAATTTGGATACTTTTCAAGGTGCCTTATATACACTTTTACATCTTGCAGCATTCATCCGGAATAGGTCAAGCCGGCTCCGTCATAATGAATCTGCTGCACCCGAAAGACGTGCAAATCCATAGTAGGAGTTTTAGTGTGTCTCCAGCCATATGTATACAGACTTTTAGGATAGTTCGATAGGCAGGTTAGAATTCAGAGTTTTTCTTCTCAGGGACTGATTGCCAACCAAAGATAAAAGGCCCAATATGTCAATTCTTTGCAGGTTTTTTTAAAGCCAGTATTTTTAAATTGTAAGAAAGTTTACTTTTTTTTTTTTTAGATAATAATGGTTTAGTGATACAAGTCTCATTAATTGACCCATAGCTGGGAGGAAGAGATTGATTCATACCTTTCCCAAGGCTATTAGAACGTAAGTGAATATAATGAACTCAAGTAGAATTCGAACTCGACGATTCTCCAATTCCTCAATCTGATCTGCTATCTATAACTCCATCATGCATTATGTACAGCATCCTCAGGATATTTATTCAGTTCAGTACTGAAGAAAATGAAAGAAAGGAGGATTGTGTTGCACCAATATTCTCCATGTGAAGGGCCATTTCTTGCAATTTTTGTCATATTTAATATTATTCTTGATATTTAATCAGCTTTGTATGACAAAACTGAGAGAACAGAAAGATTATATTATAGCTCTTTTGGCAAGAGTTTGTCTGCCTTGAAAATCAGTTTTCAAAATCCTAACTTATATTGGCTTGAACCCCAACCTCTGGCACTAGGAAGAAATAGTTACTTATTTCAGTCACATGGTTGTTTATAATTGTTTTTTAAAATTATTTGAATTTTTTGGATGAGTCATTTTTACTTTGCTTTATATGCTGGTAAATTTTCCAGCCATCATAAAGTGTATATTTAATCATAACATTTTAATTTTATTTTTTTCTGATCATGCAGTGGTTAACAAACTTGGTATTAAATATGAGAGGGTATATGATGTAATGAATATGCATACACCTGTGTTCCCCCTCACAGGAATATGATTGGCTGGTGTCAGCCATAAATACAGGCTGATGTAGAGGTGCAGGACAACGCCAATTGGTCTACACCTATTGCCTATACCTATTGACTGCGACGAGTACCAGTTCCATTACTATTACCTGCTAGATTTTTCTACTCGGTTACAGTAGCCTAAACCACTTAACTACTTCGATCAAATACATCCCTTTCCGGGACATATCAGTATATCTTAACGCAGTGCAAATAAAAGCTCACAGATAAGTATTGTTGTGAGTTTGATCATGAACTTTTTTCAAGATTAAGCTAAATAAATACATCAAGATATTGGGTAAGGTTTTACATGCATATGTATGCAAAATATATGCTCCTCCTGCCATATAGGAGAGCATATATTTTGCATACATATGCATGTAAAACCCTACCCTATATCTTTTTTTACTTGCGGCCACATCATGTTGAAATACCGGTTACTGTACATTCACCAAAGTTAAGCAATGTCAAGCCTGGTCAGTGCCTAGATGGGTGACTGTTTAAGAATATCAGGTGATGTAAGTTTGGATGTGCAGGTGATGTAATGGATAATGGCTCAGAATTGTTAATTGGAGAGCCAAGTTCCAATTCCCGTTGAGTTTATTATATTCACTTATGCGCAAATACTCTTGGGAAAGGTAATGAATCCAGCTCTTCTCCCCCTAGCTATTGGTTAATTAGTAAGACATGTATCACTAAAATTTATCTCTAAAAATAAGATTTCATACAGAATATTTAGATTTCAGCATTAAATAACCCATATCAGTGTTGATATGTTGTTAAACAAAAGTAACCAATCAACCAATCCTGTCTGCTATGAATGTCTATATTTTCAGAGAGGATGCAGATCAAAAATTAAACAACAAATTTCCTTTGTAAGTTGTAGTAAAATAAGTTTAAGTGAATGACACTTTCCAGCATCTTATTTTCACTGTTAAGTGAGAATAAGAGAGACATATGAAAAAAAAAAAAAAAATTCAGTTTTTACTGTAGAAAAGACTGAATCTAAAATCCTGTTAACTGTTTTTTTTTTTTTTAATGTTTCAAATTAATTTCATTTGCTTTTTGTATTAGTATTAGGCTTTTAAATTTCTGCTTCTTGGAGCGCTATCAAACATTTTTCATTTTGTCTAGAATTTCTTTTATGCTAATTTTAATTGTTCTTTTTTTTTTTAATCTGTTTGCGCATAATACCCAACTATTTAGACATGGTTTGTATCAGTTCTGGCCATTAAGCCTAATATATACGTTATATTTTTCTATCATAATGTTATGGCATGCAAATATAGTCTATTGTATTAGACAGCTTCTTCCCAGGAGTCACTAGTTTGTGGAATAGCCTCCTGAGAGGATGCTTCCTTAGATACTACAATATTAATCTCTTCAAGTCTAGAGTCAGCCATTACCTCTTGTCTATATCCTCATAATTTGCACTTCTTTCTCCATACAACCTTATTTAGTAACCCTCTACCTTGAGTGCCTATTAGGCTTTGTATTGAGTGAACATTTAGTTAAAAAATGTTCCTTGTTTATCTAAAACATGATCACTTAATAGGATTCAAGCATTTCTTTTGCACATATAGCATTTCTAATAGAAAAAAAAAAAGAAACATTGACTGAAAACTAAGTCATACTTATGGAAACTATGAATTTGTAATTTTTTTTTTTTTTAAATAGAGGACCTACCTATATTTGGTGTGGGCATAAAGTACCATTTCCACAGTAAGGTCTTAACATGAATATATATTTGCCTAAAATTCATGTAACATTCCAATTAAACTTTAAAAAAATGAAAAATCATGGTTGGTAGTTTTTATTATGACACCGACTATGAGTTACCTCCTTGTTCTTGACATTTTCTGATATACCATCTGTGGGTGCCAACAACAAGTTTATTCACAGTGATACTTTTAGTTTGAAAACAATGTTAAAACTTCAGCTAAAGTTTTAAATCAACTCATAAAAGATTTTGATTGCCTAAGTTGGTTATTATAAAGTTGGCAGTTGGAGTCAGATTTCATAATTGACCTCTGTCAGTCAACAGGTTAAGGCAGAATGATATAAACAAAAAAACTATTAACTTAAGCCATGTAACTTGTTTTGTAAATTCCCATCTTAAAGAAAAATAAAAATTGCAGGATTTATTTAGACCTGGCATGCAAACACCTGTAATATTTTTTAATAAGTGAACTTTGGTAGTTGAAAAGTCAATTATGACTAAGAATACAACAAAGAGAAACCCTTCACCTAAAAGACATGGAATCTACGGTGCTTTAAGCAGGTTGGTTCATTTGATAAATTTGTTACCTTTTTCTTTGTTCAGCTTGTTTTTGTGGTGGTATTTTTTGTTGTCGACAACTACAAACTGTTAAATTAGTTTTCAGCCCTGGTGCATTTCCAATTGGCCTCGTCTTTTAGAGAGATGAGCAATTTCATTTTTACTTTGTTGCTGGGAATTTGTTACCCTATACAGTACCTTCAATTGCACTAAAAGGAAAAAAGATATGTACCTTCTAAGGTCTGTGAATGAAAGTAAGCAATTTTTGCACTAATACACATTTGTGCCACACTAATATGAAGATATGCAAATACCCTCAATTTTTAGTTTGCCATAGTCTGTGTTACAGTCATTAAATATTTTGATTATTGGATTCTGTTACAGTAAAAATTCAAATCTAGATTTAATTATTCTAGAGTCATTAACAAAAGTTTAAGACCACTCAACAATAACACGGTTATTTGTTTCTTTGTATTTCTTTGTATCATATGAGATTGCACAATGTAATAACTTTATTGCATCAGCTATTATTTGCACATGATTTATGGTCAAAAAAAAAAAAAAAAAAAAAATTGTCATTGCCAAATGAACAGTCATTATGATAGTTTGTGTAGAGAATTAGGCTTAGAATATGGGGAAAAAACAAAAAAAACAAAAAAAAAAAAACTTCCTTTTCACCAAAACAAATGGTTAAAATTGTTGTTCTATGCCATGAGGGTTAATCTGAATGTGAAATTAGTGTAAAAGTTCGTAACAAAACGGCTATAGACACTGTTATGATGAGTTTCCAAAATCGTGGACATTTAGTGACAAGAGGAAAATGGACATTCAAGGAAAACCAGTGCTAGACATGACTATTTGATGAAGCACATTGCTACATGATCCCTGACAAGTTTTTCCAATAAAAATACAAACTTCTCTGCTTAAAATGATATATTTGTCAGTTCTATGATCTTTGCACATTGTATGAGATTTGAGTTTGGTCTGAAATCATTCAAACCACCTCGTAAAACATAGCTAATTGCAGCTATGAAATCCAAGGATGTTATTTGCTAAGCAACGTGAAACCTGGACAGCTGAAGACAGGAGCAAAATTATGTTTTCAGATGAATCTACTCTGCAACAGTTTGTTATGCATAAAAGAAATATTAGATCCCCTGGTAAGAGATTTGATGAAAAATTTACAATTCAGTCCATGAATCACCCATCCAAGTCAGATGATTTGGGTTGTCATATCCAAATCTGAAACAGCTGGACTCTTCTGCTTGTCTTCTGAGATGATGATGATGATGAACAGTGCAAGGTATGTGGAATTACTGCAGAAGAAACTGGAACTGCATATACATATTCTTCAGTGAGCAGTATTTATGCATGATGGTGTTACATGTCACTAATCAAAAGGTCTTTAGAATGTTTTGAATAGAAGGAACATGACAACATTTGATTAGCCAGGGAACAGTCCATATCTGAACTCAATTGAGAATTTATGGAAAATTGTCAAAAACAAAGTTGTAGAAAAAACAACCTTCAAGTACTGAAATATTGAAAGAGACTATTGAAGTTTGGACAAAAAAAATCTTGGTTGACTTCGTTTGGACAAAAAAATCTTGGTTGACTTCTGTAACAATTTGATTCTCAGCATGCCCTGCCACATCCAAGCAGTAATCAAAAGTAAAAGACGTCATACAAAATACTGACCACTGGACTATTTGGCTTGAAATGAATAGAGAACATTATCATGTTTGTGAGTAAACTTGAGTCAATAACAAGTAACTTATGAGAGACTGTTGTTGTTTTTAACTTTAAAGGTAGTAAAATTACAAGATAGTTTTAAACTTTTGTTAATGACTGTTTAATACAACACATTTGCCACAAAGAATCTATGATACAAGTGTAAGATTAGAAATTCAAATAAAATGAAATAAATCAGTAAATGCTAGAGGAAAAACAAAAACAAAAAAAAAAACACACACACACACAAAACTGCCCAATCAAAGAGAGGAGCATTTGTGTATCTTGTCTCATTAATCATACTTTAGTGGAGAAATATCGGTCTTCATTTACTGATCTTATCAAGAAAGACACTTGTTGAATGTGTGAGTGAATGAGATTATGGTGAGATAGATATGAAGCAAGATAAAATTTGATTTTCAGATGCCAAATACATCAACCACCAATTGGAGATGAACCTATGACCTTGTCTTGTCAGCGGAAGATCCTGGATATCAGATTAAAAGATTGGAAGAAAAAGTGCGGATTAACAAGTTCACCTCGAAAAGCAGTTCCAAACGAATATGGAATATACTTTACTTCTGTGAACTTAATGGAAAACGTGTGAATAAGAATCATCAAGGGTTTAGAAAATGAGTGGGATGTCAATATTACCAATTTTATTTTATTTTTAACCTGAAATCACTGGCACAGAACTTTTTTAGTATATTTGTTTATGTAATAGAAAAAAAATTACATCAGTTTAAAAGCAAAGATGTGAATTTATACAAGAACTGAAATCATGGTTTCAGGAATATATAAAGTTTTGTTCCTTCTAACATATATTCTGTATAATGTAGAATTAGACAGCAAATTTTAAAAACTAAAAATAATAAATGTTTATCAAAATTACAAATTTATATTTAGTAAGCCAGCCTCAAACTATTTACTACTACTCATGGGGCCTTCCACACCTACAGTGTTGTCAAAAAGCAAGCTTAGTAAACAAACTATAGTTTCAATTTGATTTGATTATATACAAGAGAAAATTGATGGTTTTAAGAAATTTTTTTCTTAGCTAGTTTTGACTGATAAGTCATTTCATTTAATTAATCATTCAAAGTAATTAGATGAACAAGTGTTCAAAATTTAATAAGGTACCTAGTTCAACTAAATATAGCTTACTATATGCCAGTTTAATCATTTATTTCTATTGATAAAAAAAAAAAACAGAATTTGAAAAGAAGACAAAAATCAAATGCAATGATAAGTTTAATTAATATACTTTATTTGATCACAGTATACATTTTTTCTTTTTTCTTACAAAAATATGTCTTGATAAATGAGAATAGATGACTAAAAATGCATTCCAAATCCAATTATTGCACATTTACAAAAGTAAGAAAAATTAAAAAAAAAAAAAAAATTCCTTACTTAAATCAAGCAAGCTCTGTGCATTTTTTTTTTTAATTATTTTTTTTATTTAACTTGCTATTAAAAACATGTGCAAACATTGTTTTTTTTTCTTATTTAGTCTATTATATACAAAACAACTCAATTAGTGATCAAATGCTATATACACTGTATGTTATTTACCTTTTCCCCTCCCATTATTTATACAAACCTTTCTGACAGTATTGGTGCCATTTTGAAAGATGCAGTGTTTTTTGTTTTTTTTTTTAGTTTTTTTTTTTTTTGTTGGAATAGCAGCTAGCAGGGTTAGCTCCCTTGGTGGGAGAAAGATAAAAAAATTAAAAATGCCATGTCAGACTCAGCAGTTGTTTTGATGGTTCATGACTTGGGTGGTTAATCTTCCCAAAACTGTTTTTTTGTCAAATATTAATATAAATCATGATTACATAAGCCTAATTTTCATAACTTCGAGTTGATAATTGAATATTAATAATTAGAATAAGGAAAAACTGGGTCAGGTTAATATAAAAATATCAAAATCAAGAACAAAATCACAAAAAAAAAAAAAAAAAAAAAAAAAAACATTTTAATAAATTCAAATTGTTCACATTTTATATAAATAAAAATTCTTAAAGTATATTTTTTTCATTTCAAACACAAAAAGGCCCTATGTATTTAATCTCACAGTTCTTGTAATTTTCTTGAATATTTTTTTTTTTTTGTTTATTTTTCTTAAAAAGGTATTAATTATTGAATCCCTATAAAGAGACTTAACTTACTCAATTTGCATATCAGTGGCTCTAATATCAATTCAAAAGAGAACATTAAGCAAGAATTTTTCATTACTTCCACTATAGAAATAACATTTGTATTAACATTAGTTTGGGAATCATCACAATCCTCACGCAAAGTATATAATCTGAAAAATTAACTTTTAATTAACAAAATCTTTAAAATATTTCAACTAGGTTAAATAGTGGTGAACGTGAATATATTAAATCTGGAGGTATCAACAACAAAGACAAAAGAAAATAGAAAGGAAAAATTATAAATTAATTCAAACTATATCAATTTAGTCCAATGAGAAAATATTTTAATTTCCTAAAAACTTTCAAAAATATTTTTTTTTTGTAGCTATCAAATTTTTGTGTTATCATATTCAAAATAAGCAAAGGTTCATATTGTGGATAACTTCTCAATTAAAATTCATTTTACTGCTTTTTATAACTGACTGCACATGTTCTTTCAACAGCTTTTTAAACTATTCAATGAATTTCATGAAAAACGTTTTTATTATTGAGCAGATGTCAGGATAAAAAAAAAAAAAAATAAAATCAGTAAAAAATTCAGAAATAAACAGGAAAAGAAAGAATAATTTTGCTCTTAATAAATAATTAAATATAAAAATCAGAACCAAAAATGTGAAATGTGTGTGTGCGCATGTATGTGTGTGCTTATCATTTGTATAAGGCTTTGGAGAGTAAATTCAGAAACAAGAACAGTTGAAAGTAGATTCATATCCCATTGGTGGCAAATATATTTGGCATTGATTTTCAAAATCGATATTAAGGAACTTTTACTTCTATAAACATGAAAATCTTATGAAAAAAACTCATAATTGATGCATCAATAATGACAACCTGTTTACAAATAAAAAAAGCATTTTATATCTACAAGAACTTTCTAGTCTATACTTAATTTTTTTTTACTCCTCCCATAAATAAAATTCAGTTCCAGAAATGAAATCTGTATTTTTGAGATAAAAAAAAAAAAATTAGAAGTGTGCCTAAACTGGATACTATCTTACCCTATAATTACATGCAGGTTTCCATTCACTCACATCAATTCCGCCATCTCTTCATCTTCTAAAAATGGAGTCTAGCAAGTCCTGAGGCTCATGACTTGTTCATTGGCTTTTGTTTTTGCTTATCCATTTCTTCCTTTCTGCAAGAAAGACTAAAACAGTTACATTTTAAAAATAAATGACAAAATCATGACACTTTCCTGTCAACTATGACCTTTAATAAAATATTTAAATGCAACATCAATTGTCATCTCTCTCCTCAAGTCCTATTCTTTTTATTGTCCCTTCTCCTCAGTAACATTTTCTCAGTGGCTTTATCACCTTGCTTGGGGTGAAATGCCCCCCCCCCTAAGATAAAATAACTTGAAGCTTCATCTTTACGTAGACATTGCTAACACTGGGAGGAAGATTTAAAAATAAATAAATAAATAAATAGGAACACCAAGCCTTACGAACAAGAAGTAACATTAATACTACAAACACTTATAAAATTTTAATTGAAAATGAGAAAACACACATTAATTTTCACTTGTAGCATTTAAATTCATAATTATATTACCAATTATAGACTCAAAATCTTGATTAGCTGACAAATGAATGGTTAAATTTCAATTGTTGAACAAAACTGGGAGCAGAGTATTTTAAAATCACTGTTCCTGGGTGTTTTGCTTGCCCATGTTCTCACTCACTATCAACCATCATGGCATGCCAGCAAGAAGATACTTTGGGGGTAAGATGTTTAGTGATGCGAGTATACAAGGGAAAAACAAATTCATGCCTTTCAAAAAAAAAAAAAAAAAAAAAAAAAAGATTAATATTAGGTAAACTAAGCTGCTGACCATGCTCGTAACCACTTTAATTAAAACTTGTCTGTGTTCTGGGATGCAGTAGACAAAAATGAGAAAAGTCAGACAAGAGAAACAAAAAGGCTATTGCCATCATAGGATATCTACAATGACCATAGCAATAATTATTTCATTTGAGTGAAATTATAGCAAAAATCATGAACAGAAATGAGAATCTATTACAGAAAAGAAGCAAAACATTTGTTTCTTTTATTTGTAAGTGAAAAAGAAATGCTGAATGCTAATTTTTCTTAATTACTAATAAGACAGCATCAAGCACAGAATATTAAATAGAAATAAATAGGTTTGTTGATATAAGTATACAAATGAATAAGTGCTTATCTTTGAACCATAAAATCTTGCAACTGAACAAGAATTGCTCAAACTATTACCAAAAAAAAAAAAAAAAAAAAAATAAAAAAAGATAAAATAAATAAATAAGGAGGCACATGAAGGTGATAAAAATTAAGTCCAGTGTCAATATAGATTTAGTCTTGATAGAAAAAAATTCTGCTGAATGTTGAAACTTAAGTGAATGGGAAAGTCTACTGATAACAAAAAAAGTTTAAAGATTTGAAATAGGCATGATCTTAAAAACCTCATTTGAAAAAGGGGCATCCTTGCATCTGTTTTTTTAAATTGTTGATATGTTTCATCTGAATATTTTAACCATGGATAAAATATTGCACTTAAAAAAAAAATATCTTATTCTGAATAATCCTTTAAGAAACTAACACGATTGCTAGAAATGGATCCCAATATATCTATCAAGTAAACATGCATATTTTATTTTTTTTGAATTAAAAAAATAAAATAAAAATACAGCAGATTAAATTTTTCTGGTATTTCAAAGAATTGAAAATATTTATCCTTATTGTTAATTTCACTCAAAGTTGTTTTCTGTTGCCATAGAAGGATATGACAACACAACTATGAAATTCAATCAAAGAGATCAGAGTCACCATCAGTGGCAGGATAAACTTTCTGTATGGCAAATCAAGTCACACAGAGAATGATAAAAGGTTAAGTATTTATACTTCCTATTTTTAAGTTATTTTTTTCTTTTTATTCAGCTGATGGCGTTGTTATATTTTAATATCTTGTTACATGTAAACACATTATTCCAGAAAATGTTCAAATTGTACTAATTTTAATAATACAAGGAAAAATGATAAAAAAAATAAAAATAAAAAAAACTCTTAAAATTTCTTTAAAATACACATGTCGATATTTTTGAGTTAGTTCTAGGTTGACTAGATTATGTGTGTCAATTTAAACAGATATATATGAGTGTGTATAAATATAAGTTTAAATGTATGTGTGCATGTGATAGTTGAAGTGTGTGTGTGTGTGTGTGTGTGTGTGTGTGTGTGTGTGTAAATATTCCTGCCAAAATAGGTTGAGATTTGGGGTGGACAAACTTGCTTAATGTAAGAGCCACATAAGATAAAGTTCAAATGTTTGTGCTGCAAGACATGAACAAAATATACATGTTTTGTTACACACACATTAACATTAAACTTTAAGCAAAACTTGTATCCAAAGTGTACCAATAGGGTCTGCACAATTCAATGTCTTGTGTTATACTGCATTAATGTACATGACATGAGTGAAAATTTTTATTTACCTTTTATATTAACTGAGATGAAAAAAGATCAGTCAACATATTTCTATGAGCCGCATATTAAAGGTCAAAGAGCTTCATGTGGCTCATGAGCCTTGATTTGGCCACTCTTCGTTTAGTTGAACTGTTTAGATATAAATATATCTAATTTTAGAGTTAAAAAATGTTTTATTTATACCCTAACATAGCTATAATGCGGCAGAGTGGGTGTGTTAATTTACATGTAATCAATATTTTCAGCTATCTTCTAAAACTTAGAAAGAATGATGCCAAAAGGTTTCTAAAAATATTTCCCCATCCATCAGAATTTTTTTTTTTACCCAGTTGTCTGTTGAAAAAAATAAATAAATAAATAAATAAATTTAAATCTTAAGAAAAAAACAATCTTATATAAAATCAAATGTTAAAATATTCTTTCAAGTTGAACTCTTTAAATCTTTACAAATTGGAAAACATCAATAACAGAACTAAATGTCAAATGAATGTTGACTGGACAATTAAAACCAAACTCATTCTATACATTTAAAGCAATTTCTTTATAACTATAAACATTTTTTTTTTGGTGGGTACACATATTTGAGTTGCCATGTGATTTTTGTTTTTTCTTCTTAAACACTGAAATTAATACCAACTGGCCTAGATTGAAAAGTTCTAAAGAAAGACTATGCCTTTGGCAGGAATCAAAGGGCACATTTCAGCTATAGAAACGGTTTCCTTGATGGAAAAGAGGATACAGGTTAGATTCCAGTTGAAGGCACAATCTTTCTTTAGAACTTCTCAATCTAGGTTGCTGGTTATTAATTTCATTCTTTAAGAAAATAAAAAAAATTAAGATAGGGAGAACAACTCAAACATATGTACCCATAAAAAAAAAAATTATTGTAATAAAAAAATTCAAAAATGCTGAATCTAAACACATCTATACAATTATATACTATCTCAAAATGATTATCTATAAAATGACAAGTTTCAGCAAGTCCTGGTCTTACACAACTAAAATTTCATGGCTGGAATCACTAATGAAATAAAATGTATAAGTATAGTTAAGACAAAATGAAATATCTAAAAAAGTAGAAACAACTATTTGGTAAAGAGTGCAGTCAGTGAAGATAGTGATATTAGTGAGTATATAAAATGAAGTTAGTATATTAATATTTGCTGTTATACTTAAAGAACAAAAAAAAAAAAAAAACAAACAAACCAAGGAGCAGAATTTGAGACAAAAAAAAATAAAAAAATAAAAAAAAATATAAAGAAAAAATATTTTAAAGTTGTTTGCAATTTTATACTGTTTTCTAAAAAGAAACTTACTTGGAAATTGGCAAGTTTGAAGCTAGTGAATGTTTTTAAATGTTATTTCTCATCCTTCACAAAGACACATTGGACACTAGTATTTTAAAAGTACTTATATTATTTTAACCCTTTTAAAAGCTACAAAAAGATGAGAGAAAAGAAAAAAAGAAAAATGACTAAGTTTTTGACTTGAAAGATAAAATCAAAAAAAAAAAAAAAAAAAAAAAAATTAATTGCTGACTTTATATAATAAATCCTAAGATGTTTAAATTGGAGCCTTGCTGTGTTCCAGAAAAAAGACATTTCTACCAAATTGCTCTAGAAAATGTATTATTTTACTCTTTATAACCAATCAAGGAAAGGAAAAAGTAAAGGGCAACTCAGTAATCTAAAGTAATATTCAATAAATTACAAAATGAAAATTTTACAACCAATCATTTTTGTTTTCCTTAAACATACACTCAACATTGCAAAGTATGGATTTTTTTAAAGTAAATATTAGGCTGTATTAAAATTATGTTCACTGTTTTTCTTTTAAATATCTTTACACTGAACTTTAGAATAAAGGCTAAGTATAAAAAGTCAATACACCTTAATATTTTCACTTTAGCATAACCAAAATAGTTGTTAAAAGACTTCCACACAAACCTATATTCTAAGATATGGGGAGTTAATTCTTTTAAAGTATTGTTATATTAAAAACAGATTGATTAATGACAGAACTGTAATTGTAGATTGTGAAATATTTGCCTTGACTCTAAATCATAATCCTCATCTAATTAACATGGGAGACAAAAGAAAAACTAAGTAATTAAGCATCTTAATGACATTTGATTTTTAATTGGTAAAAAAAAAAAAATTAAAAAAAAAAAAAACAGGTTGGAAAAAAATTGTACATTTGCCAACAAATCAGGGAGATGAGATTAGAAATTTATTTCTTGTTTTATTGATTTTTGTTTCAACATGTAGATAATAAATTCAAAAGGGTGACAATTTTAACATCATGATAACAAATGTTAGAAATATGAAATACACTAATGAAAAAAATGCTTTCATGATAGCCATTATGACACAGGCAGGGAGAAAAGGGGTACATGAAAGATTGGGAGAATCATTTTTTAATAAGAATTTGATAATTTGAAGAATAGAAAATACAATATTTTCGCCCAGTTAAGTTCTTCAGGAGAATCACAGCCCTAGGTTTTGGTGTTATTCTGAGAAATCATCTTCTGCTAGCAACCATAGGATATAATTTGTCTTCAATATGGAGTGATAGATATATATATATATATATATATATATATATTATATATATCCATACACAATGTTTTGTTTATAATGTACCCAACTTATTGGTCCATATTTTTTTTTCTTTAATTTGTTTATTATTATTATTATTATTATTATTATTATATCTATGACATTAAATGTTATTTTTCTTTTTGCAGGGGTAAAAGAAGAAGAAAAAAAGACATGTATTTCAATATAGAATTATTTTCATTTATTTTTTTCTTTTTAGGCAACCCTGCTTAACTTTTTTTCTTCAGAAAAAAAAAATTAAATAATTTATCTTAAAATATTTTACAAAAAAGAAAAAAAAATATAAAATAAAAAATATGTAAAAAATAAAATAAATAAAAAGAAAGAAAAATGATATGAAAGATTACATCAGATTATTTTGTTATCTATTAAATCTTAAGCATCTTTTTGTAATTATTCATTATTCTCCAGTAGCAAAGGAGCAAAAAGGGCAGTTTTTGTTTTTAAAGTCATTTTTATATTAAAAAAATAAAATAAAAAAAAAGCCCAAACAAAGCATGAAAAACAATGAATTAAAACAAATTACAATGAATTGCATGTTCATGTCCCTGAAAATGTCAAACTCCATTGTGCACTTTCTATTAACCACCAATAAAAATGATTTTAATGGAAATCATTTTGAAGATACAGTTAAGCAAGACTTGTTTTAACCAATGCAAAGTCTAGGTGACGTTAAAAATTAAAATAGTTGTTAACCAAACTTCACAAAATGTCAGAGGTCAAAGGTTCACAAAATCTTTTTAGTTTAAAGCAATCCAGGTATCAGATTATACAACTGGAGGAAGAAAAAAATAACTGCAAAGAAATCTGAACCCAAGTTTCCAAGGAATGAATTAAGAGCAAGTAAATTCTTCACTATATTAATAGTAAAAAAAGAAGAAGAAAAAAAATTAAAAAAATAAAAGATTTAAACAAATCTTAGAATACAAACCTTACTTGTGGGTTCACTAAAATCTTGTTTATTGTTAGCTTTGGATAAAATAATGTTGATTACTTAACTACTGAAAATCTATTTAAAACAGAATATCCGTTACAGAAAGGATTAGATTATTTTGAACAGTAAAGTTTATAATTTTGTAAGATCAATGGAAACTTTAATAAAAGACAGTTTTATATTGAAGCTAAAGGAGTGGCCACAGACAGATGATGTGTTAAGGTGTCAAATGTATATTTGGTCTACATTGTCAAGAAAGCATTTACTATATATACTTAAAAAAAAAAAAAAAAAAAAAAAAAAAAGAACACGAAGCAATAAAAATAAGTAAAATTCTTACTATAGCAGTTTAAATAAAAATCAATTGGGAGTATTGTCTCATTTGAAGTCCTATAAAAATAAAATAAAATAAACAAAAATTTCCTCCCTCCCACTGTGAAATACTATGCTGAATGGTTAACAAAATCCAAGTACCTTAGTACTTTTGAAATAATAATAAAGAAAAACCCTATCTCACATCAAACAATTTACCTATGACTAATTAAAACTCATGATTGGTCAACAGTTAGAAAAAAAATCAATAAATTAAAAAAGCATTCAAAATTTTCAGGAAAAAAACCTTCAGACCTTGAACATTTTGGCTTATAAATATAAGCACACATAAAGTATCTATATTATATACAATATACATAGAGTGTATACAAAATTACATATATATATTTACATACATACACATATCAACACACAAACACATTGTTATGATAGTGTTAATATGTAGCTTTGTCATATAATGTTCACTTTCCTCTTTTCATTTGTATATAGAACAGTTTTTAGATTAATATTCAAGATCCTTTGAAGCTGAAAGATTTCTGTTTCATACTTTTGTACAAAGAGTTCAATTAATTGTACAATGTTTTTAATTTGAATTAATTATTTAATTTTTTTTTTCTTCTATTTCTTTTTTAGAAGTGTTGCATCAAAACTGAAGGCTGGCACTGACTTGCACCAAGAACCAATTGCCAGAATAAAAACAATGAAAATGTTTCTATCCAATGTTATCACTGCAGTCATCATCATCATCATCATCAACCTTTAGTGATGCTTGAAATCAAAAAGGCACAAACATGGTTAAACTCATTTTATGGACAAGGGAAGGGGGGGGTGACTGAGTAAAATGACTATCTTTCTTGTAGGAGCCAGGGGATAAGGAGAGAAAAGGCACAAGCATTCTCCACCTCTCAATGAGTTTGTTTTGGGGGGTTTTTTTTTTTTTTGTTAGTAGTCTAGTTTCAGACTACAGAAGCCTGACTGGCATTCATATATATTTAAGTAAAAATGCAAATTGATAATTAGTAATCTTTCTATATTCTTCCCTTGAAATTTTGACAATTTTCTTCTAGTGCTACGACTGGTAAATGACAAATTTCAAATTGTGTGATAAGAGATTAATGATTCTTTAGGTTTTTAGAACTTAAAAAGAAAAAGAAACTGAACTAGATTTACCAAAAACCAAAAATTAAATAAAAATTATTAATAAAATAATAGAATTCAACTTAAATATCTTATTTAATGATACATTTATTTGCTCAGATGTTAATCAACAAGACTCCACCCAAATTTTAATACATTATTCAGGTAAAAAAAAATTGTATTATAATGTTCCTTTTAATAATCTTAAATGAGAAAAAATAAAAATAACTCAAATCCTGCAAGGTTTTGGATTTTATTTTTACTTACAAATAAAAAGATTTTAACTTAAAATTTATGCAGAAAATAATAGGATAAAACTTAAAAACCCGAAAATAACCAATGGTATAAAAATTATTTTGATAATATTTAAAGCTGAAAGGTAGTTTAGACATCTATAATCCATTTTTTTTTTCTTTTTTGAGAAAAATTATAAAACCATTCTCCTTCTAATTGGGAAAAATTAAAATACCGCAGTAACTTAAATATATATATATTTTTTACACTTACTAATGTATTTGAGCCTCTTGGGTATATTATAAACAATTTCCAATCCTTTTATTGCATGTCAAAGACAATTGAACATAAAATAAATTGTTCTTCAATCTATTGCTTTAAAAAAGGAAAAAATTAGATGACTTAACTAGATGACAGCCATCCAGGCCTTAGCAAAAAAAATACCAATGAGATTTACTTAAACAGTAAAATTTGTGATTTACAGTCAACATCACATCAAAGGCAGAGGGACTTATCCAAGAAGTGAACTGACTTTGGCAATGTGGGAAGAATTTAGAGAAATTTCTCTTTTTCCATCCCTGTAATTTTTATTTTTTTGTCAGCAGGTACTTACACTATTCACTTATCAAGCAAATTCTGTGTGGATGGACTCTGGGTACAGGGTTTGAAAAACTGGCCCAAGGTTCAGATGGTCAGCTTCCACCCTGGGAACTTGAACCTGCTTGTGCCTCATGGCAAGGGGCAGCAGCAAATGAATGCAAATTTTTACCAGATGAGCCCTGCCACTCACCTGTATTCAGTGAATGAACATGGTTTGAAATTTAACAGTTGTAGCCTGTCACTAAATGTGACCGGCTACAACTGTTTCAATGATTTGTAATTATGTTAGATTAATAATAAGTGAATCAATGATGATGATTAGGATGCATTAATAATCAATAATATTCCTGCTGGTTGAGGGAGTAATGATATCTGCACCCCATATGGTGGGGGACAAAAAAAAAAAAAAAAAAAAAAAAAAACAACAATGAAAACATTACTGCCAACAACAGTACAAACTAAAAAAAAAAAAAAAAAAAGTATTAGTGCTGGTTACTTATGATAAACATAACGGTTTAGATTTGATTGATTCAAGAAAGATGATGCAAAAGGTGAGGAATTAGGAAGCAGTAAAGGCGGGGGTAGATAATAGTCTTTGGGTGGTCGGTAGTCTAACCCTGTGGAAGGGTGCTGTATTGATGACAGTGATGGCGGCTGTTGCTGCTTTTGTTGTTGATGCTGTTGTGATTGTTGTTGTTGTGGTGGTGGTGGCGGCGGAGGAGGAGGTGGCGGCGGTGGAGGAGGAGGAGGCGGCATCGGAGGCTGAGGAAAGTGTGGAGACTCCAGCATTCGTTGCATCTGTGAAGAGGAGATCATGCCGGTGTGCATCAGATGTGCTGACTGAAGGGGCTGTGGAAAGGCTGGGTGCACTGAGGGGGCAGCAGGCAGACTGAGTCCTGCTAAATGAGGGTTGGACGCTGAGCTGAGAGTAGTTGGAGTTAAAGACTCCTGCTGCTGTGATGAAGAAGAGTATCTGTTGGTTGAGAGATGACTGGAGGCCTACAATAAATATACAAAAAAATTAAAGTCAACATTGGGGGAAAATAAGACACTTAAAAATCAAAAACAACACAAAAAAAAAAAAAAAAAAAAAAAATTTAATTTACATTATCCGCAGTGTTTTATGTAATTTTTATCAGAAAGCTTTAAATAAGTCTGAGAATGTCTTTCAGACTATGAAACCAGAAATGGTTAAAAAGAGCTTGATTGTTTTGTAAGCTTAAACTAGTGTTCCGCAAACTTTTAACTTCAAGACACAGTGTTGTAGCACAAGTAAAACTCTGGTGGCACTTTAAATTTTAATAAGGTCAAATTAGTCACGAAATTTAAAAATATGAAATTTTTGCTTAGCATTCCCAAATATTAGTAATACTTTCTAATAAAGTTTTTTCTTTTAAAGGGAATTTATGAAGAATCTGCGTTTCTTTGTTTGTTTTGTTTTTTTTCTTTAAAGATTAGCCAATAATGAGGGATTTAAATCCCTTGCAGAAACCAAAAGAGAAAGGATTATCCACTCCTTAAAGATTAAATAATTTAACATCCAATTTAAAATATCAAATAACAAAGACTTGACTTAGATATGGAAGCAATGTGCTTTGTAAATTGCTCTCCTGTTAACATGGGGTGCATCCAGCTACTTCTCAGTGTTCATTAGTGTGCCTAGGTGCACCAGTTGAATAACACTGTCTTAAACAGATACCTAATAACAATTAAGATTTAGCATTAAAATATATATCTATTTCATAAATGCATTTTTATAGCTAATCAGGGTCTCCAAACAAAATAAAAAAAAGTCTATCCTTTGTGGGGAGTGATTATTCTTTATCCCAAAGAGTTCAAAATTCAAAAATGTAGCTATTTCATTAAACTGTGATTTTTGCAAATTTTAATTTGGCAGTTTTTTTTGTTTTTTTTTAACATCATCAAATTGGAGCCTCTATTTTGGAAATAACCCGACTGGCTTAATTTTGATGATCTTTTACATAATTTACATTACCTGCAGTGTTTTTAAACTAATGTTCACTCAATACAAGGCCCAAGAGCCACTCAAGATAAAAGGTTACTGTGTGGTGTTGTATGAATGTAAGAAAGGGAAAGAAGTGAAGTTCTTGGAGACATACAAGAATGATAATGTTTAACTCTAGATTTGAAGAGGTCAAGATTTAATTAGTGAATAACATTTCAGAGTTCAAGCAGAGACATCAGAATTATAGAGTTGAAGTAGGCCTTAGAAAGAACCAGAAATCCAATCCTAAACAGGAAACAAGGGTTAAACCTATACTCCTGTTAAAAAAACTGGGGAGGAGTGTGAACCAGACAATAGGCAAACCTATCTACTCCTATCAAAAATCTTTAAATGAATTGTTAAAAAAAAAAAAAAAAAAAAATGTATGATTGTTTTGTATGCCTAAATAAACACCTATACAGCATTAAAATATACATCTGTTCTCTCTTAGCTAACATATTTAGATAGCCATCACTTTGATATCAGCCATCATGTAATAACACAATGTATCAGCTATATTATAGAACAGATGCATATTTTAATGATAAATGCATCTAAGTATCCGTTTATGCACACACCCCAAATATCCCTTTTTGTTTTTTTTATTGTTTCATTATTAAAATGATGATTTTTATCCTCACTTATGGCCTTGTGAGAGATTAAGCTTAGCTTAATGGTTATCTATCTAGATTTCTTTGTCATGGCATAATGGTTAACAATCTTATCTCTCAGATCATTATCACTGTAAGGAGTTCAAGCCTTACTAAAGAGCACCACATTTGAAGCATGAAGTAAACTACACTAATATGTTGTGAGACTGTGAACAGAGTTGGCCACATTTACAACCTTTTGCCAGACCAAATTGAGTATTATCCACATATATAAAAATATAATGTGCATAGATGTAGGTAATTATGTAGGCAGTGTGTGCAACACAGACTATACTCTGATCCTTGGCAGAGCACATATACATACTCAGGTGCAAAAGAAGTGTAGATTCGAATATAATAACTGTTTTTTTAACAGGTACAATATTAATCAGTTTAATAATTATAATAAAAAATACCCAATGCGATATTATTGTTTGTTTGTGGAAAAATGAAAAATTGAAACATACATCTTAGCTATGTTCCATGAATCTATAAAGCTAATAATAAAAAAAAAATTAAGCTTTAAATTATTATCCCATTAAAACAATTATTATCCCATTAAAAAAAAAATTAGAAACATTCTGGGAATTATGTATTTCAAGTATGAAACTTGAAAAATAAGATAAGGTTATGTATATTGGAGAAATAGATACAATTCATAATGAATATAAAGTCAGAAAATTCTTTTAAATTTAACATTGAGTTAAAAAAAAACAACTAATTTATTAAATAGCAATGAATATATTTGATAAACAAACATTTTCAAATTTCAAGGTGATAAAATAGGTTATATATATATATATATATATATATATATAAAAAAAAGAAACAATCTTTCAAAGTTATAAGAAAAAAAAATTACTTCTGGGAAATTAATGTTAAATCATGAAGGAAAATGTTATCTGATAGAAATTTTAGTTTTTTTTGTTCTTTCAAGTTCTTTATTTTAACATCAATTGTCAAAACTGAAGTTTTTCTGGACCCAAAACATTTATTTTTAAGTGGAATTTTATTTGTAACAATTCCTTTGTGGTTAGGCTTAATGTTTACTGATATAAATGATAAATACAATGTAGTCAATTTAAAATCACATTTAGTTTGCTTTAAATGAATTTAATCTTGTAACAGTTGAAACTTTTTCTGAAAGCAGCTATAATACAATACAGCAAAAATAAATGATGTGTGTGTGTGTGTGTGTATATATATATATATATATATATATAATTATTCGAAAATTATAACATAAATATGTTATAAAATCACGTTATTAAACGAATTCTAACCACACAAAAATATATAAAAATATATATTTCATATATATCTATATACACACTACTGCACAGTAGGTGAAAGAAAATAAAAACTACCTACAGATAAATGTGTACAGTGTACACACATGCTTCACTACAGACAAACACAGAAAAGCCTACATACAGACAAACATATATACATATACACATAAATATATCTACACATGTTGCTGTGTGGCTTGATATATTTACGCTGGCTTCTGTATGTGTATGCATATGCGTATATGTATGTGTGTTTCTTTCCCTATTGTCTGTTTCTCTGTTCTATTAGGCCATTTTTATCTATGTATATTTGCTCGTATAAGTTATATTTTAATAAGTGGTTAGAATTCGTCTAACACTTTCAATCTTAAATATTTCTTGGTTGTTGTAACGGAGTGTCTATATCAATGTATATGAGTGCATGTACGTGTCTTCATTGGTGTCTGTGTGTATGATAACTTGGATGCACCTTTCATTGTGTATGTATGTTTTTCTTTTTTTTTTCTTTTTGTAAAATGTCGTGGAGATATTTCCTGTCTTGTCACTTTTTTTGTATGTGTATATATCTAAATACGTCTGCATGTATGCTTATGTATTATAATCTGATTGTGTATGTATTATCTTTTGCAAGATGTCATCCTCCCCTGCCTATGTTTAGAATTCAAATGTATCTATGTTGTCATGAAGTTTTGAACAACAGTTGATCTTAACGTTTATTCCAACTTAATTTCAATAAAAACAAAATAAATAGAACAACATATGTATTTTTTCTTTTTTCATCAGTAATTTTATAATTTTAAACTTAATAGATTAAATTTAAATTTTAGAATGGGTAATTTTTAATTTCAAATTTTATCATATAATTTAATACTTATTAGTTAGAATAAATTCTATTTTAGTCTAACCCCAACATTAAGACATTAAATAGTTATTATAACCTTAGTTCATTGTCAAGTTTTTTGAATTCTCATATACTTGTATTTTGATTGGTCATTCCAGCTTATGTAACAGCGTTTCCCCTTGCGAGGTGTGGTTAATTGATTTGAACCTTTTAAAACCCTTTATTCTACATTCAACATCATCACTTGATAAGACACCAGAGGTGTTGAAACAAAATGGCTATTTTTGTAGTGATTTTATAACATATTTATGTTATAATTTTCGAATAAATAATTATATTTGCTCTACTCTGTATTGAGCACTCTTTTAAGAATAGTAATTGTTGGTTATTGGAATTTATTCTGTATACACCAATCCTATACTTATATATATATATATATATATATATATGTTTGACTACCTGCAAGGAACAAAATTATTTTGGATAGTTAATATGTTCCAACATTATTAATCTGATAAAAAATCCCTTTTGATTGTATATCAGAGGCATAAAAAGATAAACTGAATTGGTACATTTAATGACTGCTTCTTGGCTACAAACAGAAAAATAGTTTCCCCAGTTAGCAATTGTTTCAATTTCATTTTAAAAATTGAGTGGTTAAAAAAAAAAAGAAAAAAAAAAGAAAATTATTTTCAGGTCAGTATATTCTTAAATTTTTCCCAATATTTTATTAGACAGGAGGTTATTTATTTTTTCTTGGATGGAGTGAGATTAAAATATACTGATTTTTTTTTTTTTTTGCTGTTAAATATTTAACTGCTCAATTGTCTTTGGTGGTTTATTTTCTTCAGTTACTTTTTATTCTGTATTTGAAAATTTAAACCTCAAAAGACAATGTTAGAAACAAAAAAAAGTTGAAAATTCTATCAAAGAAAAACAAAAATAACAGAACTTGGTAGAAAACACAAATTGCAGAAACAAATAATTTGTACAAAATTCTAATTGTAATTGGTATCAATAATTTATTAATATAAAAATAATTTAAATAAAACATAACTTAATTTGGATAATTCCACTGTATTAACATTTTTATTTAAATGAATAAAAACTGTGATTAAAATTTGAGGAATATTTTAAATCTTTGCATTTTTCAAAGATTTACTTTAAATTATTGTACATGTGTGTACAAAGTCGAATATAATAAACTACACACACACACACACAGTAGGATGTTTTGACTCATATTTGATCTGAACCATACTATTGCTTTTAGGTTTCTGTGTGTGTGTGTGCGTGTGTAAGAGCGAGTGAGCTTTAATATAAGTATTTAAATACATACACACAGTCCTATACTGACTGTTTATATAAACAAGTGTTATCACATGTTGGATTTATTTAACAAATAAAATAAAGCCATTATTTTTTCATTCACTAATTATTACATAACACAGTAAATTCTGGCAGTTAGTATTTTAGAGCTGACTGTATATTAACTTGGAATAGTAGGTAAATTTTTTTTTAGTTACTTTCCAACTATTCCACTGCTTCATGTTAGTCATTTTCTGTTAACAAATAAAAAAAATTTTTGGTGGCACAGAGAAAAAAGTTGATAATTAAAAGATATATAAAGAATGCAATTTTTTTAAGCTTTGTCCTAAGAAAATTTTACTCTTAATTTTTATGTTGTGCATTGAAAAATCAGAAGAAAAAAGATTTTAAGGAGCCAGGAATTAAGTTAAGCATTACCAATAATTTATTATTTGTATAATTAGAATCTATTCCATAATATAAAACATAATTTAACTACAGTTACCTGTTACTCAGCCTGATTTCCCCTACTTACTACTCAGATAATCTGTTGTTATAGTAACAAGAGACGTTACTCAATAACAATAAATGAACATGCTTTGTGTAGCAATAAAAAATATCACTGTAGTAAATACTGAAGCTCAATTTGAATGCATTTGTTTTTCTTTTAATTTAAAGAGCACAATTCTTTCTTACATTCAATAATTTTTTTTAGATAAAAACCCAAGATTACTCATCTAGAAAATATAAACAATAAACATTGCAATTGCGGAATTACTTAAATACTGCCATAATTTTTGGATGGCATGGATAAATTAGTGTATATTTAAAAAAGAAAAATATGCATATGTACACACAGCTAGAACAAAATAATAGTAAAGTTTAAATAATTTGTCAAAAAACATCAATATAAATCTTGATCTTTTCGCTGCAATTAAATATTGTGTGTGTGTGTGTGTGCGTGGTGGTGAAGGCAACCATAGTTGTCTCCCCCGACCCTTGAACTACTCGACTATAAAAGAAATGGTCGAATCACACTTACGGACAATAGTTAAATTGTAGTGAATAAAGCTCCACTGCAACTTTAAACCATTGTGTAGCCATCAATCATTACTAAATGACGAAAGTGTTTTGTGCTTGAGCACAATCATCAAGCCATCTGGGTTGGATAGTAGCATAACTACTATCTACTAAACCAAGCTACTATCCAACCCAGATGGCCTGAAAAGTGGGTTGGATAGTAGCTCGGTGTAGTAGATAGTAGTTACGCTACTATCCAACCCAGATGGCCTGAAAAGCTGGTTGGATAGCAGCTTGGTGTAGTAGATAGTAGTTACGCTACTATCCAACCCAGATGGCCTGAAAAGCGGGTTGGATAGCAGCTCGGTGTAGTAGATAGTAGTTACGCTACTATCCAACCCAGATGGCCTGAAAAGCGGGTTGGATAGCAGCTCGGTGTAGTAGATAGTAGTTACGCTACTATCCAACCCAGATGGCCTGAAAAGTGGGTTCAAGCATGAAACAGACTGCTGCCATTTAGCATTGATCTCTGTGTATACACTGCTTATATTTACATATGCTCTATCCTGGATATCAAGTTTTTTTTACCCTATAAATATAACATACCTTAAAACTACATTTTTATAGATGTATATATTAGTTGCAAGCAGAGATAGTGGAAAAAGATAAGCAGTGTCTATCAGACTGATTATGAATTTATCCTAATACAAACCTTAGAGTTATATTTTTTGGAGCTGGTGGTCATGTCCAAAGGTGAACAGGCATCGACTGCTAAAGGGGAGGAAGAATGAGGATGAAATGAAGAACATGTTAAAGGATCCCCAGTTTCACTTTTTCGATGTTCATTTACTGAATTTTTATAGTTAACTCTGCCATTTACAGACTTTTTCAATGTTTTCATGGACAAGTCAGTTGGTTCTGACTGAAGGTCATTTGTACTTGGTCTGTGGACAGAGTCTAAATAGGGTGTTGCATGATTATTGGACAATTTCTGCCGTTTGGCATTAGAGTAATAAGGAGGAATAGGTTCTATCGGATGGGCAGCAGAGAATGCCAAGGTATTGGACGTTGTCTTAGATGTGTGGGCTGTGACAGGGGACATAAAGTGGTAGGAATCAGCAGAATAGGGATTGGACCTTTTCATGTGGTTCATATGGGCAGGCTGAGGTAGGGAGTCGTCCTTTGAGAGTCGAGCAAATTTGGGAATAGAAGATGCAGGAGCTAGCAGACCTTCAGGAGGATTCTGTGTAGTATGTTGAATAACCGACTGGCGAATGCCACTGCTACGTGGCTTTGTTTCTTCGCTTCGGTTTGACGTTCGACTTGTCTGTGAATGTGCAGATTTCGGCACATGCCATCGACCATTTTCTGGCAGACAATTTGTAGGTGGTGCTATTCCTGCAACGGCTGATGTTGGATGGAATATAGCAGATGTCTTGGATGAAATTAACGAAGATGATAGTGTGGGGCTTACACTGATGTTATTGCTCTGATTAGCCTCCAATGGACTCTGGGGAACCATGGTCACATTTTCAAAGCATTTGTTTTCCATAACATCGGTTGCTATTGTGAGTGGCCGACTTGGTTGAGTAAGAGAATGTGATACAGGTATCCGCTTTTGTTTATGCAATAAAGGTCCAAGAATGCTGGGACCTGGTCGACTTTTAATTTGGTTTTCCGACTCGTTTGTCTCACTGCCATCACTACACGGTGAGGATTTTTTTCCATCTGCATTTAAGTTCCCTTTGGTATCTTCAACTTCAATAGGACTAATCCTTTCATATGCTGGGTTTGAAGGTGGTGTTGGTGGTAGAACCATTATAGATTTCTCACCAAATTTAGGATTTTCCTGCTTGTCAGGCCCAAGCTGAATGGGGCTTGGGGATTGGCTTGCAAGTACAGCTGCAGCAGTTATCTCTTTTGGGATGGACATGCACACATTAGGTTTCCTTTCAGGAACAACAGATATTTTCTCTTTTTTTGTTAGTGCCGGATGAGACTTGAGTTCATGAAGGGTTACACTACATGTAAGACGTTTCAGCTGATGCGCTGTGGATTGGACTGGTGAAGAAAAGGATTCTACAGACAATTTTACGTCAGAGAATTCTTTTTTGATTTTCTGTGATGAAGCAGTATTGTCCTTATTTGGGAAACTTGGAGAGTATTTGTCACATGACAAAAGTTTCTTGACAGTTGGTTGACAGCCAGTTTTAAGACGTCGCATCTGAATAAAAATAAAGTGAAAATAGTTAAACACTGGTAGCGTAGAGTAAAACAAAGATTATGAATCATCACTAACAGTAGTGGTTATGAAAGAAATCAGGAGGAGATAACCTAGTAAAAAGATCACGTGAATTATTCCCCTTGAGAGTCCCCCCCTCTATCCTGATATCACTTTCATTTTAATTCCAAATGGCAAACTTTTTATATGTATTTCTCTAATAGTCGAAAGTGAAAAAGCACATTCTTGTCTCTTACGAAATTATGTGGGTACTTAACTGATTACTTGCTTAAAGCTATTAAAAAACAAGTTTTTAAAAAATTTATCATTTATTTAGCAAACAAATTCTCTTTTATTCTAGTATTTGTCATACATTTCTCAGCAATAATGATTTAACACAAACGATTATCAACTGGGCTGGAGAAGCTAAAATATTAAAAAGTACTTACAGAATCTCTATTTTGGTTATGATTTTTTCTTATTTCTTCCCACATCTTAGCCTTTTCCTCTATTTTTACCTCAATTTTGGATTTCTAAGAGCAAACAGAAAAAAGAGGTTTGTAAAACGTGAGTCAACTAAATAAACACACAAATCAATTGAAGTAAAAGCAAAACTTGCAAAATGACTGCTGGAAATTCTTCCACAAGGGCAGAGATTACAGTTGAAAATCTTCAAAACATTTTAATTGGAAATGGACAGACTTAATCAGATTTTTCTGGAATAACTGACAATAGCATAATTTTTAAATTCTAAGTTTTTTTTTTTAAACATTAAGGAGGAAGAAAAACGTGTCCAAGCATTCAGTATAACAACATACCTTGATTTCTTTCTTGCCATCGATACATGATAGGAGTTGTTTATTGTTGGAGTGTGAACTTTTCTTCTGCTTAATTTGAGACAAAAGACTGAAATCCTTCCCTTTCAAGTACAACTCAAATGGTAACAGCAAACTGAGTAGAGAGAGAGAGAGAGAGAGAAAAATTAAGATAAAATCAAGAACTGATATGCAGCAAAAACAAATTTTATGCCAGTTATGAAGATGCCAAGTGAAGTTATTGAGGTAAAGGCTTTTATTCTGGCTGATATAAACACAGATTGTTAGTAGAGATTACAGACAAGTTTTTTTTTTGTTTTTCTTTTTTAAAGTTCATGTTCACTCAACTTAGATTTAATCTTTCAAAATCTTCAATATTTACCATCTGTTACAAATGAGATTAATAAATACTGTTTATTATCTAGTCAGAAAGACTTCTTTCTTATTTAACTATAAATAGAGAGAAGTAAAATATTTTAAGAGTCAGATAAATTCATTCAGTATTTAATAACTAAAATGTTAAATTTTGAACAGTCAGAAATTTGTGTAAAACTTTCTTTCATATTAAGTAAAATGAAAGATAAGTTTGATAGTCAAAAAAATTACTGGTGCATGGCTCAAAAGGAAAAAAAACTGTATTCACACACTTACTGTCAACATTTGACAATGACAAAATACTAATATCAACTATGATGTGCAAAATGTTTTTTTTTTTTCTCATCTGTCTAGTTCAAATTAAGGAAATTTAATAAAAGGCCAGTTCTAAAATTGTATTATTGTGCTTTTAGATTTTAATAATAAACAAAATTAGAATAAAATAACAATTTGAATTATAATCTTTTTGTAAACATTTTTTTAAAAATTGCAGAAAAATAAAATTGCAGAACCAGTTTAAAATATTCCAATCTTGAAAGATTTTTCTTTTATTAAAATCTATCAAAATTCCAAATCTAAATTACTAGAAAAATATATCAACATTCCTTATTTAAGTTAAATATGTATCCATATACAAATTATACATTTACTGCATATTGTAATTTTTAAAGTCCTTTTAAGTTATGTTAAGATTTTCCACTCAGTCTTTCTTACCGTTCATAATGCCTTCTGGTACATGTTGCAGCACTAGTACTTCCTGGATTACCTCCCATAATATCATAAAGGTGTTTCCACATTCTATTATTTGTTATCTATAAAAGAGAAGAAAGGAAAAAAAAAAAAGGCTTAAATTTGAATTAACAAGCTTTCTGTTCTGAAATTTATACTCTGTACACAGTGTTGTACAAACAGGCAATCATGTGGTTGGCAATATATAAAATAAAATTTAAAGAGGGATATAAAGATTATTTTAATTCCCTCAATATATTTTAATATACTCAATATTTTAATTTTAAATACAGTATTAAGAGACAGTACTTTGGGAGAAAACAGGAAGTTAGAAAGAACAAAGATAAAGAAAAAAAAAAAATGAGGGAAGAGTATGTAAGTCAATAGAGAGAAAATAAAATAAAAAATACACATGGCGAAACAGTAGGATTAGTCAAAAGTCAAAGAAGAGAAACAAAAAAAATGGAAGAGTTGAAGTGTTAGGTGGTGAGGAAAACAATTTAAAATAAAAAATGTTTATTTTTAAATTTTATGAATTTTCTGTTATTTCACGTCACTAAATGAAAAATAAATTTCCTTTAGAAAATATTAAAAATAAAGTTTGTTTTGGTTTATTTAGAGAAATTACAAACAACAGAATCAAATTTCTTTAAGTAAAATATTCCAAGCGAGTTTTAGAGAAAAAAAAAAAAAAATTATGCCAATTCTACAAACAGATACCCGTGGTTTGATGACCAAAGAGCTATCCCTGCTCCTAGAAAGTACCTTCCCACTATACAAAAAAAAGAGAAGAGTAAAGAGTACTTCCTAATGTCTGCAACAGCCTATAACTATGCGCACTGCCAGTCAAGTATACAAATTCCCCATGTTAAAATCACTAACAGTGTCACATTTCATCATTGTGTGTGTGTGTGAGTGAGTGAGTGCTATGCTTTTTAAACTGACAATTACTACAATATAACATCAAAGAAAATTAGAGAAACTGTATTTCATTACAATAAAACCAGCTGACTTAGAAAAAAAACAAAGAAAAAAATTACATATGTTTTGATGTTTGTATACCTGAACTATTTACTATTCACTTTTCCTCAATGTTGGAAATCAGTGACAACAATAAAATCTGTTAAATCTTATTGTTTGAAGAGGAAACCATTGTTATTGAATTTTGATTATCTAAGAAACTGAAATTGATATACTGATCCTTTCCAGTTGTCTAATCAGTTTCTTGATGTTGAGATGAAATTCATCAAGGAAGGTGCCAGTTTTTTTTGTTTTGTTTTATAAAAACACAAATACTTTAGACCTTTTCTTCAGGGATATATTACAAATACAAATTTATACCAATTCCAGCTCCTTTATATTTAAACACTTGCTTTGTAAAAAATTTGATTACTACAATGGATAAATTTAAAAATTTTAAAATAGCTATAACAGAGTGCATTCATGCACGTTTTTAAAAAGCAATGACAATGGAATGTAGATTTTATCACAGTTACAATTGCATGTTTGTGATATATCTCTGGATATGGTCTTAGAAAAAGTAACAAAAAAAAAAAAAAAAAAAAAAACTATGGCAACTTCCTTGAAGAATTTTATCTCAACATCAAGAAACTGATTAGGCAACTGGAAGGGATCAATATAAAAATAAGTAGACAATATGTCTATTTTAATCAATGAAACATGTTTAAATGAAGATTATATATCACCTACCAAGCTCATAACATTGATTACATGGAGACAAACTCCATCAGAAAATTTGCTTACACAAACTGTTTTCAATTAAGGGAATGACAGCAAAGATGTTTCTTTCAGTTCTTGAGCTGCCCTGCCCTTAGCAGTATGGGGGAGGGGTGATGAGTATTGCATGATGAATTACAAACTTATAGCTATGTTTAATTATTTCCAAAAATTGTTCCCTCTATTTAGCTATCCGTTGCCTTATTTGGTTAGCAAATTATTTTTTGTGACAATCTTATAAATCAGATGAGAGGTTCTATATTGAAATCAATGTGTAAAGGAAATGCAACATATGAAAAACTATTGCAACTGTTAATATTACAGTTCCTTTTATTCTCATGAAGGAAAAAGTAAAGATATGAAGCCATAGTTGATACTATCTTGTGTGTCTATGAAGATCAAAAACATTACAAAAAGATTTGTTCTGTCAAGAATCAGCAAGGTTCTCTTCATCCAAAGACCTTTGATTTGTGAATGTAAGTAAAATATAAACCTTCAGACATTTACCATAAAAAGCTAACTGTGCATGTAACCTGTGATATCCTAGGTAGGATTTACTGAGAGCAGGAAGTGGGGGGGATCTTTCAGCAATCTTAACATTAGTTGATAAAATGAAACAATCATGGTTTTATTTAATACCAACTGAATTTGAACCTTGTATATGTTGGTCACTTTCAGCTTTTTCTCATTTGAGATTACCAATACTCCCTCTTAGGTTTAGTTTTAGTCATTTTCTACTCTGAATAAATATTTCTGGTAGAAAAAAAAAAAAAAAAAAAAAGATGAATCACAATGAGTAATATTTTTTTTTGTTTCAATCAAACATGTCACTGGGTAGTAACAGTCAAGGAGGGATTGTCAGTAATCAATAAAGCAACCCAAGTAATTATTATATTTTGTAGCATTCTTTTACTATAGAAATGCACTGAAAAATCACAAAGAAAATGATTGTCAGTGGTTAAGGAGTAAACAAAATGTTACTGACAGAACAGTGCTGTTACATGTATAATATGAATAACAAAATGAGAGAGGAAAAAAAAAAAAAATATCAAAGGATTTGTGAATATCAACAGCTGAATGTTCTTGCAAAATTAACAGAATAATGTAATATATTTAGAAACTTAATACAGATTTACAAGTATTTTTTAAGGGGAACTTAAAATCCAGGCACCAGGATTGTTGAAAGTACACTTCAAAAGCTATTCCCTTTTGTTTATAGTTTGCTAATATCGTAGAGAGACTTTCTTTCCTATAATTAAGCTTCTTCATTAAGTGATAGTAGCAATTAAAATACAAAACCCGTGATCCAATTCAAATTAAATGCTTTATCTCACAGGTGCTTATCTAGGTTGAAAAGCAATTATTAGACACTAAAGAAAATGTTTATGCATTATAATTTATTGCAATCTTTTTTAATGTTACATAAAGACTTCTCAAATTAAAAATGTTCTTTAAAAATATTTTTAGCTGAAGGGCAATACATTTTCTGTACAAAGTATCCCAGACTATAACAATATAAGTAGAAATGAAGTTTTTAAATTTATTTTTAATTGAGCATAAATAATGATTGTTAATTATATTGATTAACAAACAAAAATACTACTTATATATATTGGTCAACCATTTTATAATATACACACTTTATTTAATACTAGTTTATTTATATCATAAAGAAGAACTATAACATTTAAGCAGTTTTACAAGTACAGACAATATCAAAAACAATATACATCTGCATTTTCTTGGTTATGATCAAATACTTCCAGAACATTAAACTAAATAAAGTTCAATTCCCTGTTGAATAACTATGGTGTTTAATTTGTCAAGTTTAGCATAACAAAATTTTATTTTTACCATGTAAATAGAAGAGACCACTTTATAGAAATAGGTAATTCACCCATCTCTAGGTAGTGGACTCTTGTGATAACAAAAATTGTCTAAATCCGAAAACATTAAGATTTTTCACTATTTCTCATAACTGTAAATGGATTGATGTGTTTTTTTTTTTTACAAGTTATGAAACATTTATAGGTTATTTAAAGCCAGAAAATGTTTTTAGATTGTAAGAATTCTTTTGAAGACAATGATTTACTGATACAAGTCCAATAGCTGAAAGCAGAAGACATGGATTTATAGTTTTCTCTCTAGTATTTGCACATACATGAATATAATGAACCAGACTAGAATTGAAACTCGGTTTCAATTCTGAACTGTCATCCATTAGACCACCTGCACATCCAAGCTTACAGCACCTGATAATTCCAATCAGTGGCCCAGCTAAGTACTGACCAGACTTGACATTGTTTAAGTTTGGTGATCATACAAGAACCAGTTTTAATCTGGTATGGACATACGCCCAAACACTCTTTAGAATCAAACAAGTATAAAATAACAAGGAACAAAATCAAATACTGGAAATCAAAGTAAAAATGTACACATTAAAGATTTTCAATAACAAACATGTAATTATTTATAGGAAAATTATTTGGTAATTTAACAAGCTTTTGTTATAAATATATTGAACAAAGGACAGATAAAAATCAAGATATGAAATTCACTGCTAGCAATTTAAGGTATTGATTGCTCTAGAAATGTAACTCATTTTTACATCAATTCAAACAGATTAAAATTTATTACTATAAGCCATTGTTGTCATTATAAAAAGATTATTTCTGTAACCTAGGATATCACAATGAACTGGTGAACTTAAAAAAAAAAAAAAAAAAAAAAACTCAGCAAGCAATAAGCATACATGATTAACTCAACTGTTGGTTAAACCTAGGAGAGGGCTTAAAATATTTCTTTAGCCTTCTAACAAAACAGAAAGTAATTATCAAATACATATATATCTAATTCTGTTGCTACAAAATATTTAAGGCTAGTTTATTTAGGACATGACTGCATACACAAATTATTTTACAAAATGCATTCCTGTGCATTTTCTGGTTTATATTCAATACTAACTGAATATTAAACTATACTAAAATTAAAAGGTAACAATCTCTTGTCTTGCCCTAGTGCTAGAAATGAAAACAATAACTGAAACTAATATATATAATTAAAACAAAAGATGGTCCACATGGGCTTCTATATGTAGATTCAATAGGCCAGTTAATAAAATTTGAGGAATAAAAAGCCAACAAAAGGCTAACAATATTGGCCCAAAAAAGAAAAAAGCATGTTCAAAAATTCTGACTTTAAAAATCTTTCAGTATCTGTCTATATTTTTGAGATGAGGTATTATGTACATTATTCGGACTATTGACCTCATCTTTGTCGCCATATTTATTACATTATAAACAATTATAATGCTCCGGCCTTCTTCAGGTGGTTGGAATGTCGGACTTAACCCTTTATTTCGCTCACTGGGGTAGACTGTTCTAGTTCCACATGCCATGTTTAATGGATGTCAGTTATCAGTTACCTCCTGTTAATTTCCCTCTGAAAGTTCTCCAATGCCTTAACTGGGTATTGAACTCACACTCTTTGGGTCCTGTCACTGGATCTAACTACCGCCTTTATCCACTGTGCCATGTGTCCTTGAGGACATCTGTGTATGAATTTATAAACCTAATGTCTTCAGTAACCATTTTTACCAGTGCTCATATTGCAAATTTTTGCTGTCATCTTTCCTTGTTTTTACCTTGTTTTTTATTGCAACTTTTGTTGTTATCGCTTTTCTCTGGCACTCCTTATTACTGGTTCCCATATTGTATTCATTACTATGCTTGGTCTTTCTCTCCGTTTCAAATTAGCCAAAATAAATATCATCAATCTTATTGCCAATATTGTTATCATTTTGTTGCGTTTTTATTCCTTAAATTTTATCAACTGGCCTATTAAATTATATATATATATATATATATATATATATATATATATATATATATATATATATGTGTGTGTGTGTGTGTGTGTGTGTGTGTGTGTATCTGTATATCTTTTGTTTTAAAAGTTTATTTGCTTATATAGTCAATCACAATTTAAAAATTCATTTAACACAATATTTTTAATATAAATATGTAGCAATAAAACACACTGACATTCTGTATTTTCCATTTTTGATTAAAATAAAAAAAGATCAGATATGCAAATTGCTTATTTATCAATATAAAATTTCATTTCTACATCAGAAGGGTTCAGTATGTTGAACACACACACACAAAGAGGATACTGGTGCTGACGTTCTTTGCCAACCCAAAAGAATTAAAATCTTTTTGTTTAGTCAGATTTTAAGGAGTGGGTCAAGCTGAGAATTTTTCAGCATCAATTTGTGTGCATATAATTAATATTGCATTGTATTTATATATCTCTGTAGATTATCAAGAGGGAAGAAACCTCACAAAAGATCAATGGAATCAGAGCCATTTACTTGTCTTCATGATTCTCTGAGAGTTTGGTCTATAGAAAAATGATGAAAAAAAATTCTGAATGTAAGGTGATGACCAAATACAAAATCACAACTAGAATTGTGGGAGAAAAAAAACAAAAACCTGTAATCTTGTGTGTATAAGACTCAGGTTTTTTCATCCAAAACTGTGTCAAAGTTTGCTACCTTTTATACTTTAGTTTAGAACTCAATCCCTTTTTTTACCAGGAACTCAAAACAAGCAAACTTAAGTCAAATTGGATTTATTTGTTTACCAGAGAGATAATATTTCTCTAATGGCATGTTACAGCAAAGAGAAATAAATCTTTCATAATGTTATAAGTTTAATGTAGGTGTTGACATGTTGAGAAATTTAAGTAACTTTAAATAATAGAGATTTTTGAGATTTACTCATAACATGTCAAACATGCTTATTCGTAATTATCTAAATAAAGTCATAGGCAAATTTTGAGTATCATATACAGTATTTTGGTCATTTTCTTTGCTCTAAAATCAGATGCACATGAAAATAAGCTTTTCCCCCACCCCTAGAATTTCTCTGCTTTTTTAACTGTGTCTTATACTCCCTAACAATCTCTACATAAAGAATTACAGTAAATAGGGGGCACAGTGGAGTGATTAGAACATTCTGACCATGAGACCTGGGTTCAAATTTCACCATAGTGGATTTGCCAGTGATAAGGTTATCAGTCTGAGTAGACGATCCCAGCTTGCAGCACCATGGGAAAAGTGCCTGAAAACAATACCATGAGTTGTTCCAAGCATTGTAGGTGAAATATGGTAGACAAAACTGTTTGGAAGCAGTCAATGACTGTGCTCACACAAAGTCATCATGACAAAATGTTTGAGTGCACTGTTGATCATGCCAAATTATGTGCTCTTAAAGAAACTGTAATTACGGTCTGTTCAGCATAGTTGCAGTATAAACCAAATGTTCGTTCTGTGGGTGCTGAAGAAATAAATGTACCTGAGCAGATGTCCCCAACAGGATTAGCTAGCCACTCAAGCATATGGGTTTACTCTGAAAACGTGTGTGTGTGTGTGTGTGTGTGTGTGTATTGGGGAAAAATATATGACAAAGTGTGAAAGTTTTCTTGTGACACATTTCATCCTTTACGACTTGATCTGACTAAATTTATTGTATTGGTGTGACTACATATGCTCACAAACCAGGATGCTGGGAATTATTTTTATTTTTTTTTTTTAAATCTAGCCAATTTCATTTAGATTCTTTTTCTTTCCATCATTTTCGTTAGTAGATAACCCACACTGTAAGAATAAAAGTTCTTCCAGAAATGGTGAAATGTTGTAAGAGCTTGGACACAAATTTACTGTAGATGGCCTTGCAATCAAGGCACTCTGTAGATATTTTCGCTGTAGTGAATTGTTTTCTCCTTTGATCAGAATAGAACATTTTATGTCAAAATTGTGGTCAGTCTCATCATACATTTTTCCCTCAATTTTGTTCCCTATATATATATATATATATATATATATATATATATACACACACACAATTTTTTTTCCTATATTACCTTAGTTATAATACATATGGAAATGCTTCCTCAATAAATCTAAAAAGTGTAAATAGCCTGAAGAGTCAAAACTTTCTCAATTCAAATGAGAAGATTTAAATATGAAACTTAAGTGTCATATAATAAAAAAAAAAAAAAAAAAGAATTTGATTGACATTTGATTAGCTAAAGTAGTAATGTTGGTCATGTAGTTTTAATATTGATGATTATTATAATGGTAATATTAGTAATGCTAATAACTAGTAAAGAAATGATATCAAGTATCTATCAGATTTTTAACAGCTTGCATGTAGTAATAGTCACAGGAGGCTGCAGCTGTTCAAATGAAGCCTGGACAAATGTCAGACAGTAATTGGATCTTAACTGAAGATAAGAATTTACTGAGAAGCTGTAATAAGCTGAAAATACAGAAAGAAAGAAAATATACTGAGATCAGTATCAGTTATATACACGTGTATGCACATGCATATACCAATTTAAAGATCTTATTCAGAAATCTTATTTGAAGAAAATTTTAAAAAAATACATTAAATTCAAAGTTTCTCTTCTATTCAAAAGTAAGGCTAAGATAATAGTAGAAATTCTTAAGGATTTCTTCCATATATTAAGCCAAAGACTTTTTTAAAAAATATTTTCTGAAACAAAGAAACAGAAGAGAAATGAATAAAGGTTTGGCTTGAAATTCATTGATTTTTTTTTTCTTTCAATCTGAAGCCAAATAGCCAGAAGGATTTTGAAGCTGACTGCATAGAGAGATTAAGTTGGTATAGAAATGATCATTACACAACTCTTTGCAATGTCCTTTACACCTAAAATATCAATAAACAAATTAATCATTGCTTATGCAAACATTTCAAGCCATTTTAGAATAATTGTATTTATATATTCATATGCATTCAGATTATCAGAATAATGTAATTTGTTCACATCTTTTCAAGTGAACAGCTTTTAAGTATAAAATAAATAACAGGTGATAAAATGTGTATATTTTAAAAATCTTAATATACAACAAAATGCTTTAATTTAATTGTCATGGTTGTCGAAGCCTGGGAACACGATTCTAAGAATGTCATTCCAAAAATAAATGTACAAAATGAAATTTTTGCTTAAAATATTTGTCTGGATCATCTTAGCATTACTGTGGGACATGAGATTTTATCACAGATGTAATTTCATATAGAATTTTTTTTTTTTCTAATATTGGATGGAAAAATCCATTTCAAAAATTAATTCTAGTCAAGAAGCAGCCAGAGTTGTTGAGGTGGTAATCTCAAACAAGAGAGAGAGAAAAGAATCAGTTAAAGGAAAGAATTTAATTATTTTCTGTCTTTGGTAAAAGCTGGATATTTATGAAGGATGGGAGAGAAGTATTTTTAAAAAATATTAATGATGTAATTGCAAAGATAAAAACTAGGGAAAAATTATTTTAAAATATAAATAATGACCAAAAATAAATAATGATGAATATTTTAAAAAATAAAAAACTCATAAAATCCACACCCCATTCAAAAAAAAAAAAAAAAAAGTAAAAATAAATAAATAAAAATCATGTCTAGTCATAAGACATTGGAAAAATTACTGAGAACAAAAAAATTTGGTAATTGTGGGAAAAGGCTTGGTCATCTACAATCTATTATAAAAATTAACATTATCTCAAATATATATCTCAAATATATATCTCAAATATATATCTCAAATATATATCTCAAATATATATCTCAAATATATATCTCAACCATATTCTATAGGTCAGAGGTTAATTCCCCGGCCTCCAATTGACCTACCCCAATTAATTATATGATTTTTTTTTTCTCTAAAGATTCTGCAAGTCAAAACTGAGACATAACCTCAAGGAAACCAAAAAACATTTGAAAAGATTCCAAAGGACACATTTAAACAGTAAACCACTCTAAGAATTTTAAGTATAAAAGTCTTAATGTAGATGAAAAATTATAAAAAATGTATTTCAAACATAGAACCCTATCAAAGCTTTCAGTCAGTCAGTTATGTGCCATGCATGATACACACTTAGGCAATCATGTATCTTTCAATACATGACTGATGAGGCAGATTTTTCCCTGCAGTAGGCCAGTTGTCATTCAAGACTATAGAACCTGGTCTGTCCTATTTACCCATAGCTGGGGGATGAAGAAGAGGATTCATACCTTTCCCAAGGGTATTAGCACATAAGTGAATGTAAGGGATTCAAGTGGAATTCAAACTTGGCTCTCCGATTCCTCAATCAGAGCTGCTATCCCTTACTCCACCACTGAAAAGCTATACATATTAGAAAAATTAAAAGAAAGGAAAAATATATACATATGTAAACACATACTAAAATCATTAGAAATTATAAAAATAAAACAAAGATTAATTTTTATATGTTTATTCATGAAAAATTAGTATTAGTTCAACAAAATCAGAAAATGCTGGATGTAATTAAAAGTCAAGGAGTAGATTTTTAAAACCTCAATTTAATATTTATATTATTAGTATTATTATTATTAAAGCACCAATTAAGAATACTTAGTTTACAGTTTAAAAACATAATTGACAATTCAAGTATCTGTACTTATCTCTCAACAAAAAGGGAAAATCTAAAATAGCTTAGAAACCTTCAAGTAGAAACCATCTAGAAATAGTTTGAAACAATGCACTACTGTTAAGTAATAATGTGTTTGGATAATGCAGAAGCAGTCAGCAGTTTTTATGAAAAAAAAAAAAAAAAAAAAAATTAAATTAAATGAAGCAACTATGCAAAAGAGTAATCCACCTACTTGTAAAAAAAAAAAAAAAAAAGAAGTTCTCCCCTACACCACTTCCTTTTTCTAATCTTTTCCCATATCACTGGCTTGCCAGGCAAACCAACAAGCAATTTAGTTTTATTTGTTTTATGTACAGAATTTTTTTTTATTTCTTTAATATTGCACACAAACCATAATGAAAATTTTGCAATTAACTGAGCAGACATTACAAATATTGAGGAGTCAGAAGAGGGACAAAATTAATTTTTTTTTAAATTTATTTTTCCATGTAAAATTCACAAGAGAATACTATTAATTTAGGAAAGTGTGTGTGTACATTATATATATATATATATATATATATATATATATATATATATATATATATTCCCATTACTTGATATTTTATCTGATGCCTATAAGTCTATAAAGAAATGCTCAGATAAAATAAATAAATTTATTTAGATTGCAAAATTTGTCTTAATACAAAAAGTACTCATTAGTGCATTTTTCTGAACTTTTGCCAAAAATTCTTTTCACAAATTTTTTATTACAAATATCAAGTCAACAAACAGAATAGTGGTTTCCGGTCATTTTAATATAGTATCAGTCATAACTAATATCGTTGTAAATTAGTCAACAACTGTCATGACCACAAAAACTATGAAATAAAGCTAAAAGTAGGCTAAACAGATACAAAAAAAATTATTAAAATTTCAACAGCTTTAGATATTTTTTTTTTATTTAAAACTGCTGAAAATCTAGAGCCTATAAATTTAAAAAATAAAAATTAAGTTACAAAATAGTTATGCATAAAATTGATAATTGCTATTTGGCAGCTTATAAGATAAAAAATTAAAGCAGACTGTATTAAATGTACTGGTATTACAAATTGGTGGTTGATCACAAAAAGTATTTAAATGTTTTAAGTGAGCTGTCATATATATTGGCAAGAGTGAAGTAGATTTGTAAAACACATTTTATAGACAAGCAAATAGTATACATTTTCTGGATCTTTAGAAGTTAAAGTATTTTTTTTTAAAATCTGTTATGCCATCACATGTTATGCAATATAATTTTCATCTTAAAGACTGCCAAACATAGCAATTATCAATTTCATGCATAACTCTTTTGTGATTATGAAGATTTGGTAAAGTAAATGGTGAAAAAGTCAAGAAAGGAAGCACAGAATGAGAAAGCATTTAAAGATCATTAATAAAAGAAAAACTGAAACTGTTTTATATGTGAAAACAAAAATTAGTGTTCTTAAAATTATATGTAAGACACAGATCAGAAACAGAAATGGGTACAAGTATTAATATCTTTCAAACGGTTCAAATATTTTGATCAGCAGTTTCAAAGTTCTGGAATTGATCACTACTTGAATTTTACCTGTGTTGACATGAGGGTTTCACTATAGTAGGAAAAGATAGGAAGTACTTAAAGGAATTTGTATAACTCAAAATGCATTAAGAGCAGGTCACCAGGAGTAGAAATATCTCTGAATGTTCTTTCAAAGTAATGACAACTATATATTGTGAATAATAAAAGTTAGATATTGATTAGCAAAGTATTAACATTCACTGTGTATACAGACTACCCTGTAAAATTGATAGGTGGAATTAAAATATAGAAATAGGTAGATTAAAAACACAGGCACACAAGTCAACAATGAAAAATACAAATTTGTCATTATTTTAATGAAAACAACCTTGATAGATATATATAGTTTGGGAAATGAAAACTTGGCAGTTATAGTGTATCAGAAAAGTGTTAATTTTACCCATATACCAAACTTTGGGATTTATATTAATTCGTTTTTTTATGATTTATCAACTACTTGCAGGTTATTTAAAGTTAGAAATTATTTTTAGATTGTAAGAATTTGTTTGGAGGTGATTTACTGATACAAGTCCTTCTAATCAACCTATAGCTGGGGGAGAAGAGATGGATAAATACCTTTCCCAAGGTATTTACACGTAAGAGAATATGATGAACCCAAATAGATTTGGAACTCGGCACTCCTATTTCCAATTCCGAGCAGTCATCCATTACACCACCCACACATCCAAGCAATCAACCATCTAGGTACTGACAAGATTTTATGTTGCTTAACTTCATTGATCATACAAGAACCTGTGTTTCAACGTGATCACGCCAACAAACTTTAGTCTCCCCCCTCCCCACCACCTATATACAGACAAGCAAAGAGTAAGAAATTACAAAACCAATCAAAAAAAAGAAAAAGAAAAAAGATTGTTATACTGAATGAAAGATTAAGACTCCAAAGAAAGCTTCAAGTCAAATTTTATACGAGCTTAACACAGCACTTGAATGAGGAGCTGGATGAATTATTAATACAAATTTACAATATTTCCTGAAAGTAAATGAATCAATTTATTCACTCCACAAATTTAAAAAAATTGAATTCAGAAAATATTTTGTTATAAACAATTATCTAAAAGCAATAATTTTTTCTTGTTTATTTCAATCTGATGGAAAACAAGCAAAAAATTTATCTAAGTCATGGGCAAATAAAAAAGCACATTAATCTGAAACACTATTCTTTACAGCAATGTCGTCGTACTAATTCCATTTGTAGGTTATCTAATATTTTTGTAAGACATTACTCTTTCAATCTTGAAAAGAGTAAAAGTACTTAAGACTGTAAGAATGAAAAACAAACAAATATTGGAATAAACAGAAATACTTTTAGTAGAGTGATATTAAGAAAAAGAGCCACCAAAGAATTTTAGTTTTTATTTATATTTGAACCAGTCTTGCAGTGAGCTATACAAATAAATGATGGTTTTGTTCTAATGTTACAAACATGGTGGATACAGAGTTTTAGAAATTGTTACAAAAAGAAAGGTTACATAGAAGACAGGGTTTATTTATGGCCTTAAATATCAGTCCATGGAAAAAAAATAGGTCAATTTTTTAAAGTTTTAACTTTTATGAAAATGACAATAGCAAAATAAAAATAAAATCTCCAACTAAATGTTCACTAAACATGTTCAAATTTTGACAAACTGTCATATCATTACCAAAAATAAAGAGTACTGTTTAAGGTTAATGCTAAAAAGAAAAGTTTCCAGCATTATAACAAGCTTAAAAAACCCAACCCAGATAACCAGTTAGAAACAAAACCTGTTTAAGCTCAAATAAAGCACTTATAGAATGATAATAATCTGAGAGGTTTGATAAATAAAAAAAAAAAAATTAAAGACATAATATTGAAAAGCCAGTAAGAACATATGTGACAAAGAAAGATATAAGTAATAGACTACAAAAAAAAAATGTGTAAAGCCACTTCAGACTTATATTCCATCTCTTAACTGACTTCATAGAAAATTTTTATCAACATATATAAATCCAGTTTCAGTTATAACTATATCAATAGTAAAGAAAAATATATTACCAGATTCTATAAATTTCTTTTCTTTTTTGTTTCAGTGGGGGGGGGGATAATCACTTAAAGTAAACTTTACAAAATTTAGAAAGTGTTAACAGACAGAAGTTTCAGACATTTCATTTATTTACCAAACATGAACAGCAAAGTATAAAAAGAGTTCATTTTATATTATTTTCAGACATTATCAAATCAAGAAGCAAGTAGAAATTTAAAAAAAAAAAAAAAAAATGTTCCCCTAACAAAAAAAAATTGTGAAAATAAATTTGAATATGTATTTGGGACAATTTTTCCAAATTACTTTTTATTTATTTATTGATCTGCTATAAAGAACCAGTGTGGGTAAATTATACATATACAGAAACACATACATACATACATACATACATACACAAAAGCCTGAGAAACACCAGCTGTAGAATGAGAGTCAGAATGCTAGTCAAAGAGGTGATTGCCTATAAACCAGTTCTTTATTAATCTGTTTTTACACCTTAGTTGGTTTTGTTCAACATAACTAAAGCCTTGAACCTCATTTTTAAATGAAAATATCACTAAAACAAAAAAAAAAAAACAACCTCAAATTGTTACATAGATAGTTAACACCTTTGTAAATCTTATTTAAGTATGGAAAATTTAAAGAGTGAAGATTTCTATAAATTTTATACTCTTCCTGTAAAATCACAAATAGAAATAATAAAAATTTAAAAGTGCGTTTCTTTTGTGAAGTCCATCAAATGTTCATAGCTTTACTACTTAAAGAACAGGCATAAAGTAAATATCTTAGCAAAAAGAACTAAATATTTTATTATTAATTTAACTCCTATTCTTCTGGTTCTAATGCCTTTTTTTCCATTTGTGAGCATTTTGCTTGAAGTTTATATTATCTATATTTCAGATGAAAACTTAGAAATTTTCAAATATATTTCAGTGAAATTTTCACTTTTCAAAACTATAATTTATTATTATAGTTTAGATATATGGAAACAAAAAATGTCAGTTTAAACTGACAGCAAGAGGATATTGGTTAAGTAAACCCTCAATTTAATTGACTGAGTATATGTCATTTTAATAACTAATGGTCATTATCTCACATAATGGTTATTAATAAAATAAGTATAAATTTCATTAATAGAATAATTATAAAATAGCTTTCATCTTTATTTTACAATAACTGAGTGATCACCAAAGTTAAGCAGTGTCAACCCCAGTTAGTACTTAGATGGGTTCTATTTTGGAACACCATGTACTGTAAGAGACCTACAATCCAAAATAGGTTTTGATTTTAAATAAGACCCCCTCAGCCCTCCAATCAATCAATAACCAATTGTTTTTAATAGAACCTAAAATAAATCTTAGAACATGGTTTGGCATAGATTTCTTAAAAATCTATAAAAGGTCATGAATCACTGATTGAACTATAGTCATAAAAGTTAGTAAATATGTAATATTTGCTAATTTTATATTCTATGTTCTTGTATAATGTACTAAAGCCTTTTTTTTATTCCTCCCACCACAAAAAATAAAATAAATTTAAAAAAAAAAAAAAAATCCTGAGTTACAAACAAGACCCTACAAATTTGTTAAATCAAGAGTTTAATACAAATGAATTATCATGACTGAGATCTAACACCAAATGACAATTTAATCTATATTTAAAAAAAAAAAAAAAAATGAATGAGAAAGAAAGATAAGAAAAAATTTAATGCTTACCCGTTCATATCCACCAAGCTTATTTGCATTTTTATAAAATGAAAACAGGTCAACTAGAAAAAAAAAAAAAAATTATACAAAAATTAAATGCATATCAAATTGATAAAGAAAATATTTAATCTTCATAAAGAGATTTTAAGAAAGTATATAAGTACTACTGATTATATTTGGGTAGTTTTAAGTGTGTACAAAAGTTTCCATTGAAAAACTTTCCAGTTAGGTATTCAACCTAGTTTAAAAAAAAAAAAAATAGAAAAATAAAAAAAAAAATAAAAGCAACCTCTGAACTTTTAATTTATAATGTCATGACTACAACCAAAAGTCAAAAGAAAGAGGAAATTGTGAGTAAGCAAGTATTATTTTAAAATATTTCTGAAAAGATAAAATGTTCCACTCCTTGTTTTCTGTTGATAATTCTTTTTCAAACTTAACATGGATTAAAATTAAAGCAAATATTCCTTCTCAACATTAGATGAAAGTCTTTATAGATTAGAGAATCCTATCAATCTCCACATTATCAGTCTTAATTTGCCAATAAGTGAATATTTACCAATCAAAATGTTAATTCAGAAGACAGCATTTATCAGCCTCCCACAAAGGTAAATATAACAAGGTTGGTTTAATGTACACCCACCCTGCACACGGACATACATATGGGTAGAAGCAGAAATTGCCTAGTCCATGTAGTCTATACCAACCGTAAACCATGACCCTCTTCTTTAGTGTAATGAGCAAGTTCTAATGAGGAATTGTAGTTTCCAGAGACATGCTTCAGTGTTGTAATTCAGACAATAATTAACTTGCTACAATTTTTGAAAAATCATTCCCGTCACCAACAAAATGGTGGTGTTGAAAAGAAAAATAAATCATTTTTTTAAATTTAGGATTGAGAAGATGAATTATTTGGGTGGAAAAAAAAAATTCCACTTTTGCTAATCAGTTAACATTAAATTAGTAAAAAGTTATAACAGGAGAAAGAGACAACAAAATAAAATATACATATGTAAAACTAATTCAACAGAAGTATGCAATTTAAATCTACTTCTAAAGAATTAATGGATTTTAATTTTTAATCTGTTATATTTATATTACTGCACACTTGAAAAAACTCATTAAAGAAAAAAGGTGTGAACATTTTCTTTAACGAGTTTTCTCAAGTGTGCAAGCCAGTAGACAAAATAAATATTGTTTAAAATAAAACGGAGGATCTACTCAAATACGGGCATCCACTAAAAATAACATTTGAAGTAATAAAAATTAAATCAATAAAATTTTGAACACAAAATAATTATAGTCATTAACTTGGTACGATACATATAAAAAAAAATTATATCAAAAGTTATACTGATCAACCACAATGGTTGACTGAATAACATTTGCAAATCAACTCACTTGTTTTAAATCCAAGAGAAGGAATTCGTTCTATTGGTGTATTTTGTTTCTTCATGAAATTATAGAGTGTAGAAAGAAATTCCTGCTCATCACGAAGAAGGGAATCATTGTTGTATCCATTAACTGTGTCCTCTGTATAATCCTGTACAAAGACACAATGAAAGAAAGAATACAAAAATTGTTAATACCTTTATAACTAAATATTTCATATGATCTTTCATGACTTTCTTCAAACTGTAACCTTGAACTAGTCTCATTGTTAAAAATCAATAAACAAATAAAAAAGTTAATTTTATCTATTTTTTTTTTTTATTATCTATTTTATGCCAGATGTTATTCTTTTTGTATGGTGTCCATATTTACCTTGCTAATTACTGACTGGAGAAATGAAAACACTAGAAAATATAATGTTCTATACAAAAAAATACTTATAAAATCTAACAAAAGGCTTTTTTTTTTTTTTCTTTTTTACATCATACACAATGACTGGGGAATCAATTGAATAGAATTATTTTCATGAATAAATATCTGCTAGATAGTATTGGGAGAGTAAAAACTCAAAAATTCTAGGTAGTGTTAGTGAGAATCAATCTCTTACCTAACAAGACTTGTAAGGTTGTAATCATAAGATTACAAATTAACTGTGGTAAGAGAGGAAATGTTTTAGTTAAAACACAGACATGACAAAAGAATATTAGTTAAACCATTCTCAGTGTTCTGGTAGGAGTTACTTGGCAACAATCAAGATTTAATAATAGATGCATCCTCAAATTTTGGATAGCAAATAACTTAAATTTGGTAAAGTGCCATAAAGATTTATTTAAGATAAAATAAGACTCATATTGGCCTGAACTATATACAAAGTTTCCATTTTAAATGCAGAAAATTATATGCATTTACTTTGATTTTTCAGTCATTCAAATAATTTTTTTCTGAATATATTGAAAGGTTTTCTTTAAAAATGCTTTAAAATCTTTTGTTAATAACAGATAACAAATTTGTGCTTCTTTATACCATTTAAATATTTTTAAAAAATATTTTGAAAGTTAATTGGAAAAGGAAAAAGGATTTTGGCCCAATAACTCACAGGATTTACTTACAGTGAGATTTTTTTTTTTTTTTAATATAGCTATAACTTAAAAAGGTTAAAATCCAAAACATTACAGGTATTTATTAAGTAAATTGTTAGAATAGTAGTTCCCAACCATTTTTTTTTTCTCTGGACCACATTTTCAGAATTAAAATTTGCTCATGCCTCACCAAATTTTATGTGATAAAAAAGTACATTTAAGAATAAAAAAAAATGAGAGACGGTTAAAAGATAAACGTGGATTCAAAGTCAGAACATTATCATTGGTAACTCTCTCCTCCAATTTACAGACCCTAGTTACTACATTTTTTATACATGACATAATGCAAAATATCGCAATAATAAAATTAGTCAATAATTATTTATAACTATTTAAAATTGGGCTCATGCATGCAATTACAAGTAATCCATAATAATATTTTAAATTTTGAAATCATTTATTTTTGGCACATGAATTTTTTGAAACTGTTTCTAAATCTTTGATTGTTTTTCAATCATTCCACCTCACCTGCTATCCTCTTCCGCCATACCTATGATATGCATGTCACCATTTGGGAACCACTATGTTTGAGAATGGTATGGTCTATAGTGAGCCATGTAAATATTCAGATTAAAACTAAATAATATTACAAATTATTTGGACAATTTTAAATTAAATGAGATAGTAGACTATCAAATTACTAGCAGATGTTTTGCTATTTTTTAAAATAAACTTGAAACAAAGAAATTGAACAAAGACTGTTTTTTATAATTTCAGATAAGAAATTGTTGACCCATATTAAATTTAATTTTCTAACTAAAGAAATTAAAAAAAAAAAAAAAAAAAAAAGTCTGAAATAATAATTAAGCATATTTAAAATCCAGCACTGGAACTAATTCAGAAATTCTTTAAGAGGTTTAATGCAAAAATTAAACATATGGATTTGTAATAGGTACAAGTGTAATTCTACCAATAAATCTCATTGTTACTTATTAGTATCAGCTGCTTCATTTTCTCATCTTACCTGTTAATGATTGTGGTTGTGAATGTCAGTGAAATGAAAATGAGTTCCAGGTGGTAATTATTGATTTATAGTAACAATTCACAGTATAACACACCATAGGAATTTGACATGAGAAAATAAAAAAAAATATAAACATTTCAATAATTATCTATTAATTCTTAATTTGTACCATGGAGTATTTTTGTATGATGTCATACTGACAAAATATCTCATCAGCCACTACAGAACAATATTTGCTTTTACTACCTTTTTACTATCAATGAACTGTTTGGAATCACTGATTCACTGCCAGTATAAGAAGACCACAGACAAAAGTTTCTTTTGATTTCTTCAAACAAGGATATAAGACACACTAAAACACAAAGGGGTTACGGAGAGTGAAAGAAACAGAGAGGGCAACATTTGTCAACAAGAAAAATTAACTATAACATTTCCAGACCAAAATAATCTTTTGAATCAGAGATCGGAAATTATGACCAGTTGTATACACACTCAAAAGTTCCTTTTGAGTTTATTTGAAGTGGGATGAAAAGAATGTATGTACATTTCATGTAATCCCTCACCAATACATTTCCAATACACTTGATTTCCCCCACCTCTTCACTTTCTACCACACCTCATGTCTTGCGCTTATTTACTTATTTAAAAAGATAAGTGTTCATAATTTTTTTATTTTTAAATAAAGAAAGTGTTAGGAAATCAATTCACAGAAATCACCTGAAGATACCAAAAGGTTGAAACCAAGGTAGTGGAATTGGCTGATATCCTAATTTTCTATACTTAAAAGCTCTACATGTTAAATTTGCATCTTTTATATGTGTATTGAATAATTTTTAATACTACTGTTACCTGGTCTAATTCAACTTTGACCATTAATAATAATTAACATTATATATATATATATATATATATATATATATATATATATATATTATAAACACGTTTTTATGTGGAGTCTTCTTGAAACTCAAAGTGAAATAGACTACTTACTAAATGTTGATATTCTTAAAATCTAAAATTCACTGAACTTCTATACTAAGTGATTATTCTAATTCCTGGATTAAATGAACTGAACAGATAACAATAGAGATTTGTTTAAAAGATATTTTCTAAAGCTGAAGAGAAAAAGACTATTTAGTTAATAGAAGACAAAAAATATTTTAAACATGTCCCTATTATGAAAAGGGTGTTGGTTATGGCTTTGAAATAAAAATATTGTGAAATCTTCTGGTAGATGTTCAATACTGTTAATGTATTATTAGGAACTTAAAAAGAATGTACTGAGATACAGATAAAATTCTATTTAATGTTTTAACTATTCCAAAAAATAATATACTGTTAAATCTCTCTGGAAATATATAACACTGCTAGAATTGTTTAAAGAATGTCATCAGTGGGATATAAAAAGAAAAAGTTCTAAATCTTTTAGAAATAGAGTAATTCTCTCTCCCTCCACTAAGATTCTTAGCTACTTTAACTTTTAGTGTTATTCCATACATCAAAAACTTGATACTTCTGAGAAAATAGTATGTCAAGTAAGTATGTAGGAAAGTTGTAAGTAAAGCCAAATATTTTGAATCTATCATTCAGTTTAATAAGATGACTAGAAGAATTTCCATGGGAGTTCACTGTTAAGCCTACTTTCAATGATCTCTTTCTCATCTATGCACCCAATGCTTTTCTTTCACTCTTGAACACTGTATCACATTTAAATACAAACAGGAAATATCATTGCATTGATAAAAGACACACACACACTCCTTATCACAAACTAGAAACAATAAAAAGATTAAAACTTTCTTTTACTGACAAAATATTCTTTTACCGATTCAAATATTACAGTGTAAGCTGATAAAAAAAAAAAAAAAAAAAAGCACTTATTAAAGCAAATTCTTCTTTTCAAATAAACATAAAAAAATACAAGTAAAAGCTAAAAATTAAATTCAATTTTGGTATGAAATTAAAATTTTGTCTTAATACGAAAGTTAAAATGATTTTCAAGAATCATTACCAAGATTTTTTTTTTTTTCACATTTCAATATTTACTTTTAAACAAATTTATAACACTAGACATTTACACTATTTACATCATTCAGACTGTTGTCCTCATCTTTATTGCCATATTCATGATGCTCTGATCTTCAGGCAATATACGTTGGAATTTCAAACAGAACATTTTATTTAATCCACGAGGTTAGATGGTTCAAGTTCCATGTGCCATGCTTTTTTTGAATATCACAATATCAGTTAATTCCCTTTAGTAATTTAATTTTTCAAGTTTTTGTTCTCTCTGCTGTCGCCAGGTATTGAACTCACAACTCCGAGTCAAGTCACTTTCTGGATTACTCAACCACTGCTTCAATGAGTGTATTTTTGGAACTTATAAACCTAATGTCTCAGTTTTTCATTTTTTACCAGAGCTCATATTACAATTTCTGTTATTGCTGTTTTTCTCTAGCTTTCTGTATTACTGGTTCCCGTATTGTATTTATGTCTATGCTATACTTTAGATATTTTCAAATCAGTTTATAATTTTAAGCTTCACAAAACCATTATTTTAAATGCAATCTTGGACTTCAACTTTCATGATCTACTTCCACTGATCATTTGATATTCTGGAGAAAAAGAAAACAGATTTTTTTTGATTTCTTGGAGATTGGAATATTTTTGTTTCCTTGCAAAATTTAAATTTCCCCATGAATATTTGCATAATAAACAACACAGACCAAGGAAAAAAAATGGTTAAAACTACTGATGTCCATTCAGTTTTAACTGGATTTCACACCTGGTTATGATCAAAGATGTTTAATTACACATGTTGCACATGGAGTACATTTAATTATAAAATAATCTTGTATCATTAAAGAAATAAATTCAGAAGTGTTCCTCAGAATATTGGAAAATCTGCTACCCCTCAAAAAGCATAAAATGAATAAAAATAATGGGTAGTTATTTTGGACTACCTTGATTTTGTTATTTGACTTGTGCTGCTTTGGAGGCAGGCTCTCTCCTGGAGAATCCTCATTGCTGTCAGATGAAAGGGATGCACCTTTCTTTAATTTTTGCTTCTTTTTTCTGGGCCTTCCTTTCAAATTTGGAGCTAAAAAAAAAAAAAAAAAAAAAAAAATCAAAAAAAAAAAATCACATCAGCAAAATTAAGTATTCAAGATGTACCAAGTTATTAAAATACTGCATTGATCAAGGCTACAAGAAAGTCTAACAGCTCTGGAAAAAAAAAAAATTAAAATCAGATTCAAACCATTTTTAAATCTGAAGGGAGAAATTCTCACGTAATAAGCAATTTTCAGGTTTTAATTCTTTTAGAAGAAAATTAAATTCTACAGTGATACTTGGTACAAGCAGTAAACTTAAAAACCTTAAAACCTAAAAAAAGTGAGAAAACTTTTCAATATTCAAGTTATGGCATACCATACAATTTCTTATATATACAAGAAACCAACAAGTACACTGTATCAAATATCTTAAACCTGAAGAGTATTTGCTGATGTCAATCCTATTTAAAGAGGGAGAGACCAAGGGAAAAAATAAAAATAAAAAAAACTTACCCAAATATTCACAGCAAATGTCCAGATTAGCCAAATCTGGATCATTGAAGGTGTCCCTGCAGAACATGATCCGCCCATGACGAGTTTTCATCATGATACCACCACAGGCAGCCACAAAGACATTCTTAAAAAATTTCTCTTTGACATTCTCACATCTTCTAGAGATTGCCCGATAACGGCAGTAAATTGAATAACTCACAATTTTCACCTCTGTATTAACTGGCTCAGTTTCTAAAGAGAAAAGAAAAATACTGCATTTCATAAAATTTTGAAATTAAAATAAAAATGGCATAAAATGCATTAGTAAATATTTAAAATTATATCCAATGAATTTTAAACAGTTCCTATGTTGAAGAAAACAAGAAAGCTAAATGTTTAGTTTTGGTTATTAAGACCTCAAAGTAAACATTAACCTCTGTAAAAGTGATTAGCTAACCTGAATTTTTAAAAAATATAAACACTTACAAAGAAAAACTTTTAAGTCACTATAATATCCTCCTCCTCCAATTGATTTAGGAAGGAGGACATTTTTCAAACTGTCATTCTTCCTTGACTTGTGGAAAACTGCTGCAAATTGGTTACAACAAAACAATCTTTTGAAATATAAAAACAATCCAAACCGTTTTCTGTTTTTTTTAAAAAATACTTAAAAGAATTTGTGGAATGACAATGCATTTCAAAATTTATATATTCATATAAATAAATATCATTTTTAATTATAATAATAATAAATTATTTCCTATATCTTTTCGAGTTACCTTATAATCTTACTTAAATTATGATAATTTTTAATAAAACATCATCTGCCTTTACTGTATTGATAGATATTGACACAATTTCTTCTACTATTAAAGCAAAGATTTACCTTTTCATGTTGAGTATTATTCACCATTAAATCTTAAGTACACTGAATGCACTTTAAATTAAAGCATTTCAAAAATTTATTACAAACAAGCTGTTTTGTAGCCTGTGAAACAAACCGTCTTTATTCACTAATGATTACGCATGTAGTCACATAGTAAATAGAAAGCACATCAAATCTAATGATTGTTTCTCCCTAGGGGAATGCATATTTGAATCCTGCTAGAGAGCACATATTTTTCTTTAACAAGATTTCTCAAATATTCAGGCTGGCAGGCAAAAAATAAATGAATATACTGTTTAATAAATGGAACACCTATTTAAATACGAGTATCCACTAAAAATAATGTTTTATATATATATATATATATATGAGAGAGAGAGAGAGAGAGAGAGAGAGAGAAAAGGTTAAGGAGAATGAATGTAAAGTGAAAAAAAAGACAAAAAGATAATCATGACATTCTACACATACACACATCTGTGCAGACAGGCACATGGGTGCAAACACACACATACACTAAGGGGGGGGACTATCACCAATGGTAAGTGCAATAAGAAAGAAAAATTGAAAAGTATAAGCCGTCAATTGCTGAAGACAAGTGGATGAACAGGCCTGTCTATGAAAACTGGAGTTGGGATGCTGAAGGTAGCATCAATCAGCTAAATGACAAACCATTTCTTTATTAATCATATATATATATATATATATATATATATATATATATATATATATATAGTGTGTGTTGATACACAATGTATTTAATATTTGTGGATAATTAGGCAACAGTATGTTTTTCTACATTTCAATCTTTGATAATTAAATTGCAAAAAGTAAACTCAAATAAAAAATATGGGTTAGAAGAATATTCTGATATATTGTTTCACAAGATGATTTTTGTTATCTGCTAAAAGTAACAGCTCACATATAGAAAGAATAAGTTAAGAAATTTGTAATTGTATCAGTAGAAAAATGCCAATTGTTATGTAAAAAAACAAAAAAAAAAAACAAAAAAAAACAACAAAAAAAACACTTGGATTCAATTTATACAAAATCAGGCTTGTGTAAAACAAAAGCAAATTACAATGAATTAATTTTTAAATAAAAAGAATTTACAAAAAAAAATTACTATTCAAATTTAAAATAATGACTTTATCTAAGTAATAACCTTACTCTACAGCTTATATAATTTGATGATTCTACAATCTCAAACATAGAAATGTTATCTTGGCTTCAGTGAGATTGTGTTAATGATCTGTGTTCTCAATAACTGCCAAAGTCCTTCAATGCTATCATTAGTTGCTGATATAGTCAAGTATTTCTTCATGGGTATCAGTGGCTGAGTACAATTAAAGAACCAGGCTTTTGAATACTTTTATTTTCTTGACAGAAGGCACTTTCCATTTAAGATTATCCTAACCGTATTCTTACTAAATCAACTCCTATTTATTCTTGTGCCTTTCCTTGAATATTTTGATACAGAATAAAAAGAGGGTTTCCTAATTATGAACAACCTGTTCAAAGACACTTTTGTTACTAAATATGTTAAATCAGGTTTTTTAGTCAGTAATTTTTACGTTTATCTCAATTTTGTTGCTTTTTATCTTTCAATGTATTTCTAAAATCAAACAAATAATCTGAGACAGACAGAAAATATCAAATTAGAAATTCAGTTAAATTTTAAGCAGTAGACTGATCAACTTATTTGAGAAACTAATTTAAAGAAAATTGCTGTAGTTAGTAACTGCAGGAAGACTGGTAATGTGGGCTCAGCATATAACAGTTTTCTTATGAAAGCCTCAAGGAGTGCTGAGACTAAGAAGAAAGAAACCCCAGTCTAAAGAGCTTCAGTGAGCATCTTTTTGTTTATCTATACAGGCTAGAGAATTGTTTAGCCTCATGAAAAGTGAACGCTAACCTCATTAGCAAGTCTGGGTACAAAAATAAGCTCTATCTCAAGAAAAGGTATAACAATGGAAAAAGAAAACCTCATTGGATCTTTTCCAGTCCTAGATCAAAAGACATTTTCTGTGCTTCAGACAAATTATGAGTATACCAGTTCTAATAATTTATAGAATATATCAAGTATCTATTAGAATGTTGATTCCAAGTCCTTATGTCTATACACTATACTGCCTTTTGAGATGAGGAAAAATTCAAGAAGAAAGGCTTATTTATAAGTTTTATTTTTAACATTGAAAGACGTCAGATCAGTAAATATTCTATATAAAATGGACATAAAAATCAATCCCCCCCACACACACACAGGTGGATCACAATTTTTAGCTGAATTTTGATGTGAAATTTTCACTGAATCACATCCTGTTTCATTAATGCATTTTTTTTTTTAAATAAAATGTTTTCTGATACTGCTGATTCATCATCAAAACAACCTAAAAAATGTTTGTTCCATGCAAGTAATAAGTGCATCAAGGAAAGATATTATGTTTAAAATATTTGTTGTCTAAAGTAAACACTTCACTTAATAGGCTGCACATTTATTGATGTTGATATAAAGGACAGAATACCATATATGTACATATTTTACCAGTAATATATTAATTAATATACATGTGTGTATGTGTATTTAAAACAGAAGTTTGAATTGGGTTACAAACGGAAAAATATCACTACAAAGAAAAGAATACTGAATTGTTATGTAATATCAGTCCTATATGGCAGTGAATGCTGGACAATCTCCTCACAGATGAAGAAACTTGAAGCACCAGAATGTGGTTCCACCATGGACTGAACACGTGAGCAACAATGAAGTTCTAGAGACAATGGCAAAAAAAAAAAAAAAAAAAAAAAGGTCCTTATACTTAACATAAGGAAAGATAATTGAAATTTTTTGGGCACATAATGCAGAAAAAGGGCTTGGAAAATTTGATACTCACAGGAAAGATTGAAGATAAGAGGGACAGAGGAAAGGAAAGCACAACCTACCTGGCAAGCTGGAGTGAATGGATAGCAGAACAGGGTTTGAGAGAGATGGCAAAAAGACAAAAGTTATTAAGAACAACAAAGGACAGGAAATTATGGAGAGCCATGATCACTAACATCCTGAAGGGACATTGGTACATAGAAGAATCAGTTGCTATCCAAAAATAATACAAACTTGTAGTTTCTGGATATGGCAAAATAAATCACCCAAAATCTTCAGATTGAAACCAAAATAATGTCAAAAACAAAATTATTATTTCTTAATAGTTCACCCAATACAAGGCCCAAAAGCCACTCTAGGTAGAGGATTACTGAATGATATTGTAAAGAATGGTGAAGGAAGAAGAAAGAGAATATTATTAGGATGAGTAGGATATATATTGGTTGACAGTGAACTTAAAGAAACTAAATTGTAGTTACCAGAGAAACATTCCACAATGTAATGGTTCTGGGGAAGAAGGTGTCTGAGTGGACCACAAAGAGAATGCGGGTGTGATTTGCCATGCAAAATTAGAGCTGATGGCACTAAAGAACAGTAGTGAAAGACTGGCAACATTCTGTCTGTAGCATTAAGGTTGCATGGTGCATAAGCATTTTTAAATGCTGTTAAGGATGGACAGTGAGGATTGGGTAAGACCAGCCCAGATATGGCAGCAATATTCCATTCTGGGTTTTATCTGACTCTTGTAAAGAGAGCATAGCAGAAGATGTTTCTGGAACAATACAAGGAACTGACCATTCTTTCAACATCTTTAGTGATGACACAATTATATGCATTCCTCTTGAGGTCTGGAGTGAGCTTTAACTCAGGTAGGTGTTCATGGTAAAGAGCCTCTTTGAAGAGGTGACCAATCATGGGTGCAAGTTTAGGGTTTGATCAGGGTCAGATGAAATGTTACAAGTTCAGCTTTGGATGCATTGAATGATATCAGCCATTGGGCTGTGAGAGTTTCGTCAAAGGAGATCAGCTGACAGGCAATGGTCATCAAAGACATTTACAGGTACACCCATGTAGTGAGGGAATCTCATAAGTACAGAATATTATTATTTCTAGTATTTTAAAAAAAATCATTTCACCCCTAAGCAAGACAATAAAAGCCATAAAGAGGCAAGGGGTTATTAAAAGTGAAAGTAATAAAGAGGACAATAAAATAACAGGGTTCAAAGAGAAAAAGATGAAGATGGCGATGGATTTTGCATTTAAATTTTTAAAGATCATTGTTGACAGGAAAGCAAAAGGCTGAAAGAGAGTTCCAAACTATTAGCATAGACCTTATTATCTAGCAATTTTAACAGTGAAATTATGAGATCTAGCTGCCAGTCTAGTAATGCACTTAAATTTGTGAAGTCACAGTATCAAAGACAAAAGTTCATCAGATCAATTACCATGTAAATATTCATCGAAAAAGCACAGAGAAGCAATATTACAGCAGTGAGAAAATGACTGAAGCCAAGATGTCAGAACCAATAAAGTTGCAGATTCTTTTCTGGATTTTGTTAATAATCTAGATATATAGCAGGAGCACCAGACCAGATATGGCAGCAGTATTCACTGCATGGACAAACTGTATACTTATAAATGTGCAAGATAGATTCAGGTGAGAAAAATTGTCTACCAAGCAGCAAACCTAGTAATTGACTCAATATAATCATTCCACTTCATGTCAGTGAAAAACCGAGAAGGCACAAGGAGTCACACCCCCCCCTCTGGAAGTTAGCATCAGTCATACTGATGGAAGACAAAAGAGATTCTCTAAAATGATAAGAGAGCAGTTTTGCTTTAGGGGCATTAAAATTTGCAAATCATTTCTTGACCTAGTTAACAGATTGAAGGTCATTTTTGAGGTCAGTTACCAATTTAATTTTATTGACCCTATCAGACTTACTTTTAAGAAAGGAGTAAATAGTTGTATCATCAGCATAGATATGGAGTCAGGAACTGAGGACATCTTTAAGATCATTGATGAAAATGTATGTCCAAGGATAGAGGCCTGGGAGACAACCACATTAAGGCAAAAAGATCTAGAGGAATGACCATTCAAGACAACATTCAACACAGTTTGATAAGAAAGATTGAATCAAATCAAAGAAATGGCCAGGAACACCATAACTCTTGTGAAAAATAACCAGCATGCCAAACCCTGTCAAACACCTTTAAGATATCTAAAGTAACAGCCCTGAGCTTCATCAATATATTTTGAAGGAGTGAACAGTTTGCCAGACTTCTTAAGAACAGAAACTAAAAAAAAAAAAAAAAGATTTCACACAATCTAGAAAGCAAAGAGCAGCAAGTCATCTATTGTAGAGTTTGTAGAGAACAGAGGCCAGTTCAGCAGCACATTTCTTAAGGACACTTGCTGGGATTCATAGCAAAATGCATATCATACAGTATAGCCTCAGTCCTAAGTGGAAGGTCAGGCAAACGTACTCCTGATGCATCAAGTGTAAAATTGGAAGAGAAATTACAAGCAAAGCATTCTGCTTTATTAGCAGAAGATGATAACACTTCAAATTGAAGAGAGGAAAGATTAAGAACTTACCATTATTTAACATATACTTATAGAACAGCCAGTAGTCACAAGAACCAAATTTGTGAAAGGCTATACAGTGTCTCAATATTAGCAAACAATGTCTTAGCCTGTTACCTTCCTTGGATGTCGTAGCCATTCCATATGCTCCCTCTCCAGAAGTGAACTGATTCCCTGTTACAATGGTAGGAACTTAACCAACTTTGTTACAAGTGGACAAAGAGGTGCCTATTGTGATCAGAGAAATCATGTTGGTATAACCAGAAAATCATAGTGGTGGGAAAGTAACTGGAGCTGAGTCACAAGATCAGGACCAATAATATTACACATTCTTCTTTGGATCTTATCAAGGGGCTAAATGTAAATAGTAGGGACACTGGACCATATGTGGCAGCAATATTCAAGATATTAAGATTCACAGACAAACAGTAGGCATATAAATATGCAAGATAGATTCCGGAGAGAAAAACTGTCTTACTCAACATAGTGAACCAACTTTCTTAGAAGCTGACCTAACAATGAATTTAATATAGTCTTTCCACTTCATATCAGCAGAGAATGTGAGCCCAAGAAGGCACAACAAGTAACTTTCCTTTAATGCTGATAGGAGGCAGCAAGGTGTCTCTCAGATGATTAATGGAGAGAAGTTTACTTTTGGAGGTGTTAAAAATAACAACCCATCTTTTGTCCTCTATGGACTGGAAGTCTTTTTGGACATAGCTGCTATTTTAACCATTTCAGACTGATAAGCCTTTCTATTGAAGCAGGATTAAGTTATTGTCTCATCAGCATAGATACCAAGTTGAGAGCTGACATCATCAGGAAGGTGATTAATGAAAATTAAAAATAGAGTAGGACCAAAGAATGAATCCCTGGGGGACACATGCATTAGTACAAAAGGATCTAGATGAGTGGCTGTTCAGGATAACTCATTTCATGATTTGATAGGAAAGACTGAACCAGAGACACTGACTTTTCAGCTTGTGGAGAAGACCTGAATGCCAGACCCTGTCAAAGGCTTTCGAGATGCCCAATGCAAAAGCCCAGGCTTCACAGTTTTTATCTTGAGCATGATAAACACTTTCTGCAATTATTATCAGTACATCAGCAGTTGAGAAATAGAAGCTAAATTGCTTGTTGGAGAAAAGGCCCTGCAATGAACCAATTCAGCATTGATCAGGGCTTCTAGGAGAAGCCCAAAAAGAGGTAGCTCAGGAGCACACTTTTTAATGACTATGACAGGAATACCATTGGGTTCACATGTTTTGCGGGGGAGGTAGGGATCTAGGTTAGAGATGATAGTAGAAACCATGGAAGGAGGTTATATCACTCAATAGAGAATCAGTTATAGGAGAGAAGTTAGGCAGGAATACTCCAGATGAGTAGAGTTTAAGGAGAATTTATAGGCCAAGCATTCAGCTTTATCAGTAGAGTATGATAACACTTCATATTGATTGAAGAGGAGAGGAATAGAAACCTTACACTTATTTAATGCCCTGTTACAGAGCTGCCAGTAATCACGAGACAACTCTTTACGAACAGGAACAATAATGATGGGCTGAAAAGGAAGAAAGTAATCAGGTGAACAGAAAAGGCTCTGCGATGAAAGATGATGAACCAATTCAGCATTGATCAGCAGAAACTCAATTCTAGGAGGGAAGTTAGGCAGGGATATTCCAGATGAGTCAAGAGTAGAGTTTGAAGAGAATTTAGAGGCAAAGCATTCAGCTTTATCAGCAGAGAATGATAACACCTCATATTGATTGAAGAGGGGAGGAATAGAAACCTATTGTTATTTTTTAATATCTTCTAAAATCCTGAAAAAAAAAAAAAAAAATAAATAAATAAATATTTACTGTATAATGTTTTAACTATGTAATTAATATTTACCACTGAATTAAGTGCACGGGCAAGGAAGTTGTGTAAAATGTTTTTATCATTAGACTACAGACTTATTGGTGTGTGAGTGAGAGAGAAAAAATATACATTTTTAATGGTAGTTCATAGTATTTTTTTTTTTTAATTAATGAAAAAATAAAATTAACATCAGGTGATGAAGCAACAAAAATTATCTACAGTTATGATTAATGTTAATTTAGACAAAACAAACTGATCTGAAGTAAAATTATTTTGTGATACATTGACTTTATTTCCATATGCAATTGAGCATCACTTGTAGAAAAGCTCATAAGATATTCATTGGTTTGGCTTCCATGGGGATTAAAATTACATTATTTAATTTCCTCCTGATTCATCTACAACGATACTGTGAAATTAAAATTTCCAGAATTTATTCTTGATTTCTACCTGATGTTAAGGAGGCTTTTTCTTTTTTTCTTTTTTTTTTTTTTTTTTTAGATATTTATAAAAATAAATAAAACTGACTTAATGCAAGCTTTAAAAATATAGAAGCACTTCCGGTAAACCCAAGTTCTTTAAATTGTAGAATTATTCTTTTTGAATATTTATTTACTAAGTTTATCTTAGCATTTCGTGTGACACAAGGCTGCAAGTGCAGAGCACTCAATGAAAAGAGAACTTCCTTTGCATTAAGTTTGAACACTATTGAACTCCTTGTAATTGCATATATTAAAATATTATTCTTCATTCTAAGAAAAAATAAATTTCAGTCATTTAGTCAAAAAACATGAGAATCTCCCAAAGATTTATTAAAAACAAAATAGAAGTAAACTAATTTTTAATAGTTAATATTCAAATTTTAAACTGATCTCCTTACTCAAAAGATACCTCAGTAAAAAAAAAAAAATAAAAAGATAAAAGCATTAACAGTTTGGACTCAAGAGGTCACCTAAAAAGCACTTAATAATAAAAGTAGTGGAAATAAAATCAGTGGGGTAGAAAAAAAAATAAATAGATCAAACTGCTTCCCCTATAACTTGAAAAATTTTACATAGAATTTTTTCTCATCTATTTTATTGTGGGACTGTTTAACTAATGTATTTTTCAAACCTATTGAAAAGTTTATATTTCCAAAAGAATTTGATATATATATATATATATATATATATAACTTATCTAGGTTAACAGGTATGAAACCTGTACCTGTACACTAATTATACAGCAGATTCTTTAGAGGAGCATAGGGAAAAATTTCATTCAAGGGGTGATGAAAAATTCGTAGCTGACCAAGAAACCAATAAAAACAATGCTAAAATAAAATTATGATGTTAGTTGGTCAGATTTTGGTCAGAGAGTAAGACAAACTTTTCAACACCTCAAAGAATTAAAAGAATAGAATGATTCACAATTGCAATAATTAAATTGCAAAATTGTTTGGATTACCTAAAGATGCTCACAAAATTAATATATGTGTTGGTAAGGCAAATTACAAAAATATTTATAAAAGTACATGAAATTAAAGTTTATCTTCCCCAAGAAATCTTATCTGAAGACATTCCAGCAATACACTGTGATGAAATTTTGCATATTGACTTATTGAAACATTCTTTCTAAATCAAATCAGACGATTTTAAGTTAAAGTTTTATTTTTTTTTTTACTTCTATTATTGACAAGTTGAGAAAAAAAAAAAAACTTTTCTGCCAAGTGCCAAACTAAAAGGAGGAGGGACTGAATGTAATGATAGATAAAAAAAAGCCTATGTTCTTTCTACGTAAACATAAGAGTTGATATCATAACCATTATATTTACACAGCAGAAGATAACTGTCAGGCGCTTTAAACTTAGAATTGATTTTCTATAGGAAACATTTCCTGAATTTTCACCATCCAAAATAAATGATCAATTTTAGTCCATTGAATTTACAAAGGTAAAATTAGTTGTTCTCATAAATAAATCCTTCTGGAGGATCTAATCATTTTGATTGAAACAGACAGTGGTGTAAGTTATCAACAAAACCATTCAACAACAACTGCATTTGTTATCTTTCCCTCTTTTCTGCATAAAAAAAATTCATAACAATTAAGTTGATCCTAAAAACAATTTTAAACAGGATAAAAGCCAGCACTTGCAATTTTTCTTTAAGAAGAAAAAAAAAAAAAAAAAAAAAGATTAAACAGTATAAAAATATTAACAGTACAAAAATATCAATGAAGATTTTATTTTTGTAAGCCTATCATACATAGAGTTTGGTAGTTTCACTCTCAACATCCTGAAAGAATCAACAGCCAAGATATTTACAGAATAAAATACCACTGTATTTCTGAGAAAGCAAACAAAATGAAACTATTTTATCAAGAGGAAGAATAAAAAAAAAAACACACACACCTAAAAATATCACAAGCAGAACCATTCAAGACAAACATTATTCTTAGATTGGGTAAGATATACAACAGACAAGTGATATACATCAGAAAAACACTTTTCAAGCAGTAAACTCAATTTGCATTAAGCAGCCAACAAATTTGATCAAACTGAGCTTTTTATTGCATGTGTAACAGTAATCTCTTTGATTGTTAGAGAAAGAGAGATAAAGGGAGAGATAGAAAGTGGGGAGGTGTAGCAATGTCATCATGTGAGTGGAGTGAATATGAATCTATTGATTACATTTTGAATATACCAATTGCAAAGGAGGTCAGCAATTTAAATTGAGTCAGTTCTCATGGAGAGATTATCAAGGCTGAAGCAGTTAATAAAAGAGGATAGGAAGAGAAAGGCAACATTAGGCCAGTAAAAAGGAAGAAAGGAGGGGGAAATTCTGGCTTGATTAGTATTTATTAAATTAACACCTAATACATGGACAATATCATTAGTTTTGTGTTAAATAAAAAATATAAAAAAAGGATTGACATTAAAAAGACACAAAGATATTGACACAACAATATTGTAAAATATTACGATTATTATCATTCTGATTTTTTTTGCATATACAAGCATTATACATTATTTTTTTTAAAAAAACGAGGAACAGGTATAGTATCTATTCAATCTTCAGTCCTATTAAGCTGAAATCATTTCTAATTTATGACCAAAATACCTGTTCATTTTGGAAAGGGGGAGGCAGAAAATGGGTATTAAAGAGAAAAGATAGTAAAAAAGCTAGAGAATATATATATATATATATATATATATATATATATATATATATATATAAATACACACACACACAGGTTATAGCAGAAATACTTCTCACATATTGGTAAGATATTAGCTAGATGAAGACACCATTGCCATTAATATTTTACCATTATGTGGGAAGTATTTCTGCTGCACCATAGATTACACACACATCTTCATCTAGCTAATATCTTACCAATATGTGGGAAGTATTTCTGCTATATATATATATATATATATATATATATATATATATATATTTATTTATTGTTACTCTCTCATATTTTTATACATCAGGAACAATATTGGGAAAAATGTATGACAAATTGGAAAAGTTTTCTTGTGACGTGTTTCATCCTTTAGAACTTCATTGGAATAAATTTGTTATGTTGGTGTGACTACACACATGTGCATATACAATCAGTGAGATAGAGGAAAAAAAATGAATATAAAATTCCCAGCATCCCTTATTTGTATGCATGTGTAATCACACAAACATAAATTTAGTCTGATGAAGTCTTAACAGATGAAACGTGTCACAAGAAATCTTTTCCCACTTTGTCATACATTTTCCCCCTATATATATATTATATATATAAATACACACACACAAGTAGCATAATGATTATTAGCCTTAAAGAAAATGGAATCTCAAGCGAGTTTAAACTCTTGAGGAGATTGCTTAGTTGGTTAAATTTATAACATGTTGGATTATTTAATGCAGAATCTTCTATGGGGCAATTAGTAAGGATTGAACTTGTTACTCAGTAGTAATGGTCAAACACACTAACTTTGTTGAAGTGCCAGTATCTCTTTGCTGTTGTCTTTTGACATAAATGTCTTGTTACTAGTAGGTCAATATTTGATGTATTTGGGAAAAAACAATTTCCATAAATTGCCCATAAAATACCTACTTTCTTATAAGAACTACAATTTCTAGAGATTCTATACAGACACTAAAATTGGTATAGTACCAGTGTAAAAAGAGAGAATAGAAAGGGACAGACAAGATCATTTGCATATGGATTTTAACTTTTGCTTTGGAGGATCAGTGTACTATTTCTAACCGTGTCTAACTTAGTATGCACAAGTTAATTTTACCAATCTGTTCACAAGCAGTAGAATTCTAGCTTAATGAACACACCACCTGCTTGCTTATTTCCAGATGAAATGTATGAATCAAGGTAAAATTCACTTGTTAATTTTATACACATTTACTTTTATCATGACTGTGTACATCAGATAGATAGACTGTCAGACAGATAATTTCCATTATATTTTTAATGTATATTAGAGTTAAATTAAACTTTCAATTAGTATTTAATTAAACGCCAATAAAATCCTGATAACTAACTTGTCAAGTCATAGCTTCTAAAATTATATTTTTATCAACTCAATACTTAGTAGAATTGGTAATTACTAACCTTAATTGTATCATTACTAAGCTTAGCTTCTTCATTTTGTTTATCTGACATTTGACTTGCCTTTCCAGGAAGGAGAGAATAAATAGTTCAGTTGGTAAGCAAGATTTACATTTTCCTAGCATCCACTCACAATTGGAGTAAAGTTACCAGCAGTTAAGTATTCACCAGAAAAAGTTACAAAAGAGACTGTGATAAGATGAGAGAATATGACAGCAATAAATATCATGATAAAAGCTGATTGCAAGGCTGGAACAAGTAACAATAGAATAATAAATTTATTTATAAAATTTAAGCATATTAATCACATATTTAACAATATTAGTTCAGTCAAACTGAGTTGTAAAGTATCAGAGGCCTTTCTGTCAGATATAGTTTATCATAATATCCAGAAGTTTCATTAAATGAGATATCACACACACACACAGAAACTTCCTAGAGTTGTAGTAAACCATTGCTCAAGCAAATATAATACATTATTTAAATTTGGCCAACACTCTCTTCAAAATAGTTCCTTTGGTAAAGTGCAATAATCCTTACACCTGTTGCATGCCTCAAAATACCAGAGATCTTCTCAATGAATGTTCAAATTTTCCATCAGAATGTCTCGGCAAACTATATAACCGATTCAAATCACGTGAGAGAGCTAACAGATTGGTAACAGTCAGCATGGACAAACTCAACAATTGTTCCTCACATTTTCTGTTGTTTTTCTGGCAACACTCATCTAGAACCAACACACAGCCACTTTTGAAAAGTGTGCCACTCAAAAAGGTGTTCTACTGAAATAATGCTTGCTAAAAGCCTAACAAAGCATTTATAGGCTATCGGTAACCGATTTACTGAGCTTCATGCAAACATTTGAAACAAGTGCATTGTAAAGATTGCAGAGCTATTTCAATACATTACAAAACCTCATGTAATAATTAAATGTAAGTGGATAGGATGAAGTCAGTTGGCAGACTGACTCCATAAGCTGGTATCAATATGCATTAGATGCACATATTTTTGTTGTGCAATACAATCACAGTAAATACAGACTTGGAATTTTCCAATAGCTCCTTGCATGTATAATCTCAACATCACTGTTGACATACTTGAAAATTAGAAATTTATGTAACATCTGAACTTGGCATGTGTATTCAGCTTTTATTAGTCTACTAACCTTACCATTACTCTACTGATCCCTACTTAGCTTTGAACATTCTCCATATTAATATTTATAGAGGAAGAGAAAATTTGAAAACTTCAGATTTGAACAAGTCTCAATTCCCAATCTGTCTATTTTGCAGAAAAACAAAAAAATAAGTTGAGAGGCACAAATTATATGTACAATATGCAATATATAATGATATTTAACTTAAAGAGAATTTAAGTGTGTGATTTGATTTAGACAGCAGATTAGTCAAATTGAATTAGTTTTTAAATTATTATCAAAAAGATAGTTTCAAAATTTTTCTTGCTACTTTTCCAAAGTTGGTACACTTCAAACAATCAGAGACAACAGTTAGAGACATATATAAGAAAAAGCAATTGTACTTTTGAACCCAACAGCTTTGGCACTTGGCCATTGTTGGAAAACAGAAATGAACCCATGACGCATTGAATTTTATCAGTTTATCAAATTTTCTTAACAGTGTAGAAAATAGAATATTTTCAATGTAATTTATATAAAATAAATTATAATAAATGAAACTAATTTAGGTTTGTTAAAATACATCTTCAAATCAATTGCATAATATTTATTTCTCTACACATATGCACATGCTTTAAGGAATCATTTTATAAACTAGTCAATTTCAAATTGAACCAATGCTGGACTACAGTCAGCCAGATTACAGAGATACTACCTTTCTTTATAAATTATATTTTGTATTTTTAAAGTGGCTATATCATGTACAAATTTATTTTTCCATTAAAACAAATGAAACAAACATTGTAAAAAAGTTATTAATTTCAACAGTATGTACATTTTTTCAATTCATATATATTGTAGCATTAAACATTTACATGAAAAATAACACCTGCTTTTTTTCTTTTTTGCATAATGCAATTTAAAGTAACTGCTTTAGAAACAGGAAAATGCTTACAAATTTACTTCCTTTCAAAAAAAAAAATAAAAATAATGAAATAAAAATAAAAAAATAAAATAAAAAAAAATACTAAAAAAAAGCAAAAATATTTTAAGATTTATAGCAAACAAATTTTTCATATTGTGAAAACATTCACACATCTGAAAAGGAAATGTTACATTTTCTAAAAATATTTCATACACTGCATACATTATGTTAAAGCATGGTATCAATTACTTCTGTTGAGTGAAAACATTTTTATAGATATTACAATTTCAAGTAGAATTGTCCAAAGAAAAACAAACATTTAATTAGGGCATTACAGCAATGAGAAGAAATGCTTTATTTAAAAATCTAAAAACCAAGCTTAATAAAAAAAAAAAAAAAAAAAAGCAAAAAAGAAAAAGAGAAAAAATCCCCAGAAAGTGACATTTCAAAATACATTAAATAGTGTAAAATCCTCATATGACTCATTTGCTTATCAATTCAAATGGAAGTAAAAATAAATAAAATTCCAATGGCATTTTACTCCTCTGCCTATTGAAGAAATTTTATTTGAATAACAGTATTTAATGTTTTACAATGTCTGTTCTTTAATAGTTACATTTATATAGACATTTCAGACTTAATTTCTTATTATGGGACAAAGATTTTATATCTATTTTTTTTTCTTTTTCCATGTAAGCTTTAGGTGTTAAAGGTTATCTTCTGTAATCTAATAAATGTTGTCAAGAAATATAGTCATAGAAACATAACCATAGACAAATATAAAATGCAATTTCTATGAAAAAGTTATACTTTACAAAAGAACTTACCATAGTATTTGTGATCCTTCTTAATTTCTGGCCATTTAATGTGACTGTTAGCTTGCGTGAATTCCTTCTGCAGCATTTTGACAGATTCCAATGCAGGTAAGACATCATCTTCACACACACCTGTAAATCCAACTGTCCAAGTCACATTGTGAACAATTAACTTCACTAAGTCTTGTAATCGAAGCACCAGCTTTTCAGACAAGGAAAATACTTCATCCTACAAAAGACAAAAAAAAAAAAGAAAAAAGAATTACAGAATTTTGCATTTACCAAGACATTTTACATCTCATTTATGCCAAAAAAGCCAAAAGTAATATATCTTAAATATATTAATCTTGTAAAATAAATGTTTGATAATTAAAATACATGTAAATGTTATTTTTTTTCTTTTAATTAAAATAATTGTCATTTTTCTTCAATCTGAAGTAGTGTGGTAAAATTTTAATTGGTAGGAATAAATTAAAAGGAGAGCTTCAATAAAGTTTAAAAAAAAAAAAAAAAAAAAAGTCAGAAATTGGTAAATAACAATGCCACATTTGCGAAATTCAAATAAGTGGAGTGTTCAAATTAAAAACTACTATAAAATGAAGGTTAGAAAAATAAAGATGGTTTACATGTCTTTATTTTTAAAAAGAAACAGCAACTGAGAAAAAAAAAAAAAAGAAATGTACAATATTCCAAGCTCATTGACAAAAAAAAAAAAAAAAAATGTCAAATGTGACTATCTTCCTTTTAGGCGGAATTAAGAAACTGAATAATGTCGTGCATTAGTCAACAACCAATGAAAATATTACCAATTTTGTGTATGGAAGGAGCGGGGGGGGATGTTTCATAAATTACTAAAAATAACGAAAATACCAGACAAATTTTGTGTGTAAATGCAAACAATTTAAAGAAGACTTATATTTAAGGCAATGTAAATACAAATTATTTATAGATGCAGCCAATTTACAAGAAACATTTCTAAATAGAATTTCTCTTGCACTCAACTACTTGAGTACTATTTTTCACTCAATTCTACAGAGAATTATGGATAAATGTATAGATCTACTCAAAGGCATTTGAGCACAAAACTACAAAGAGAGAGAAAAAAAATACTATTTACAGTCATTTCTTTATTCAAAGTTCAAACTGGAGGCGGAATCTTTTATTGAATTCAATTTATCCTTAAAATTGTTTTTATACCAATTGTCTTAGACATGGAAACTGATTTGCTTTTTCATTCATTATTAAAACTAACAGTTAAAGGGAAATAATTTCAATCGCAGATTAAGCTTTTAATAAAATATGGACACAAAGAACATATGGAATGGATGTGAATTGTTTAAAATAAAACAAACATACATACACACACAATATATATATATATATATATATAACTTTTCCATCACATGGTTGACAAAGAACATATACAGGGTGCAGCAGAAATTCCCACAATGTTAAGACATTAGCTAGATGAAGACACCATTGCCCCTTGCTTAAGATCACTACCATCACACAGGTGACAGTTTAAAATGTGGTGGGGAGTTATTTCTGTCACACCCAATATATTTTTCCATAAATAATTAATGAATTTTATCTTTTAATTTGATATTTTTATTACTTCAAATGTTATTTTGAGTGGATGCCCATATTTGAGTAGATTCTGCTTATTTTAAACAGTATTTTATTTCATCTAATTGTCAGCACATTCAAGAAAACCTTAAAAAAAAAAAAAAAGAAAAAAAAAAGGCACATTTTTCTTTAATAAGTTTTCTCAAATTGGAAAGTTGGTAGATAAAATAAAATACTGTTTAAAATAAATGAAGCATCTACTCAAATATGAGTATCCACTAAAAAAGAATGTTTAAAATAATGTATGTGTTTGTTGGATTTCATATAAACAATGTATGGTATTTGTACAGACAAACACACATACTGATAAATATTTTTATATTATAACCATACAATTATTTTATAATCATTTTTATAATTTCTAGTGATAAAAATAAAAAATTCTATTTGGCAAAACTCTTCAAAAACATTCAAAGACAGGACTGCTTCTAGAAAAGAAAAACTGTATTTCAGAAATAAATAAATTAAGAGAAATAGATAATGAGAGAAAGAGAGAGAAGAAAGTTGTTTGTACCAAATGTTCATAACCCCCTCCCACCTCAAGAGAAAGACAAGTTTAAACAGAATAGGAAAGAGGAGTGTAGTATTAATAAATTATGAATAGATCAAGGCTGAAAGTAAAATATATTACAAAATAACTACAGAAAAAACTCAGTCATTATCCTAAATATTGATTTTTTTTTTTTTTAAGTAGGACATGTAAACAGATTTTCAGCAATGGATTCTTTAAAAACTTTCTAAATGAAAGGTTTTGTTATTAAAATTTTACCCATCATAGAACAATGTTTTTTATATTGGAATATATTTTTGTTAATATGAGTAATATTAGGTCTTTTTTATCATACAGATCATCTATACTACAACTGAAGTACCATAAGATGGTAGTAAATTTAAGGGATACATAAGGAAAGCTAACTTTTCAACTGACAGGTAACAGACACTGGCTGTATACTATTTTTTTTGCCTTACAATATACTTGCTGTCGCACAAGCTAATTAATCTCTATTAATGTTGAATTTGCAAAGTAAGAGCATTTTTTTTTTATTGCATCTACTGTTTGAGGAGGGAACTACTCAGTCAGCTATGATGGCATGCAAGACATTTTGTCAAGTTAACCCCTGAAAGTCATGGAGAATAGGATTCATGCCTTTTTTTCAAGGCTGTAATTGTGAAATGAACACAAGCAGCCAGAACAGAAATTTGAAGCCTTTGTAGATTCTGTTACATAATGTGTGCAAAGTGAGCAGCAGCAGGAATGTAAAGATTGACAAATCAAGTAAAATTGTAAAGAACGAAATTACATTCAAACATCAAGTGACATTCATAACTACAGCTGTGTTATTCATATAACAAAGACAAATCTGAAAAAGTAATTAACTTTGAACAAAAACTAATATACAGCAGAATAACAAAAAGGTAGTTAGCCAGTAACAAAGTCTATAAAGATTATTTAAAATACATATCAGATACTAGTAGCTTTGTTTTAATAATGTTAAAAAAAAGAAAAAAGAAAAAAACACTTTCCTAAATAATACCAGAGAGAGAGAGAGAGAGAGAGAGAGCAATAAGTCAAGGAGTGGAAAGACACAGAGAGAGAGAGAGAAATGAGAGTAAGGGGAAGAGAGAGCAATAAGTGAGGCAATGGAGAGAGAGGGGGAGAGAGAGAAAGAGAGAGAGAGACCAAGCGCAAGATAGGAGCAGGAGGGCAGAGGAAGAGAGGAAGAAGAACAGGAGGGGGGGGAGAAAGAAAGATGGGGCCTAACAGGAGTGGGGGGAGAAAGAAAGATGGGGCCTAACAGGAGTGGGGGGAGAAGAAAGATGGGGCCTAACAGGAGTGGGGGGAGAAAGAAAGATGGGGGCCTAACAGGAGGGGGAGAAAGAAAGATGGGGCCTAACAGGAGTGGGGGAGAAAGAAAGATGGGGCCTAACAGGAGTAGGGGGGGGAGAAAGAAAGATGGGGCCTAACAGGAGTGGGGGGGAGAAAGAAAGATGGGGCCTAACAGGAGTGGGGGGGGAGAAAGAAAGATGGGGCCTAACTGGGGGCGAGAAAGAAAGAAAGATGGGGCCTAACGGGGGGGAGATGGGGCCTAACCCTTAGAAAGAAAGATGGGGCCTAACAGGGGGGAGAAAGATGGGGAGAAAACAAGATGAGAGCTGGGGAGTGAGAAGCTAATATAGGGGTGGGAAAAAGAGAAAGAGATTGACGGAGAAAGTAAGATGGGGGCCAGGAAAGAGAGAGAGAGATGTAAGTTATTTGTTTTATGAAATGCTGACAACTGCCTTGTATATTAAAGTACAGAGAAAGCTGATGAAGCAGCCTGCATTTTGGTTACATGACAACACCTAGTAATAAAAAAATAAAAAAAATCTCCCAATATTATTATATCAGCTACCAATGGAAGATTGCATGCTACAGTTCATCCTATATGCATAAATATATGTGCAAGCACTTTATTGATTATTACTATCTTTCTTACAGAAGCAGCAATTTTAAAATATGCTGAAGTAAATTAATTTATTATAGATTTTTTTTTTAATTAACTGTCATGAAAGATTAGAACATGAAAAATATCAATTAAAAGTAAGTTTTGAAATGTTGGGGGAAGAGGCTTCAGAGAAAAAAAATTTGTTGAATAAAGTCAGGATAATTGTAATTAAGTTTTAAACTTAAAAATTTTACTTTGAAAATATTATCAACAAAGGAGATGCTTAAATAAAGCACTCCCAGAATATTATATAACAGAAAGAGAAAGAATGTTTAGATTTAGTTATGTGTAAAAGTAAATAGCACTCTTTATGGGTGGGGGCTGAAAATACAACTGGAAACTTTTGCACATATATAAAATCAGATTTCATTTCAGGATTCTTTAAAATTATTGTATTAAAATAAAAACATTTGACTTTAATAATTATTTTGAAAAATATATTTGAAAAAAAGAAATGCTCAAAGTAAATGGTAACTGTTCACATGTGACAAAATAGATATTATCACAGCTGTTGATGAGAGAGAGAAAGAGATATTAAGTGACTAATAAGTGTCATTGCCTTTAAAATAGACCATGCTTTTCTTAACAAATAAACAAGTTTGATAGCTGATACAACAAATTTGCACAAAGAAAAAAAAAGAACTTATTTGTTTGGAAAATGCAAGAGTATCAAAACTAAAATTTATTTCTTTACTGAATAACTAAACAAGAATAAAAAATAATTCTTAAAAAACCTATAGAAGTAAAATAAAATGTTTGTAGCAAGGATATTCAAAAAAAGTATAAAACACTTCCTGTTTTTTTCTACAACAGTAGCTACATACTACAAATGTCATTCTAAGACAAATTCCAATACACAAAATATTTTGAAACTTTTAGTTTGTTTATTAGGAAATAAATTTTTTTAAAAATCATAGATATTTCTAATTAATATCATAACATCCTAATTATTGTTTTATTTTTAAAATAAAATTTGCAAGGAAATAATTTTCTTTGTACCTTGCCTTCACAAAGAACATCATTAAATGTAAGCAAACAATGTGCCACAACTGAGGCCTGCACGTGGCATTTCAATTGCTAATAGATTTTAGCCATAAAATGTTAGTCATAACTCTAGCAAAGGGATAGGATTTCACCTTCAACTTCAACATAAAGGTTGAAAACTCAAGTGGTTTAAAGCCAATAATATTCAACACAACTCAGCAAGACTACATATCTCTCTTTTACCCCCCTCCTTGCTTTCAAAAGCACTTGCCTGAAGCTATTCTCTATCCAGATTAATTGCATGGTAAGAGGAGGAATGAGACTACAAAAATTCCACTTTATATAGCTAACTACTTTATACAGGAATCTTTTCTTAAATTAATTTATTCAAATGTATAGAGCAAAGTTTACAGATTCAGTATGTGTGTGTGTGTGTGTGTGTGTCTTTTATGAACTAGTGATCACCTGATCAAGTCAAAATTAGATGCCATTAAATTATATATTTCTAAGAGTTATAATTTTTGTTGTAAAATTTTTCATTTAATCTTTAAAGATTTAAATTTGAATTTTGTATCACTTTAATTATTACCCTTAATAATAAGCCTGTCTTGTGAAATAATTTTGGGTAATTTATTTTCACTGTTTGATAAAGAGAATAAATTTGAAATATTAAGTAAAAAAAAAAAAAAATAAATAAATAAATTTGAGAAGTAACATTTTTTAATTGTATATTATATTAAAATCAAAAAATTTAGTTCAAAGTAAACCTTTATAATATTAAAAATAAATTATAAATACAAAAATAAAGTGATTTTATGAAATAATGTCTGTACAGGAAATAATTGATATGTTTAACAAAATATATATGACCTATATTAATTAATATCAAACAAATTTATCAAACTATTTTTTTAATTTAGCTTTATAATAATGCAAATTATGCAATAAAAACTTTAATTTGAAAGATTGGGAAAATTAAAGTGAATTAGACTTTTCTTTAAATTCAAATACAATACATTTTTTATTTTAGTACTTTATTTAAGCTAAAAAAAATAAGTAACATAATGTAAGAAAATCAATTTAAATATAATATTTTTATAATATATTATTTAAAATAATTTAATTTAAAAAGTTAAATCAACCATAATACATATAGTGATTGTATATATTTAAAAAATAGAAATGTAATTATTAAAAAAAGAAAGAAATCACATGTTGATATATTATTAAACAAATGATAGCACAAAGGCAACACTGAAAAAATACCATAATATTGAAGAGAGGTAGGATAGAATAGATATTGATAAAGAAGTTAGAACAGTATACAGCAAAGAAATGTAGACAGGACAATAGATAGAGAAAGAGAGTGCTTTGCTTAGTTAAGTGCTTATATGTAGAGTGCATTTCCTAAAATACTCTTTGGAAAATGTCAGAGAATGTTATAAAGGGGAAGACTGAAGTGTGTATAGCAGCTTTTTGGCTTCAAGGCAACTGAATCTAGTTTAAGTCCATTCAATAGGAATTCAGTTAAAATGTCAAATTATTATTAAAGAACAGATTGAAATTTTACATATCTACATCAAACATGTTATGGCAATTTACTGATTTTAATGACTCATGAAATAAAAAAAAAAAAGAGAAATATTAATTATATAACGAATGGAGTAATTGTCTGAATTAGAGTAACATTAATGTAGATCAAAGAGAAACAGACTACTGGCTTCATGAGTCAACTCGACAGTACTAAGGGCAGATAACTAAGTTGGGATGAGTAATGAAGTCTCAGCTGTCGTGTATAGGTATTAGTTGCATTTGATTGCAAGACTATGCACTGATTAATACAGGATCAATGAATGAATGACGAGTGGGTATGAAATTAGAATTAGTGTAAAACAACTTCAAATAATATGACCAAATGATTATTATTTCAAGATGCTTTGGAATAAAAAGCAATTTGAAAGATTTATTATATTTTACTACTTATTTGAAGTCTAATAAACATCTTCAATATAAATTAAATTTACAAATATTTCTTAGTGGTGTTTATTTTATTTTTCTTGAAATTAAATTTTCCTTCAGGCAAAAGTTCTCATCTTTTAAGAAAAAGTATTTTTAAATTTATGTATGTATGTAATTTAAAAATACATTTTCTTAAAAGATGAGGAATATGATACTTGAACTATATATATATATATATATATATATATATATATATATATATATATATGAGAATAAATTTATAGAAGAATTTAATGAAAACAAAAAGGGAATTATGAATGAAGTCAAAATTCTGCATGCAGTGTTTATTTGGAATGTAAAATTGCACTCCACACCTATATTTTGCTACTTAAATGCAAAGCTGGAGAGTTTACTTGAATATTGCTAGACTGGTTACCAGCCAAGGCTAAAAAAGCTGTGCCTGCTCTGCTAGGTAATTCATAGATGGGAGAGAAAAAGATTTATATCTTCCCCAAGTGTATCAGTGTGAAAGGAGGAGCAAACTGTTTCATATTGCCCTTAACCTGATATCAAAAAAAAAAAAAAAAAAAAAAAAAAAAAAAAAAAATTTTAAATAAAGACTCAAACTGTCAAAAATAGAGTAAGATCATCTGGAAAAACATTAATTATTTTTTATTAAATTATTTACTATTTTACACATTAAAAGCTGATCTCATATAGACTTATTTTTGTTAAACAGTCTAAAACATATTTACTATTATAATGAATTTATATATTAATTTAAAAATAATATATATATATATATATAACAAATGGACTAATTTAAAAATAAAAATCATCACTACAGGAATTACCATGTATAAACCTTTTAAAAACTATCAAATTCAATTGTTTAGAATTAAGTCTTTAACTTAATTCTATAACTGAATTTGAAGTTTTTAGTTTCTTTTTGAAACATGGCAATATATTTTGTAGCAATGGGATCATATTTTTAAATTAGTAAATTTATAATATTTATGCTTTGTAGATTTGCATTGAGCACTGTTTTATAAAAATAAAAATATTAATAAGAACACCGGATTATATATTTTACTGTTCTTTCTCCTTATAATATAATATAATATAGCATATATAAGGAAAGAAATACAAGTTTTTGTATAGAAATAAAATAAAATTAGAAGAGGCAAATAAAAATTAACTGAGCGGGGAGATAGTGATATTTTTATTTAATGATATTTCTAGCAATAAAAAGAAAATTATTCTCTCAAAAGGTTAAAACAGGTTTGAATAAAATCATATAATAAAAGAAGAAAAAAAAAAAAAAAAACAATTTAGAAAGTAACAAGTAACTCCTTTCATAATGAAGAATCCAATGCTTATAAATTAATATTCTCACAGCCAAATTATTTTATTCATGAAAAAAAAAAAAAAAAAAAAAAATAAATAAAATAAAAGGAAAGTGTTCTATGCTTTATCTACTAAAGATAAAGAATTTTCAATTCATTTCAATTCACTATTTTTAAATTTGTTCTGTAATTCAAAATAGTTTTAGAAAACCTGGATACTTTTTTTAAAAAAAAGTATTAAAACATATGCAAAAACTGGAATAAATAATATTATTCATAATATCATGAATGTGTTTATCATATGAAACAATCAGCTTTTCAATCAATTAGCTGCTTTGTAAGCCTAAACAATTTTTGTGTCAATGAAATTTACCCAAATTATATAGATTTTATTTTTAACTAACCATTCCTTTTATAAGCTAACAGGAATAAAAATTAGTATATAAAAAAGCAAAAAAATAAAAATGATTCAAATCAGGTCCAGTTAAAGTATAATAGACAATATAAGCAAGTGGAAAGAAAGAAAAAAATGTATTAGGAAGGAATTCAAATGGGAATCAGTGAGTGACTGTCTGACAAAAGCTTGGTTATTCATATAAACAAAGATAAATAGATTAGAAAAGGAAAAGTACAGACTTCCTGCTTTATCTGACTCTGCTAGAAAATGGAGATGAATGTTGATGCTTAGTACAGAGAGTAATCTATGACAAGAATGTCACAAAGTGAACTCACTCAGTGAGTAATACATTACTCAAAATGAATCTTATTCTGTGTGAATATTTGCAAAAAGAAAGACATAAGAAATTTATTTTGTATATATGTGAAAACAATGAAAATAAAAGATTAAATAAAAGAAAGAAAAAATTGTATCTTGGGAAAAATTATTTGACCAGTGATAAAAAGGAAAAAATAAAGAATAATGCACTTAAGTTGCTTTTGGTATCTTTACTGGTGAAGATGCTTAGAAACGGCATGGATATTCTTTTTGGACAAGTTTTTTTTTTTTCTACCCCTATCACAGAAAAAAAATAAAAAATAAAAATAAAATAAAAATTAACAATACTCAATAGAAGAAAATGTTCAATTTATGTAGGCAAACTTATTAAAAAGATGCAGACAAAATATTGAACAATATTGTATGTGTGCATGAAGAAGTTACCAGAACTATTTTGAAACAGATTGATGTGTAAAAAAAAAAAAAATGAAGAGAGAGAAGAGAAAAGAGAGAGAGAGAGAAAAGAGAAGAGAGAGAGAAAAGAAGAGAGAGAGAAAGAGAGAGAGAAGAGAAGAGAGAGAAAAAGAGAGAGAGTTAGAGAGAAAGAGAAAGAGAGAGAGAGAAAAAGAAGAGAGAGAAAAGAGAGAGAGAAAAGAAGAGAAGAGAGAGAAGAGAGAGAGAGAAGAGAGAGAAAAGAGAGAGAGAGAAGAGAGAGAGAGAAAGAGAAGAGAGAGAAAAGAGAGAGAGAGAGAAAAGAGAAGAGAGAAAGAGAAAAGAAGAGAGAAGAGAGAGAAAAAGAGAGAGAAAGAAAGAGAGAGAGAGAGAAGAGAGAGAGAAAAGAGAGAGAAAAGAGAAGAGAGAAGAAAGAGAGAGAAAAAAGAAAGAGAGAAAGAGAAAAGAGAGAGAGAAGAGAAGAGAGAAAAAAGAGAGAGAGAGAAAAAGAGAGAGAGAAAAAAGAGAAAAAAAGAGAGAGAAAAAGAGAGAAGAGAGAAGAGAGAAAGAGAGAAAGAGAAGAAGAGAAAAAAAGAGAGAAAGAGAAAGAAAGAAAAAAGAGAAGAAGAGAGAAAAAGAGAGAAAAAAGAAGAGAGAAGAGAGAAAAAGAGAGAGGAGAGAGAGAGAGAGAAAAGAGAAAAAGAGAAAGAGAAAGAGAAAAGAGAAGAGAAGAGAAGAGAAGAGAGAGAAGAGAAAAGAGAGAAAAAGAGAGAGAGAGAGAGAGAAAAAGAAGAAAGAAAAAAAAAGAGGAAAAGAAAAAAGAGAGAGAAAAAAAGAGAAAAAGAAAAAAAAGAGAAAGAGAAAAAAGAAGAAAGAGAAAGAGGAAGAAGAGAAAAAGAAAGAAAAAAGAAAGAGGAAAAGAAAAAAAAAAAGGAAAAAGAAAAAAAAAAGAGAAAAAAAAAAAAAAAAGAGAGAGAAAAAAGAAAAGAAGAGAGAAAGAAAAAGAAGAGAAAAGAGAGAAAAAGAGAAAGAAAAAAAAAAAAAAAAGAAAAAAAAAAAGAAAAAAAAAGAAAAAGAAAAAAGAAAAAAGAGAAAAAAAAAAAGAGAAAAAAGAAAAAAAAAATATAAGGAAGAAAAAGAAGAAAAGAAAAAAAAGAAAAGAGAAAAAAAAAAAAAAAAAAGAGAAAAGAAAAAGATAAAAAGAAAAAAGAAGAAAAAAAAAAAAAGAAAAAAAGAGAGAACGTTTTAGAGAAGAAAAAAAGAGGAAGAAGAGAAAAATGATGAAAAAAAAAAAAAAAAATGAAAAAAGAAAGAAAAAACAGAAAAAAAAAAAAAAGGAGAAAAAGAAGAAAAGAGAAAATTTTGAGAATTGAAAGAAAAAAAGAAAGAAAAAACCCTTAAGAAAAAAAAAACTGAAAACTTTAAAATAAAAAAATTATTTTTAAAGAAAAAAATAAAATGATGACAAAAAAGAAAATAATGAAGACAAAAAAAAAAAAAAAAAAAAGGATGGAGGTTTAGAGATTTTTTTTTGTTATTTATTATAAAAAAAAAAATATAAACAAGACTCTTTAAAATAAAATTTATTTGTAAATTTTTAGAATTTAACTGAATTTAAAATAAACCCCCAAATAAGAAAGAATTATAATTTAGAAACTATTCATACAGTTTGTTTCAAACACTATTGACATTAATTAATATATTTAACTAATATACCATTAAAAAGTAGTGACAGTTGTTTAACCATATATCATTTCAATTTTTGAATTGTCATCAAAACTATTATAAAAAATTAATACAAAGTATTTTATTAATAATACCAATGTACTTATTGAAATCATTTACTGAATATTTATTCTAACAGAGCACCTTTTCAAGAAGCTATGTGAATTAAAAATAAATAAATAAAAATAATTAGTTATACTTGTAAAAGGACCAAAGTACAAACCTCACAAAAAGCCATTACTTTATGATAATTTAACCACTGAACAAATAAAACTTCATTGTATGTACTAAATAAAAGAGTTAGATTTTGTTTTATTCATCTGCAATAAAAAACAAAAGTTATTCTGAATGTGTAAGCTGGGAAAATGTTATCAAGGCAGGAGAAAAATGAAAAATCTGGCATTATTTGAAAGTGACTCACAAAGGAATTCTGTATCTCTTTCAGTTGCCAATTCATTAAAACTGATAACTAAACCTTAAGTTTGTAACAAAAATAAAAAATAAAATTTAAATTTAGACCTTGGAGAAAAAAGATTTTTGATAAGATTTAACACATTATCATTTCTGTACACTATCTTCAGTTTTCATTTACTTAAAGGAAAGGTGAAATTGGGTTAAAAATATTTACCCTACTCAAAAGAAAATTTGTAACAACAACAAAAAATTTTTTCTAAATTCTAATTTTTCATAAATTTTTCAAAACTATTTAAATAGATTTTTTTATCTACTAAATACCCAAAGAGATGTTTTAAACCTTAAAATATATATTTAAACAAAAGTTTAAAATAAACATACTTCACTGCTGAGAGTTTTCAAAAATTTTGATAACAGTAAGTAAATATTTTCCCTCATAATTAACATTAATATTTGAATACAATATGGAAGGTCATAAAAAAAAAAAAAAAATCTGGTTTTCATTTTCCAAAATTTTATTGCTAAAATCTATAGCTACATAATTCTGACATATTCATTTAAAAATCACAAGCAAAAAAAGAAATGAAAAGATTCTATATGTTAACTTAAATAATTCTGATGAAACATTTGTTCAGAATATTTTATTGATTTCCAATTTCAGGAATTTTATGATGACTCGTGAATAAAAATATTTGTTTGGACATGTGTGAACAGATATGCTTAATATAAACTTGGTTTTATTTTTAGCTGCATAACTCATACTATTAAATTAAAAAGAAATTGATATTTTTAATTTAAAAATTAATTTAAGAGGCATTTTTAAAATAAGTCACGTGAAAAACTGCTTTTTTTTTAAGTGATGATTTTTTTTATTTTAAAGTTCTTCAGTTTTATAAAAAAAAAAAAAAAAAAAAAAAAAATCCATATCTTAATTGCTTTTTCTGCTTTGCCATAATTTAAATTATTGCACAAGTAAGATTTCAATAAACATGATGAGTAGAAAAAAATCTTGAATAAACTAAGGGAAAATTAAGCATATGTTTATGGCTGCTGGAAATACCAACTAATTTTTCAATAGAGAATAATAAAATAGGCATTTACACCAATAAGAACTGGGCCAATCTATTTCTCTTTGGTGGTGGTAGTCGTAGTAGTAATAGCATAGGTAATGATAGCAGCAGCAGCAGTAACTACATGAGCGTAGTGAAAATCCTCCAAGCCCATTTACTGGTCTTGTCTATAAAGAAGAGAACAAGAGTTAAATATGAACCAATCAGATGAATGGTCTGATAGGGAAGAGGTTGAGGGAAAAAATAAATAGTGGTGGCTATAGAAAAGAGAAAAAAGTTGTTCATTACTAAACCTGTTCATTATTGTCATTTTGACAGAGAAGGGTTAATTTTATTGATAATCTGAAAGTATTGTTTCTTCTGATAGCTTGGCAACACATCTTGCATAGGTGACAAAAAGAACTCAGTTATTTCTCTTATTCTTATATGAAAAAAGAAATTATATAGATGTGTGTGTTCTAATTGAGTTACTTATGAATTAATTGATATTCAAATCAAGTTCTTTTTACATTTTTCATTCAAAAGAAGATTTAGGAGCATTTTTTTTTTCTTATCAAGAGAGCGAATTCTATAGAACCAGTGTATGTTGTAGATAAGATCTAAATCAGTTAATGAACTAATCAATAAAGAATTCAGGTGTTATGGTTTCATCAAAGTCAGAATCCTAATTTACTTAGAATTTGATTAAATATCTTTTGTAAGATAAATAATTAGACTGATATACTTAAATTATCTCTACTGAGTTTTCTTAAAAGCTTTTGTTTACAGTTTAGAATTTTTCACTGAGAACAATCTACACAAAAATAAAAAACTGCAATATCATATAGTTGTTATAACAAAAATGTAAATTCAAGCATTTTCTGACTAATGAAATGAGAGAAAAGAATAAAATGTCAAGTTGATGGATTGGATAGCTTCTAATCAGAATATGAATTTAAATTTTGATTAGTTGTGGTTATCAAAATACTAACAAATAAAATTTTCTTTAGTGTGTGTTTTAATACTACACTAAAAATGGGAAGGGAAATTCATATAACAAAATTCTTTATACAATTACAAAATATCAGAAACCATGTACTGTTCAAAATGGAATAAACTTGAACAAAAAAGTAAAATAAAAATAAAAAATAAACTAGCTTGTACCATTCTAAACATAAGCAACAATTAATTTGAAATTTAGAATGTAGCTTTTTTAACATACTTTAAGCTATTAAAATGATTGGAGCAAAACACAAAGGTCTAACAACCAACTGAAATAACACATGAAATATAATTTAATCTCATCTGAATATTTACAAAGTTAGTTTAAAAATAACCCAGTCAGATTGATTAATAAATGTAAGTAATAAAAAAAAAAAAAAAAAAAAAAAACAACTTCAGGAGAAAATATAAAATTACAGAAATATTAGCTAAATTCATTTCAGAAATAAGAGTTCAGTTTGTCATGATCCCTGTAAATTTAAATTATCTTTGTTATTTCAATGACTAAACAATTTCTTGTAAAAGAAAAAAAATAACTACTTTCAAGAAACTTAATAAGCAAAAATCATAATTGATACAAATTAGTAAAATTTAATTAAAACTATATTGTAACAAGTGAATTGACAAAATTAAGAAAAAAAAAAAAAAAAGAAAAAAAAAAAAAGTCACTTTGTTCAGTATGTTTCTTCCCTTTATATTAAACTGCTGTGTGCATATGGAGTAATTACAATCAACTGTAATGTCATCTAACAATTTTGCACAGCAGTTAGTATAAAAGAAGAAAAAAAATGAAGCTGTCTGCGAGAGAGAAAGATTACAAATTTATATCTAGCAACAATTTCTAGTCACCACCAATACTGGCACAAAAACAGGATTAAAGTGAAAAAAAAAAAAAAAAATTCTGTGACATTATCAAGTGTAAGTCTAGATTGACCTCCAGCTAAAATACTTTTTTCTTTTTAAGCAACAGCTATTTCTATTGTTTAAAAAAAAAAAAAAAAACACAAGAGGTTACCTTTTTTTTTTTCTTCAAAAGTCAATTTTATTGGCATAGAAACATTGAAATAGCCTAAACTTGTCATTATACAAAGAATTTCAGCTTGAACTAAAGTTAACTCTGAAGGTAAAAATATATAAAGATTTTTTTTTTTTATCCCGTTATGATTTGGATTGCTCACAAATGTATAATTCAAAACAGTATATCAGTAAACTATATTATCAAAAAAAAAAAAAAAAAAAAAAAAAATCATTAAAAATTGAAATGAATTCAAACCAAATGATTTTAACATGTTGACTGCACAAGGTCAATTATGAAATTGGACTTCAAATGCCAACTTCATAATAATAATAGCCAATTAGGCAATAATAAAATTTTCAAGTGATTTGTTTGCATTATATTTTTAATAAATGTTTCCCCATAAAAAAGTTTTGTTTTTCGTTGTCAGTAGAGGGTTTTCATTTTTTGAATTACAATGAAAGTACTTGAACAAAAATAAAATATGAACTTGCTTGTTATTTTGATGGCAAGGCCATACAAACCCATGGTACAAATCATAATAAAAACTGCAGTAAATGTGTTAATAAATTTATATCCCCTCTCATAATTAAATCAGAAAATAACCCCACGTCAACCAGGAAAACACAAAGTATTTCAAGTATGGAAAAAAAAAAAAATAAAATAAATAAAGTTTTATCTTTTTTTAGGTTAGATTTAGAAACTCAGCAAAGTGAAAGATTTCCTTCCTTGTCCAAGTCTTGCTCTAAAATAGTTAAGTAACATTGAAACTGACATTAACACCTTTGTTCTTAGACTGGTTCTACAAGTGCTAGTTAAGAAAACAACTAAAAATAGAATTGTTGAAGAATGAAGCATCTCTTGACAAACTAATTTTTAAATCAAGTGTGGAGAAAGAGAGAAAGGAGAGAGAGAGAGAGAGAAAGGAGAGAGAGAGAGAAAGGAGAGAGAGAGAGAGAGAAAGAGAGAGAGAGAGAGAAAGGAGAGAGAGAGAGAGAAAAAGAGAGAGAGAGAGAGAAAAGAGAGAGAGAGAGAAAAGGAGAGAGAGAGAAAAAGAGAGAGAGAAAGAAAGAGAGAGAGAGAGAGAAAGAGAGAGAGAGAGAGAGAAAGGAGAGAGAGAGAGAGAATGGAGAGAGAGAGAGAGAGAAAGGAGAGAAAAACATTTTTTTTAAATTCAATTTTTCATAATTTCTACAATACAAATATAAAATAACTTGCCTAAAGTTTTTCTCACAGTGACACTACTTTTGAACAATGAAAATTCTAAAGATTTTATATAAAAGAAAATTAAACAAACAAAAATAAACAAATAAAAGCTTGACAAAGAGGAAATTCAGGATCAAGAAGAAGAATTCTAAACAAGAAACAATGCAAATGCTAATTCTGATGACATTCGTCAGTAGGTTAAAAAAAAAAAAAAAATTAGTAGTTATTGCGCCCTGTTGTCTTATGAAACAAAAGCATTTGAGTGTTAATCTCTTTATCACATACACACGTATAAAGCAGTCAGTCTATGTAAGTAATTCATATATCAATTGTAATAGCATTTTAGAAATAAACAAAAATCAAAAATTTGGGAGAATGCCTAGATAAGCTGAAACAAACATGAAGGAAGAAGTAAAAAAAAAAAAAAAAAAACTCCTTGAATACAATGTAGTTAAACAAAGCAAAGAAAAATGTATTACTTACATGCTATAGCTATTTATGATAATAAATAGGAATTAAAACATGTTTATTGTTGGTAATTATCTCTTAAAAAAAGAAGAAAAAAAAACAATAGTAAAGAGAATATACTTTAAAAGAGGAAAGGGAGGATATAAAGTATGTCAAAATAAAATTTAGAACTTTAAAAGATTTCATTTTTAAATCAATATCAATACTGTTTGCAGTTTGTTTCAAATAACACTTTTGTAACATGTCATTTGTGCTAAATAAATGGTTGGTTTTAATGATCAAATAATATATTAAAGTAACTGCGTATTTTTTCTCAAGCATAAAATTTGAATGAATGAAAAATAAAATGAAAAATAAAGTACACTATATTGAAGTAATTAAGTTTCATTTATATTCTAATTTGTTTTTAAATCTACTTAAACTCAGGGAAAAATAAAAAATCTTAAATATGGAAAGATGAGCTGCATTTGAATGAAATAATAATGAAACTTTATTAAAAGTCAGCAGGATTTTACTAAATGCATAATGTAATGGTTTCACAAGAACCAAGGCTTATCTGAAAAAAAAAAAAAAAAAATACTGTCAATAACAAATTGAGGATTAAAATTAAAAACAATAAAAAAATAAAGAATTGTATAAGGGTTTCCTATCAATGCATCAGCATTATGTTATCATTACAATTCAATATGTATTAAGCATATTTTTATTTCATAAATGTTCCAAAGGAGCAAAGAACATGGTACTTATAAAGCAGTAAAAGTCACAATTCATTTAAATAAATTTCAGAAGAATAATGTATGAATGCATGTATATATGAATGCATGTATAAATGCATAAAAATAGTTTATAGTTTAAAATATTCTATATTCATTCAAACAAGGTTGATTAAAAAGAACAAGGTCTGTCTGTTTAATTTCTTATTGTATTTTCCAATTTTTGGATAAGGTGTTGATTAATTTGCTCAAAGTTGTGAATAAACTTAAATTCATATTTTGTTATTTTTAATCAAGTACTTTCTACATTCATCTGTTCTTGATAATGACAGTGAAAATCAAAAGTACTTTAACAAAAATAACAAAATATGAATTTCAGACAGTTTATCCACAACTTTGAGCACAATACTCAATACCTTATCCAAAAATTGGAAAAAAAAAAAAAAAAAAAAAAAAATAAGACAGACCTTGTTAGTTCCTTTTAATCAAACTTACATGTGATTATGTGTGTGTGTATTGGATTGTCTAAAAATGTTTGTTCTCTTATTAAGTAGAAAACTTTTCATCAGCTCCTGGTATCTTTATAAATATTTCCAGTTTTGTTCCTTGTAATGCAATTAAAACATAAAACAGAGTTTAAGACAAGAGAACTGTTTAAGATCAGATTATTTGATTTGTCTTGCATGCACTTCACATTTTTTTTTTTAAAGATCCTGTCAGTGTCAGGTCATATTTTTTGTCCTGTCAAAATTATCCTTTTATCCCTTTTCATATACCAACAGAGGATAAAAATAAATTTATAAAATTTCTTGTATTCTTCTCACAAGTTGAAATCATTTTTGGCACAATACAAAAACTTACTTCAAATTAAACACTGACCAGCATTCATTTATACAATATAAATAAATGGAATTAAGACCATTTTCTCTGGCACAATTCCACAAATTGATTCCAGCACTTGACAAGTGGAATTAAGAATAAACACTACAATCCACTATTCATTTTTTTTTTCTTTTTCAAATACTATTTAAAATAATATTCAATATTTTTTTCATAGAATTTCTTACTAAAAAGTTCAAATTTGTAATTACTCTTTTTTTGTTTTGTTTTTGTAACAAAAAACAAAAACTTTGGAATTGAATAATGAGTTTTTAAAAGAGTTTCCTTCTATTTAGTCATCAAGAACAAAAAATTCAAGTATTTTTTTTTTAATTCGTGATTTTCAAAAATATATATATATAAAAAGGGAGAAATAACAAAAATAAAATAGATTTGAAAATTGAAATTTACTTTTTGTCCCTAACTTTTCTTTTTAAAAATCAATATCCATTTTACCTTTTGAGTAATTACCATAAAACATTTTATTCATTACATTTGAGGCTTTTGATAATTACAATTCTTTCTTTGGCCTAAAACCCATTTATTCTAGTCGTCCTCATAACTAGGTCATATGCAAAAATCTTATCTTCATGTTAAGGCCCAGAAATAACACCAAGGCAATAAACAAACTTGATATTAAATAAATTGCTTGACCTGCATAAAACTATGTAGGTGCATTTATGACAAAAAGCTTTATTGGAATAATGAAATTAAGAAGCATAATATACTTTTTCAAGGTTCAGACACTTTTTCTAATCAATACAACTAATTGTATTCACACACATAATATGAATTTTTGCATAAGAAAAATGATACAACCAACACTTTATTATCTAGTTATCTATTTCACTTTATAAAATATTTGTTATATCTGCACACTGATATTATACACTAAATGTAACATAAAAGAACTAAAGTAATATTTTTTTTTATGCAAGTAAGTAATCAACCACAAATTTCTTAAATATGAAACACTTTAAAAAGTGTAAAATATTAAATAATAATAAAAAAATTAGTTTCAAGTTAACATTCTAAAGATTTTACCTGTTAATTGAAAATAAAATTTTAGGTACTAAAGTTTTAGAACTTGTCTTTGGTAACATTTTATTCACTGTACAAAAAAATAAAAAATAAACAAAATAAATAAATAATCAAATTATAGTGGTTTTTTTCTAAATATATATATATATATATATATATATATATATATATATAAAATCATAGTAAAAAAAAAAAATACAAAAATATTTGATTAAATGTGGTATAAAGAAAATTAAAATTTGGAATTAATAGAATAAAAAACCCAAAAGAAACCAGTAAAGATTTATGAGGAGATAAACAGCTGCATTGTTTCAAGGAGACAAAAAAAAAGACATTAATAAAAGGGAAATTGACTTGTCTGAATGAGAGAAAAGACAACAAGTAGTGCTTATAATACTGTAAGGTATTAATCATGGAGTGAGGAATGATAAGTGATTATTTTTTTTCTTCTTGGTAGCCTTGACCTCGCAAACCAGCTTTTCAATAAAAAAGGCATTCAGAAAAGAAAAACACTTTGTTATTTATTAACTGAATGCTTCTGTTCATTTGGAAAATAAAACTAACAGCAGAAATGAAAATAAAGAAAACTGAGAATTATTAAAACACACACACACACACACACAGAACCTGATTAATATTAATAATAGAAAGATGAGAAAATTAACCTGAAATCAAATGTATTAACATAAAAAAAGTAAAAAGGTGTCAGAAGTTAGAACTCATTCTGGGAACTATTAGAAAGAAATCTTAGTTCTTGGAGATATGCTGGTCTAATAAGGCAACTTTTGTTCCTCCTCACAATTCCCACACTAAACAAAAAGGGGCTATGTTCCTCACAACATTACAATGGGATGTTTATGTATTTACAGAGTCAAGAACAAATTAGTCAAACAAAACAAAGAACTATTAATGAGAATAAGGAGACTGAAAAACATTCTGGAGATCTGAAGAGGTAGAGGGCATTAACCATTCCAGTACCTTCCATTAGAATTGGAATGTTAAGAAATAGTAATTAGTAAAAATTTCATCCTAATTATCCTAACAAGAAATCTGATAGTCATTAAGCACATTGACAGGTAAGAAATTATGTTGACAAATATTTGTGAAACATGAAGCTACAGACTTACTGATGTATATATGTGGATATTGCTGTCTTTTTTTTAAAATCATAAAAAAAATAACTGTCTATATTTCTGAGATGAGGTATTATGGACATTATTCAGACTATTGTCCTCATCTTTGTCGCCATATTCATTACAATGTTTCGGTGATTGTACGCTCTGGCCTTCTTGAGGTGGTTGAAATGTTGAACTGAACCCTTTATTTTGCTCACTGGGGTAGACTGTTCTAGTTCCATGTGCTATGTTTAATGGATGTCAGTTATCAGTTATCTCCTGTTAATTTCCCTCTGAAAGTTCTCCACTGCCTTAGCTGGGTTTTGAACTCACACTCTTTGGGTTCTGTCACTGGATTTAACTGGCACAGTGGATAAAGGCATTAGTTAGATCAAACAAGATATTTTAAAACCTTTCCAAATCCCTTCATCTAATATATAAAGTTCAAAGTGTATGTATATTAACTCAAAACTAAGACTTAAAACTGTGGCATCAAATAAAAGCAGTTTTATAATTTTTATCTACCAGTAGATGTAGTATATCTTGCCCTTGCCTCATGCAAGAGATAAATTTGTACATTCAGCTTTTAAAAAGAAATTACAAAAAAAATGTTTTGTTATAAATGTCCAATAAGGTCTCTTGCAATCTTTCTAAATAAAAATTTTTTATAGATGGCTTTTAAATTGCTTTGTTATTTAAATGTCTATTTTTTGCACTAAAAGTGGTAACCATCTCCGGATTTAGATCACAACATGGGAGAATAAGGAAAGAAGCAATGTTGACATTTTTAATAGTACATTTTGAAAATCTAACAGATATAATTACAATAATTTAAAAAAAAAAAAAAAAAAATTATATATATATATATATATATATATATATATATGTGTGTTTAAAACTATTTCACTAATACCATTTCACAGCACAAGAAAATCACTAAGAAAGAAACACCTGGAACAAAAGAAGGTGACTTGCATAGTTGGGCATCATTGCTCATAACCAACATATTTTACCTGCATATACACAAGAGTGGAAACTATCATTACCAACAAATTAAAATCAAAATTTTAGAGTGTGTCATTATTTACATTCAGACTAATACTAGCTTTGTCATTATCAAATTTTGGTTGTTATGCTCTCCAACTGTCTTCATGTGTTTGCCAATCTGAGAACCCTTCAGGAAATTTTGAATTAAGCATTATATTTAATCTTCTGAGGTAGATTGTTCATATCTAGGGATATCTTTTTCTTTTTCATACTGCACAGTTATTGTTCCCCTTATTTCCACTAAGTCTAAGTCCGTACTACCCAGTTCAGGGATTGAACTCACAATTACTATGTCATCAAATTCATGAACCAATGCATGCTTGTTTGTCAGATGCATTGCTCATAAAACAAAATTGTTCAAGTAGACAAGTAATAAAAGAACTAAATGCAATTTAACCTTTATATATCAGTGAGAAAAGCCATAATAGTAATAAACAATGGCAAATAATAAATTTACTAATGTGAGTGTACAATGAACTTGGTATAATAAATAGATAGATGGATAGATTTTGTTAGAGAGAAAAAAAAAATACCACCACCCCCATCAACTGTTCCACTCACTCCTCTGCACACAAAGGCTATGTTCAGAAAACTTGCATTATTGAATCTGACTGTCACTGCAGAGATACAAAAGTTGTAAAGATTAGGGACAAAACAAATTTTGTCTATCAGATAAAATATCACGTTTTTTTGTAGTTCTTACTTTTCAAGAGTTAATTTTCTCATTTAAGTGTGAATTTATGTAGTCTGATCAGTAGAAGATATGACTAACAAATTAAAAGAAAGACTATTATTGTATAAACTTATCTTACAGGTCTTATCAAACTGATAAGAAAAGAATTAAAGTAAAATTGGGGATGATAAAATTTGACTAATTTTTTTGTTTTATATTTAGCAAAGACATTTTACTATTAAAAGTTAGTATAATTTGCACTTTGTTACAATTTTCATCCATATTTTCTTCAACTGTCAAATGACAGTCAAGATGAAAATTTAGTAACAAAGTTTCAAACAAGTGTTGTTAAAGATGTAACATTAAAATAAAAATAAATAAGCCATAGAATATACCCAAGGGCAAGTATTTTTATTTTAAGGCCATAACAAAAGAAAAGTACTAAAATCTAGTTGCAGGTGTAGCAAAATGTTAAATCCACATGAAAGATCCTTCTACCCACTTACCCCAGGGGCAAGGTTTTGCCAAGAGAGAGTGATATAAAAAGACAGACTGATATGTTATGCTTTGACAAGCTGTATGTTTCCAATTATTGCATAAATTCCAAAATAAAAGAAATCAGTTTTGTAAGACTGCTTTCATTACTATTTTCTACATTCAAGTACTGCGGTATCAAGTAATGGTTAGCAAGATTGTTCTGCAAGAACAATTATGACTGAGTAGTGAGTTCAATCCTCATTGGGTGCCCCATATTTTTGACTTTGTACCACATCTAAGCTAGGATTTAAAAAAAAAAAAAAAACAAAAAAAACACCAACAGAATGTCTAGTTATTCGGTAAACCAAGATGGTTGATTATAAATTTTTGAGTAATCAAAGTTTCTCGTGAAAAGAAACATTTCAAATAAAATGAATATGCCAATTTAGATTTTGCTCTTTCAAACACCATTTTCTGAAAAACATTTGGAATCAAAGTCTTCAGAAGTCAAGAAAAGGTAAAATATTGAACTTAAAATAATGAGATTTTAGTTCTAAGTTACACCTAAATATATATATATATATATATATATATTTTATATCATTCAACTTCTTTGTAAGAGAGAACAAAAACAGAAGTGAACAAAATAGATATAATGAGGATGAAAATGTACCCTGAAGATCAAATTATAATGAGTAACATCCAGTGACTCATGGTATTTAGAAAATACTTAGTGCCAAATAACGTTATGCACATGAAATATCATTAGATATTACAGCCATAAAAATATGCGGATTACTCATTTAAAAGAGAGATCCAGTTAATTAAAAAATAAAAAAAGCAGTGGGTACAAAATATTCTAATTTTTGCTAGAAATCTTTTCTATTCAAATTTGTAATCACTTAACAAATCTGGTATATATTACAAAAAGAATAGAAAAGGTATATTAATTAATTTTTTTTAAAAGATTTTTTAAAAATGCCAGTCTAAAAGCTATTAAATTTCTTTGTTCTTATAAAAAAAAAAAAAAAAAAAAAAACATTCAAACTACTGCTGTTACTAAAATAAAAGAAAATAATATCTACAATAGCTATAAAAATTCACTAGTCAAATTAAATATTAACATTTAAATTTAGAAAGGACGCCAAAAGCTATATATCCTATAAATTTATGAAAACAAAGGGAGAGAATTCTGCCTGAAAACTGAATAAAGCGTTTGTTCATTGTTGAGTTAAAAAAAATGTTTCATTCAATTCTATTCTCATGAGAATAATTCCATTGAATAGAAGGATAAACAGAGTTAAAAGAAAAGGAGGAAACTTTTGTCAAGTAATAAAAATTGTTAATCATGAATGCAGCTATGAGAAATAAAAAGGAGCCTTTCATCAGTAAGTTTCTATAGGTCATATCCTATTCTATTTCTGCTTCCTGTTATATTTATTATTTAAAGCAACTAAATGACTGCAATTAGGAGTGGCTATAGAATTTTAAGATGAGTAAAAGAAACATTTATTTATTATTATAGTCATATATGATATACAAATCTCAAACAAAATACAACTAAATAAAAACATTAAATATTAAACAAAAAACTGCCATGTCAATAATGGATAATAATACTGATCATAATATTATTAGTAATAAAACTAATAATACTGAAGTGAGTCATTAAACATTTATAAACAGACAGTAAGTATATATATGTGCCTATTCCTACAACTTAATAGATATCAAATTCTGTAATTGTAAACATTTTAATCCATTTAGAACAGTTAACATGTACATTTAAATAATTTATTTTAAAAAATCTCCTTCATCCAATGCTTAACATATCACAAATATCAAAGATTAAAAAAAAATTCCTTTTATATTTAGAATTTATTTTTCCAAGTTTTAAACATTTTAGCAAAATTAATACAAAAGATCTTTTAATGACATTCATTTGTAAATTTACATAAAAATACTCAGTCAGATTTATTTATATAAACATTTTAGATTCCAGAGTGATAAAGTTTCTAGTGTTGTTTTTTTTTTTTATTTACTTAAGAATAAAAATAAAATGAGGGCAATGAGAACTTTTGAAATATTAAAAATAATTCAACTAAAATAAAGAATTTTCTATTTTCAATAATTCAAAGTTTATACACAGGCATTTTATAGTTCCATCTATTTAAACTTTATGACAACTAAAATTACTGCAACGCTGCTAAATTTTTAACATTTTCTTGTATTTATGTGTGGTTGGGGAATTCTAAGTTGTTTCTACAGATATTCTGAGCTGTCTTAAAAGAAATGTCATTTGTTTCAGATAGTTTATAAAATTCAAAAATACTGGTAGAAGCAAACATTTCAGAAACAGAATACAAACTATTGACCCAAAATTAAATTTGCTTTAAAAAGTGAGTCTACTCTAAAGTGTGCTAAATACAAATCAAATTGTGTGTGTACATTTTTTAATGAGATAAAGTGGATGGCATTTAACATCAAATATGTCTTTTCTACAGTTTTAATGTTTAATTAAAAAAAATATATATATATATATATATATATATATATATATATATATATATTTATTTAAACACCACCAAGAAACCTTAATAAGGGACAATTTTATTTTTCATGAGAGAAGAGAAAAGAGAAAAAAGAGGAGAAAAGAGAAAAAAGAGGAGAAAAGAGAAAAAAAGAGGAGAAAAGAGAAAAAAAGAGGAGAAAAAAAAGAGAAAAGAGAAAAAGAGGAGAAAAGAGAGAAAAAGAGGAGAAAAGAGAGAAAAAGAGGAGAAAAGAGAGAAAAAGAGGAGAAAAGAGAGAAAAGAGAGGAGAAAAGAGAAAAAGAGAGAAAAAGAAAAAAGAGGAGAAAAGAGAAAAAAGAGGAAAAAGAGGAAAAAGAAAAAAAAAGAGAGAGAAAAGAGAGAGAAAAGAGAAGAGAGGAGAAAAGAGAGGAGAAAAGAGAGGAGGAGAAAGAAGAAAAGAGGAGAAAGAAGAGAAGAGAGAAGAGAAGAGAAGAGAGAAGAGAAGAGAAGAGAGAAGAGAAGAGAAGAGAGAAGAGAAGAGAAGAGAGAAGAGAAGAGAAGAGAGAAGAGAAGAGAAGAGAGAAGAGAAGAGAAGAGAGAAGAGAAAGAGAAGAGAAGAGAAGAGAGAAGAGAGAAGAGAGAAGAAGAGAAGAGAAAAGAAGAGAGAAGAGAAAAGAAGAGAGAAGAGAAAAGAAGAGAGAAGAGAAAAGAGTTATTTCTTCAGAATACATGTAAGATTATTAGGCATCTTTCTTCCTTCCTTCCTTTGTACAAGTCCTTTTATTTTCTGCCATATGAGTATAAACCTTTTTTGCAATTAAGAAAAATCAAATAAAATACATTATTATTTAATTAATACTTTATTTTTTTTATATTGTTGAAAAAAAAAAAAAAAATATAAATAAAAATAAAATAAAATAAAAAATAATACACACACAATCATCATTTCCAAATTTCCTAAGTGAATGTTTCGAGGTTAGAAGTTCCAATTTGTACTCCAATTGCTTAACCCATTAATTGCAGCAGCAGCAGAAATTTCTGTCACTCAAAGTTAAGCCACAAAACTGTAATGACATAAATTCCTGCCATTCACAGTTAATGAGTTGAAATTATTTTCATCAATAAAGGTCACAAACAAAAATCATCAAGATTGAAAAGAAGTCATTCTAAGGAATAGCCAATCATGCAAAGAAATACATAATCAAGTTGATATTTTTAATGAACTGAATGCCTTAAGGTGCCCCCCCCCCCGATTCTTTTCATACAATGAGATTATATTCAATTTAGAATATATACTAGTTCATGAGCACCAAAGAAACTTTCAAAGAGAGACTGGAAGAATTGGAAATTTAATTTCAATAAGAATACTGAAGAGAGAGTACTGATATATTTAGGAAACTTACTGTCATTTGATCTCTAATAGTAGTTCTGTCATTAATAGAGAGAAAACTTATTGATTACATATGATTTATTTCCCACTCATTAAGTTAACCACCAACTCTAAATCATTGTTATATTATATATATATATATATATATATATATATATATATATATATATATATACATACACACACACACAGTGAAGGGGATTGAAAAGTATTCACATCACCCAACATCCCAAAATCTGACCAAGTATACATATTTTTGATTGCCTTTTCGACACCACCTATAACACACAATATTATATTTATTGGTTATATAATCTGCTCATGACTGGGGAAAAAAGTCACAACTTGATTTTGTTAGTGACATGTTTGGTATAAATGAACCCATTGTAACAGATTTTTGAACTACGCTTATTACGTCAATAATTTCCATGGCAGGAGGTATAACAATTATTTTTCACTAAATCCAATTATCGTTGATCCACAACAGCACTGAGATTTCCACCATTCATGCTGTCTTCAGGGTTAAGGTTAAAAAGAAAGATGCAGAAACAGTGCTAACATTTTTCTGAATTGCTTATTGCTAAGTGGAAATTTAGATTATGAAATAAGATACAGCAATAAAGCTAGTAGTATGTACAGGGTGCGATGGATAAATTGTCATCTAAATTATGCAAAAATGAAAATAACACTGAAATCTCATTTTAACATATATATATTCACCAAAATTACACAAAAATATCTTGAAATACTAAAGAGTACATTTATTCAATAAAATCACCATTGGCTTCAACCATGGCCTCCAGATGACTTTGGAATCTTCTGCAACTCTACTGGACGGTCTCCTTGTTTAAGTTGGTGAATGCTGCCATAATCCTTGCCTTCAGTTCATCGTTGGTGTTACAAAGAGTTTTGTTAGTCTTTTGCTCAACTATGGCCCATGCATAATAATCAAAGGGGTTGCAGTCTGTGGAGTTAGGTGGCCAGTTCTAAGGGGTGAAGTGGTCACAGAAATTATCTAACAGCTGTGACTGGGTTCTCCTGCTTGTGTGGCATGGCACAGAGTCTTGTTGCCAAAGATAGGTCTTCCAGCAGCCACCCTCTTGACCCAGGACAGCACTACCTCCTCAAGGCACTTGATGTAGGCCTCAGTGTTGAAGCTGAAGCCCTGGTGGAAGATGAATTGAGCCATAACGTTGCCATCACTAGTAATCACTCCAGACACCATGATGTTGACTGGATATATCATTCAACTCTATGCACTGTCCTCAGATCGCCACACGGTTCATATTGGAGCTTCCAGCATGAATGCCAGCAGTACAGCATTTAGTTTCCAAATTTCTGACAGTGAATTGAGTCATGGTGCTCTTTTTCTCACAGACAGTGCCCAGCTAACCATACTATACTGTGTAGTCAACAAAATCAAAAAACAACACACATGCACAAAGTTAAAGATATAAAATGGCGACAATTTACCCATCGCACCCTGTATGCAAATATTTGTGTATAAGAGATAGAGAAATGCTCAAAATTTCTCAGCCTAATCAAGACACAAAAAATCTTATATATTTGAACATATTTTTGGAATTGGGTTAGGCCAAGAATTTTTTTAGCACTTCCTCATGTATATGTGAATATGTATGTATTAGACACACACACACAGTGGGTGTGTGAGCACACATGCACAAATTGCTTTTCTGCATCAGTTATTCTGGTAACATACAAATCAATTATTCAATGTTATTTGAATATTTTACTATTCAGAAAGTATTGAACAGAAGAAAGTAGAAGAAAAATTTTATAAGACATTTTATAAATACAATTGTAAAATTACTTAAATATTATCATATGGATAAACTAGTAAGTTGATAATTTACCAAAACATCTGGTATTTTGGGGAATGTATGTACAGTCATTACCAGCCTCAGACAATTCAGCAAGACAGTAGGGTTACAGTTTGAATGGGGCTTGGAATTTTATTTCGTTTCATTCTAGGATAAAGGTAAAAGTCTAAAACAAAATAAAAAAAAAAAAAATATAAATGAGTGGTGAACTGGAGGAGGACATTTTGTAAGCTAACAAAAAAATAAAATAAAATCAATATTTGAAGGTGAAAAATGAATATTCACAATTTGTATATGTAACTCTCCACAATTTAATATCTTGGTTAAATTTTAGATAACCAAATGCATTAGACAAGTGACACACACACACACAAAATGAAAGGAATTAGAGGGACAAAAATGAAAGGAAGTGAAATCAATTTTCTTTTTATCCTTAGAATATAAATATTAAAATAGAATACATTGGCTAGATGCCTATTTTTGGTGCCTATGAAGATTAAACAAATCTACCAATCAATCAGATAAGCTACTGACAATAGTGGGAAGGAATAAAGCACCAGATAATATAAAATTAGTCCTGTTAATAACACAAGTAAAATTAGTTCAATTAGTAACATTCTGAAATCAATAAACTAAAATAGAATTTATGATTTTAAAGCAAAGTAAATTTTGACAGTATTTCATAATTCAAGACAATTAAAATGAAAAAAAAAAGTACAGTCTTCATTTTCTTAAAATAAAAATAAAATTAAAACATACTTTATGCATTGCAGAGTCTTATTAGTGTTTAGGTTATCTGAAAATTATTAAAAGTCAATATTTTCTTTGCTGAGAAGATTAGGAAAGTTCTTTTGCTGATTATATAAAGAAGCAATGTTTATTTAAAACATTCCAAGTATTTTATAATCTCATTTATAAAATATTCTAGAAGTAAATTTGGCAACTATATAATTCAAAACAATGATTACTCAAATTTAGAATGATATTCTATTTGTATAAATATTGTAAAGTTGCAATTTAAATGTGTAAATTAAGTTAAATATTGTTTAAAAATTGAAATAAACAGATTTAATTACAAAATAGAAAAAGTCAAATTAGTTTTTAAAACAAAATTAGTACAAAGTCAAAAATGTTTTTATAGTAAGAAATAAATTTTCCTTAGGTAAAAATGTTCAGTCCTGTTTTTAAAGCATACTTCAAAACCAAATACACTGAACTGGAGAAGTTTGAGTCAACAGAATATGAATTTGAGACATCACTTTTGGCTAAAATTCCTATTCAGGGAACATACAAGCAGGAACAAAACATCAGCATTCCACTATAGAGAGAAATATGCATACAGGCTTAGATGCCACCATTAACAACTTCTGCTCAATGTCAAGTCATTTCCTATGCATAAAGTTTATATTATAATTCTTTGCAAATGCCAATTATCACTAAGCTTAATAATAATTATCAAGTATTAATAGTATGCCACTATGGCTGACAGAAAAGAGTGCATACAAGTCAAGGATTCTTCCCTGGTTATTCTTATTTTCCTAAAAAAAATTATATCCCTTGAACAAACATTTTGGGTGGGGTGGAGGCCAGTCTATTCTTAATTAACAATTACAAAAACAGTATTGCAGAGAGATGTCATTTTTGCTGTTACAGTAAAAAAATACATATGTACAGAAATCAGATGATTATCATGATAATCTTATGATATCACAGGTTCCATAAACAGTTACATTTTATTGAAAGTGGATACAAGGAATAATTGTTGCAATACAACCAAGAGAGCTGTAAGCTTTACTTAAATAGTTAACATGTTGCAAAGAGGTTTCTACATGTTAGCCTACTTGGTTTCTGAAAGTAGTTAATGACAAAGAGATTGCCAATAAAACCTGTCATTGGTTTCATTTTGTGAGAAAATTAAGTGACTAAAAATTCTGAAAGCACTTAACACCTGTTTTTTTTTTTTTGGCCGGGGGGGGGGCAGATGAAAGAGGTGGATTGACAATGAGTTTTTCTACATATTGTTTAGTTCTTCATTTGCTGCAACAAGTCAAGCTCTCCTTAAGAATAGTGTCATTTTTTAAATTTATTTTCTATCTTATCCTACAATACCTTTAATAATAAAACAGCTTTTATAATCAGACAATGAAGTTGAAAATACATTCAAACCATTTTAGAATCAGGAGCAGACAGAAATAAAAACAAATATAAATTAAAAAGGAGGAAAACTAAAATTTATCAAAAACAACAGGATATAAACTACAAATATTCAGATAAAGCTAAATATTCACAAAATTTAATTTATTGTAGTTTGAATTTTATTTAATTAAAATACAGAAAATAGAAATTTTGAAATGTTAAAACAAGATTAATAGTTTTCTCTTATGTTGTGAACAGTGAAGAAAAAATATCCTGGTTGTTATGGTTACATATTCAATTTATGCTTATATTTTATCAAATAAATCTGGTAATTCAGAAAAACTAGTGAATTTTTAAACAAGCAGCAGTATAAAAATGTTTATGTTACAGCAAAAAAGTAAATAAACTGCAAATATATTAGGACCAAAAATTAAAAAGAAATAAAAAAAAAAAAAAAAAAAAAAATTAAAATTCTAAGGAAAACAGAATAATCAAAAACATCTGTTACCTATGTAGCTATAAAAAAAAAATTCTGAAATTAAAACTGTAAAGTATGAGGGTGTGTTGAAAATTTCTTGGTTGGACTAAAATGCCCTTACAAAATAAATTCTGGTGTTTGGCCAGATTGTTAGAAGAACTTTTCAGTTTAATATTAATTTCTTCTTTCCTGTATGGAAAGAAAGGAAAAAGTCCAGAGATCAATAGTTAATTATATCAGTATTTTAAACAAAAGACAACTTCAGATTATCACAAAATACATACACAAAACTTATGGATCGGAATTATTCAAATTCCGATCCTTAAGCAAGTGTTTTATTGCTGAAAACTAAAGTCATTTATTTTGTTCATTTTTGCCAAATAATCAAAAAGAATTTTCTCCAAGGAATATTTAAACAGGCCTTTAGATGTTTTTATTAATCAAGGAATGTAAACTTGACATCAATATAGTTTTGTTCAGGTGAAAACTTCAGAAAATACTGACAGCACTCTAAAATTGGACAGAAATAGCTGCATTAGTGTTAATGGAAAGAGTGATACAAATTTAGGTAGAGGTAACAGGAATAAAATAGATCATTCAAAAATGGAAGACAAAATGAATTTTTTCCAAAATCAATAGATTTACCAGAGAAAAAAAAATCCAGTTTCATTGAGAGAGAGAGAAAAAAAAAAAAAAAAAAAATTAGAAACTATGATTTTCCAATCTGATAAAAATTAAACAGAAGGCAAAGTGATTCAGAACATGTAAAAATGGAATGTAGCCAAGTAAATAGTTTTATTATCTACATTAACATTTGTTAATGTATATATAAGTTTCTGGAAAGAGATATCTAAGGAACAAAACAAAATTATCAAAGAAATGGATTGAATGCCATTATACTAATGGACAGAAAATGCTTATGAGAGAGAGAGAGAGAGAGAGAGAGAGAGAGAGAGAGAGAGAGAGAGAGAGAGAGAAAAAAAAAGAAAAAAAAAAAAAAAGAAAAAAAAAGAGAGAAAAAAGAGAGAGAGAGGGGGAGAGAGGGGGGAGAGAGAGGGGGGAGAGAGGGGGGAGAGAGAGGGGGAGAGAGAAAGGGGAGAGAGAAAAGAGGGGGAGAGAGAAAAGGGGGGAGAGAGAAGGGGGGGAGAGAGAAAGGGGGAGAGAAAGGGGGGGAGAGAGGGGGAAGAGAGAAAGGGGGGGAAGAGAGAAAAGGGGAAGAGAGAAAGGGGGAAGAGAGAAAAGGGGGGGGAAGAGAAAGAGGGGGGGAAGAGAGAAAGGGGGAAGAGAGAGGGGGAAGAGAGAAGTAATTAAAGAGGGAGATAGAGAAAAAAATAGGGAAGAGAGAGCGATAGAGAAAAAAAATAGGAAGAGAGAGCGATAGAGAGAAAAAAAATAGGGAAGAGAGAGCGATAGAGAGAAAAAAAATAGGGAAGAGAGAGCGATAGAGAGAAAAAAAATAGGGAAGAGAGAGCGATAGAGAGAAAAAATAAAAAAGGGAAGATAGAGCGATAGAGAGAAAAAATAAAAAAAGGAAGATAAAGCGATAGAGAGAAATAAGGGGCCCAAGAGAGAGAACGAGAGGCCAGAGAAAACAAGGGACTAAGAGAGAAAACAAGGGACTAAGAGAGAAAACAAGGGACTAAGAGAGAAAACAAGGGACTAAGAGAGAAAACAAGGGACTAAGAGAGAAAACAAGGGACTAAGAGAGAAAACAAGGGACTAAGAGAGAAAACAAGGGACTAAGAGAGAAAACAAGGGACTAGAAAAATAAATTAAAAATTAGTTACATTGTAGATAAAGAGAATCTTCATTATTACTCAGTAATGGAATAAGTCCTTGCTGGTAAGAAAATTCTCAGAAGTAAAAAGGTAATAAATTTAAAATTAAACTGTTAATCAATTAACTGTTTGCTTCAGTGGACAGATTAAAACTGTTCTTTCAAGAATAAAAAGGTCTATTAACTGACAGAAATATATTTTTAAATGACTGATAAAAAAAAAAAAAAAAAAAAATTAAATTAAAACCAAAAATATGTTTAAATATTATATAAAATGAAAAACCCTTATTCAAATTTCTGCAGTAAATTAGTTTTCATGGCTGTCTTTACAAGATAAATTGAAGTTACTAGACAATTGACACTTTCAGTTGAAAATGTGTTTGGACTAACTTTTTTTTTTTTTTATGTGCATATCATAAAATCAGATTTCTTTTTTAAAAACATTCCCATTATAATTCTGACAGATCAGGTTTTAAAAAGGTTATATAGCAAATATTTTTTAGGACAAAAACAAGTTAAATGTACATGCATTCAGATGGCAAAAAACATTGTAACTTTCTGAACATAATATAAAAAATGATGCAAACTTTTACTGGATAAAGTTCAATGAATCTCCAACTGAAATTGAATAATTGATTGATAAACCTGTATATCAAAATAAACACAAAACAGTATATATGTAAATAAGAACTTTATCAATTCTATAAAAAAGAAAAAAAACACATTGCTCCTCCCATAATTTAGAACTTTTAAATGCCATCTTGATTATTCAGAGATTGCAAAATATGAAGCAACAAGTGGAAATAATTTCAGAGGGAAATCAAATGGGGGATGTGGGGTAATATCACAATTTCTCAGCAACTTGTGAACTTTAGAATGTTCAAACAATGTGTCATATCAATACCATAAAATGAAATTGAACATTAATACAAGAGTGAAGAGGACTTAATTAAAATAATAATAGCTTCAGGGAAATAGTCAACATTTACCACAAAAGCAAACAAAGATCTCTATTGAAAAGAACAATACTGAGAAACTTTTACAGCCTAACTATTTTCTGTAAGTCATTATGTTAAGTGTTTTAAGCTTATAGAAATTCAAAGAATTCATCCCTTCATTAACTTAGCTTAAGATCATTATTCTAAATTTTAAACATTTTCAACTAAAGTAGGCATGCTTAAAAAAAAAAAAAAATTATGTAAACATACATTTTTCTTTTTATTAATTAAAATAACATTAAAAACATAAAAGGCTTAATAAATTATAAGCTTGCATAGTACCCATCAAAAATACAGGATTAAGTATGATTTGGTGCTTTTGCTTAGGATCAAAATATTTATATCTTTTGTGAAATACATCACACACAGCACTTTATATATGGATAACTCATACTAATTGCTAAATACATATATAAAACTAAGATTGAAAATTGTTAATTCAGTGATATTGCAGGCTATAAAAATATTAAGTTTCCTGAAAATGCTGTTTATTAACTTCCTTTCCTCTTGAATTACAAATTTTGACTATTTGCACAAATGAATCTACAGAAATGCCTTCTTATGATTTAATAGCAACACTAATTAGACTGACAAAACAAAAATCTATAAGAAAATTAATTAAAATGTAAAGAAAATAAGATATTTATAAAGCCAACCAAAAGTATGTACATATGTATTTAACAAAGAAATATTCTTTCTATTTCTAGAGAATTTAGAAATCCTCAAGAGCTTACATATTGAATATCAATGTCTTTCTCTCCTCCACATGACAAGCAATAGATGAAAAAGTCACTCCTCGCTCTAAAATTGAAGAGGACATTGGTGCTGACATGTTACTGTGGGAAGAGGTGTGATTTTTCAACTATACTAAAAATTATCTTTCAGAGATTATTAAATAAGAATATTAATGCATGAAGTGACTAGATGCTTTCTACATGAAATGCCTGTCAAACTTGACAACAAGGTTGCCTGGAAATAAAACTTGTTTTGAGAATGTTAAGTGAAGTGGGGGGTGTAGGTAAGTGGCCAAGGCATTCTTATTTACTATGTTTTTTCCTTGCCTCTCACTTTGGAGTATACTTATCTGTTTTCTTTTTTAAATATAATTTAGAGATTACTACCTACCAAGTTCTTATAAGGTAATTCAGATGTAGAGACATTTTAAAAAATTACGCTATATAATGAACATTTGAAGTTTCGTTTTTTAATGTTATGAAAACATATGGAGGGAGTGCTGAAAAGTTCTCAGCCTTATCAACTATATCTGACCAAACAAGAACTTTAGAGGGGAAGAACTTAATTGGACAGAGAACTTTCCAGCATCTGTGTGTGTGTGTGTGCATATATATATATATATATATATATATATAGATATATATATATGAAACATCAATACCACTACTTTAGACTCCTTAATAATTATTTGGAAAAATGTATTTGCAGCAATAATTAATCCATAATAATAATAAAACTCTTTTAAAGATTTCCTTATCAAAGTGTACTAATATAAGTAATACATATTACAATTAGGCAATTCATAAAAAACTTGTTTGTTGCTACAAGGATTCAAAAGATGCAATGACTTGGAAAAAAAAAAAAAAGAAAAGCAAAGAAAATAAACATGCACTCTAGAGAGAAGCAATATTCAGTAGCACAGAATTGAATAGGAATCATCCCACATTAAAACTGTTTAGTGGATTTAAATCATTCAACCTTATAAGTTTTCATTTTAAGGACCATCTGTTTCTTCGTTATCAAGTGACTAACATTTCACCTAGCACATGAGAATTCACAAATTGACTAAAGCTTTAAAAAAAAAAAAAAAAAAAAAAGAAAAAAGAAAAAGAAAAAAGAAAGATTGGAGAAAATTTGTTGGAAATGCTACAATCTTAATGATATGAACTTCTGTTTTGAAGGGCTACTAGCATTGTTACTCTACCATTCACCATCTGGCATTTAATTGGGAGGGGGGGGGATAATAAATATCAACCCACTATTATCAATTTATGTGATCCAGGATTGCAGATTTCCTAAGTATAATTCAGAATGCAAAAAATTATGTCAGTTTTTCTACTTTAGGAAAAAAAAAAAGAAAGAAAAGGAAATTTAGCTAAAATATTTATAAAATCTTAAGCAAATTTGTAGTAAATTACTCCAACTTTATGACAGATTTTACAAATGTAAAATTGTTTGGTTATAACACTATACTACTATCAAAGGATAGATCACTATGTTATAACAAACTTCAACGTAAGTGAGAAAAAAATAAGTATTTTTTGAGGTGAAAGGTTATAAAGTCAGACATGAAAACAAACAATGTATTATCTCCCTTGCAAGGACCATGGCACTGACACATGTTGACAAGAGAAGCAGACAACACTGAAGATAACAATAGCTGAACGCCAATGAAAGAAGCAATTCCAAATTTTTGCTAAGCTTTACAAATGGAATGAAATTACTTGATTATTGATTGAAGCCTCTCTATAACAATTTGATTAAGTATAGAGGATTGTTCGTCATTTGTGGGAAATCAGGTGAACATTAGTAAGAAGATAGAAGAGACATAAAAATAAAATTAAAAAAAAAAAAAGCAAGAATATTGAGAAGAGCTAAAAAGATATTTTTAACAAATCATACAAAAGAAACTGTATCGGGTTTTTTCTCTCAAGCTAAATATTTAAAAATACTATTCATTGCACTTGCAGTATTTGTGGGAGCGAAAAAAAAAAAAAAAAAAAAAATCGAGCAAAAGTTCCTATCACATTTTTTTTTAAAAGCAGAGATTGAACAGTTGGAGTTTTTTGGGGTTTTTTTTGCTGAAAACGTTTGCATACAATATAAGCTAATACCAGGAAACTCTTGAAATTAAATGTTTTGCAACTTAAGTTCGCATCATTATTTATAAACGTATACATAATATTCATAAACATTATTCTCTATTCAAGAATAGTTTATGATTCTGGTACAATTTAAAAGTAAACTAGAATATTTGATTACTCAAGTCACATCAGTTTATTTAAAAGATTTTAAAGAAAATTTACAGATTCTTAATTGGTAAATGCTGTGTTTTATAAGATGATGCTTTTGCATAGAAATGAAAATTGCAAGAAAAAAAAAAAAAAAAAAGACCTTAGCTAACTTCTGAACAAAGAGTTTAAAATAACCTAAAAGAAATTTTAAGAGAATGATTATGCTCTGTTTTTGACTAACTTTATTCACTTTGATGTCTAGTAGAATATTCTTGACCAGTTTAATCTTCAACCATTACACTTAAAACTGTATGAAATTGGAATAAACATGTAACATCTGAGAATATATGGAATGATTCAAATTTTAATGAAAAATGTTTTATTTCAATTTCATACTCAAAGAAGCAATAAGGTGGAAAAGTCCAAAATCCATACATATTTTTAATCTTACACATCGACCAACTTAAATATTTTCAGCTTTCTTAAAAATCACACAACAAAAAAAAAAAAACAAAAAAAACAAAACACTTAAAAATAACAATTTCATAATACGTTTAACAGTTTTTTCTAGTTTTTTTTGTGTATGTTTTCTAAATTTTCTTTTTTCAGTAATGCTGCATTAGGCAAATGCTTTTGATAATGCAATCAAGGTCCCAAAATATTTCAACACTTAATTTCTCATCCAAACAATTTTCTAAATTTATTTTAATGGTTTTTTTCTTCTTAAAATTATGTTTGCATTATTTGATAATTTTCACACAGTTAACAAAAGATGATCAGAGAGAACCCCCTCCCTGACTTGATCAAGTAATTTAATCATGTCACAGCTGTTGACATTTTAAAATGGTACACTTTGCTGTCTGTAGCAGAGTTGAAGACAAGTGAAAAACTATATATATATATATATATATATATATATATATAATGTGTGTGTGAGAAAAAAAGAGAGTAAAAAATTCAATTATAATTTAGACTTTATAGAAAGAGGTCAGTAGCATTTTTTTTTCTTTTGGAAAACTCATTCTGAGCCTTGTTCTCATTTGTATTAAATATTAAATACAGAAGAATATCTAAGCACTATGAAGTTGTAATACAATTTTCCTGTTGTAATACAATGAAACTGCAGATATTATCTTTTCAAGCATAAAACACTTACTGCAAGATTAACAATTCTAGCATAGAAAGAAGCAGAATGAATAAAGAGACTCACTGATGCTGGCATTTTATATAAAAAAAGTAAAAATTCAATACAGAATAACAAGCAATATCTCTATTTCATATTCAACAAGAGCAGATGAGCTAAAAATCTTTCATAACAAATAACAAAACTTCTGGTGAATAATCTAAATATTGTGTCACAAGTTAATATTTATCTATTTATGATCTAATTTAAAGAAAATAATTCAAGGTAGTAAAACTTGATAATCATCAATAGCTAACAATTCTCATAACACAGGAATATTAATGAAACTCAAAATCAATTCTATTCATTACCATCTGCAATATCCACATTGCTTTTCTTTACTGAGCTCTATGGCCTAATTTGGGAATTATATTTTAAAATTACATTTGTAGCATGGCAATAGAAATGAATTATTGATTGTTGTACAGAACAAGAAATCTCAGCTTCTCTGCCAGCCACAAATATATAGAAAAGCCTATTAAATCCAATCTGCCTCATGGTTTCATTAGATTAAAATTTAATAAGAATACACAAACCAAACAATTCTCAAATTCATAAAAAGAATCAGTGTAACAGTGGAAAACAAGACAGTAAATTTTCTTCAAATAGGAATTGACTTAAAAATAATTTCTTTAATGATTAGGGCTGAATTTTTCTTCTTTCACAATTTGTAATAGGACAATTAATTTAAAAGAACCCTTTCACATCCGCCCGCACATTTAATTGTATTATAAAATAAATGATAGCAATATTAAACAATTTTGCAACTGCATAGGTTATAGTTTGTTTTTTTTTGTTTTTTTCTGAGTAAACTAAGGTATATATAATACCTAAAAAATTAATGATCATTGTAAGGGGGGAAAAATATATCCACAGAAAGCTAACATGAAACAAAAGAAATAAAAAAGTATTAACAAACTGTTCTCACAACTTACTAATGAGATATTTGCTATTTTGGTAACAAGAGTATTGTTTACCTACTAGTGTTAAATAATTCCTTTTTCCATCATGTGATATATTGTTGTTAGTATATGGGAGAGATTCGAGAGAGGAGAGTATACATATGAAATAATGTGTGTATATATATATATATATATATATATATATGTATATGTATGTGGATATAAAGATAGGTTTTGTCTGCTTATTTTTAAAAACTTGTCTAAATTATTTAATGAGACATGCCTTAATGAAAACATGCTGCCAAAATATAAGCAATATATAGGAGAGAGAGAGAGAGACAAAGATATTAAAATACATATGAAGTGCATTTATAAGCATACAAATTAAAAGCAGATTATGTGCTTAATTCTGGGAAAAAATAGTTTTTTTTAATAAGATATCAGCAGTTTGGGATTATACTGTTTAACCATCACCCTCCTCATCAACAAATTATACTTTGGTAATAAGAGAATTAAACAAGACCAAACTAGTGAAACAAAATCTTTTAAATACAAAAAAGTTTATTTAAATATCTAAACTTTCACTACTACCTGAGAAATTCAGTCAGTTTTTATTAATTCCATCAACTATATTACTGACTTAACAATAGCATTTTAAATATTCTATCAACACATTTGATTGGCTTATCCACCACCCCTGATAAAGAAACTTCAGACATGTTTGAAGAGTCACAGATTCAGAGATTCAGTAAAACAAGACAAAGAGCATATTAGCAACTTTGGTGAGTGACAATGTTTTGTTTGTTATTTGTTTTTTTAATAGAAAATTCTTGTTTTCATCATGAAAAGGTTTTACACAGGAAATGGGAGTGCTGAGTATTACTTATTTTTCAATATAAAACTGAAAAAAAGCTTAAATATTTGAGATTTAAGGTTAATAATCTTTCTTTAGAAAAAGAAAGAAAAAACCAAAGACAAAGCACACACAAAAGTAAGTGTGTGTGTGTGTGTGTGTGTGTGAGAGAGAGAGAAAGAGAGACATGATATATACATTCTACATCAGATATATGGAGGGTATACATATCACTAATATAACCACAGTTAATTTCTATTAAAAAAGCTTTGATTCAAAAAAACTAAAAGAAAAACTGAACCCAAAATAACTTCTTGGTACTGAAGAAAAAAAAATTGTGAGAAAGTGGCATGAAGGAGATCAAAAGGAAAAAAAAACAATTAAGAACTAACAGGTGTATAATATGTAGATATACAAATGTAAGCTAACAAAAAAGAAGAAAATTTGAGAAGCAGTAATAACTAAAAGGAGGTATGAAACTGGTATCTTTCTTCAGTTATTAGAATTAAAAACTACACAAATTCTAATATTTTTACCCTCCATGCAGTATTTGAAGCAGAATGGAATTATTGATATTTTCCTAAAAGTATGAAAAGAATTTAATGATTCAAGCTTTATTTTCCAATGCATTTGGAACTCTCCAAGTTTAAGAGATAAAGAATCATGCAATTCAGATTTTGAGTTATTGTAATAATTGTTTTTAGCTTAATATAGCGAATAGGTGAAAAAAAAAAAAAAAAATACTTCACATTTTAATATTACTTTTATGAAAGAAAGCAATGAAATAAATAGGAATTATTTAGAATACTTCAGTATTATTTCATAGTTTCAAGATGAACAGAATGAATAAATAATCACTTTTGATGAATAGTACATTATCAAAGAGGAGTAAATATTTAACTTCTCTTCCATCTTGGGTAAAATTAATTTTACTTGTCAAATAGACTGTTCAAAAATCTTCCCAGTATGCAGAGTTTGCAAGATGAGTCAGTTTTAAACATGTTTATACTTGGTCATTTAATAAACAACAGAAGCACAAATCTGAAACAGATACAAATAGGAATATTTGGAAAAAGATCATTTTGGTTTGATTCAGCAGTGAAAGAATCATGCAAGTTTGAAAACGTAAAACAATTACCAAACCCACTAAAACAAAAATCAATAACCACTTTTGCTTATTGTTTGGGGAATTAAGGTCAAAAGAAAATCAAGTTCACAAAGCAAATGAAAATTCATATTATTTACTCAAGAGAGAACATTTTAAATAATTTTAAAAGGTTCCCTATGTAATAAGATAACTGGGGTTTTGTTGTTTTTTTGTTTCGTTTTTTTTTTTTTAGGTATGTAAATATATATGCAGATGTCCATGTTTGTGAACAAGTATACTGGTGCAGTCTTATGTATATAGGTTTTTCCATTTATAGAAATTACATTACTAGCATTATTCCTTTGTGTCTCCAGAGAGAACAAGAGAAGAGAGAGTAAAGAAATCAATAGCAAATTATGTTGCTTTTAAGCGCTGCACTGTCAGTCATATCTTCTATGAAAAGTACCAGAAAGAGAAAGAGAATGGTTTCAAGGAAAATGTTTTTTGAAAAAGGTTTAATTTATTTCATTTTTTTTTTTTTTAGCTGCAAGTGGTAAAGAAATGCATAAATGGAAACTCCACATACAGCTACTTTGTACGTGTGTGTATATATATATGTGTTAATAAAATTTATCTTTATACTGGAACATCTCCAATGTATCTGTGCTTTATTTTTTCTTGTATACAATTTGTTAATTTTTTGAAAAACTCATTTCGCCACTGATAGGAATTTTGTGTATTATTTCATTAATTTAAGATTATTTTACTTCAAAAGGTTGTATTTTATATACTTTTAAAAGGCTTTTTAACATGACTATATGAAACACAGAATTTCAGATTGTTATAATCTGAATTTTTCTTTCAAAAAACATTTTGCTATAAGGGATGCAACTATTGTACAAATTGCATGTCATACTTTCCTTTCGTTAAATTCCCCACTTCATGTTATTACTGCTCTGTATAGAAAACTTTGTTTAAAAAATAAATAAAGAAAAATAAATAAAGAAAAATAAATAAAGAAAAATAAATAAAGAAAAATAAATAAAGAAAAATAAATAAAGAAAAAAAATAAAGAAAAATAAATAAAGAAAAATAAATAAAAAAAAAATAAATAAAAAAAAAAAAAAATAAATAAAGAAAAATAAATAAATAAAAAAAATAAATAAAGAAAAATAAATAAAAAAAAATAAAGAAAATAAAGAAAAATAAATAAAGAAAAAAAAGAAAAATAAAAAGAAAAAAAAAAAAAATAAATAAAGAAAAATAAATAAAGAAAAAATAAATAAAGAAAAATAAATAAAAAAAATAAATAAAGAAAAAAAAAAAATAAATAAATAAAAAAAAAATAAAAAAGAAAAAAAATAAATAAAGAAAAATAAATAAAGAAAAATAAATAAAGAAAAATAAAAGAAAAAAAAAAATAAATAAAAAGAAAAAAAAAATAAAAAAAAATAAATAAAGAAAAAATAAATAAAGAAAAAAAAAATAAAGAAAAAAAAAAATAAATAAAGAAAAAAAATAAATAAAAAAAAAAAAAAAATAAATAAAGAAAATAAATAAAAAATAAATAAAAAAGAAAAAAAATAAAAAAAAGAAAAAAAAATAAATAAAGAAAAATAAATAAAGAAAAATAAATAAAAAAAATAAAAAATAAATAAAAAAAAATAAATAAAAAAAAAAAATAAATAAAAAAAAAATAAATAAAAAAAAATAAATAAAAAAAAAAAATAAATAAAAGAAAAATAAATAAAGAAAAATAAATAAAGAAAAATAAATAAAGAAAAATAAATAAAGAAAAATAAATAAAGAAAAATAAATAAAGAAAAATAAATAAAGAAAAATAAATAAAGAAAAAACTTAAATTTAGGGTTACCATATTGGTCTATTTGAAAGCCTAGTGATACTAAACATTTAATTTGACATTTTTTTTTATTAATAGTCTAAGTGACAAGTAGCAAAATTCAATATTTATTAGTAACCCTTCTAGCAACCCTGGTTATATTAGTTTTCTTTTGTAAATGTCATTAAAAATGATGGCAGTGACATTAAATAAGGATCTAAAATTACTAAGAATTTAATACCAAATTCCCAACCTTAAACAGAACTTAAAAATTAAATAAAATCATACAAGACAAAATGAAATGCTTGTATTGGAAAATCAATTATATTTAAAAAATAAAAAATTAGTAGTTATTAAACAAGGAATAATAATTATAATAATGAAAATTAACTTTTTTCTGTTTGCAACAATAGACTTGCCCATCACCGAGTAATTATTAGCAAGCTGGTATCATTACTAAGTTATAAGAAAAATCTCTTCTGATGGTAATATAAGCAAGTATCATGTTTAAAAAAAATAAAATTAAAAAAAATAAAATTTTAAAAATAATATATGTCATTTATATATAAATACATAAATATGTTATTTAATTTCTTTTGTAAGAAAAATGTCATCTAGTCAATTCTTTTTCACAGGTAATAACTCATAATAAATTAAAAAAAAAAAAACTAACTATAACACTCAGTAACACTGCTACATTTTTGTCAGTTGATAACTTATTAAAATACTAGTGACAGAACAAGTATTTTTGGTAAGAAAAAGTTGCAAGTAATATATTCTAAAAGATTAGAAAAATAGTTCTTGGACAATCCACCTCTATAAATAATATAATCACTAAACGAAAGCAAATGAAGCCATATATTCTTAAATATTTTCTCTCCTAAACTCTGAACTTTTAATGTATATAAAATGTTGAATATAATTGAAGTGTGCTCAAAAAAAAATAAACAAATAAATAAATAAAAAAAAAAAAATATATAGAAGTGCTTTGTACATTTGTACTTGTATAATAAAAAGCTTGGTGAATAAAAGATGAAAAATTTGTGTAATGAATAACAATTCAATAGAGTACATATGACCTGAATCTTATTCTCACTCTCCTTACTGAGAAGAAATATCAACTTGAAATTAGATAATATTCACTTAACTTCTGTTAGGAAGCCAAAGACTTATTGAAAGAAAGAAAAATATTTTTTTCATAATTCTCTTAATTAAAATGAGAAAATCTGTCTTTTGCGAGAGAGAAATTGAAGCAAATCAATAAATAGGGGGAGATGTCTACTATTTACATACAGAGCAAATAGCTTCTTGCTATTTCATTTACAGTGAGTTTAATAATGCAAGAAGCAAGCTCGCATAGATATTAGTTTCTGGCACATGCAGAACAGCTTCATGTTCTTAAAATAAGACATTACTATTACTACTACTACTACTTATATTACAACAATTCTTTTATCATAATGGCAAAAGATAAAAATCAATGTTGTATGTTACTATGGTATTCAAAACAAGTAGTGAAAAGTCCATCATGGATACTCAATAAATATTTCATATAATAATCGGAGATTATGTGCTTTTATTTCTTAGCAATTTGATGAAAAATTACACATTACAAAAGCAATCATGATATAAAGACCTCAGAAATACATGCTCAATACAATAAATTCTATGCAATCAAACTGAAAGAGCAAATTTCAATACCTGCTTGTTATATACAGAATCTGAAATATTCATAATTCTTTCAATTTCTGGTGAATATTTTCATTTTCTTTTTAACAGTTGGATTCCATAATTCTAACTCTGTGACAGAAGAGCGGTAATAATAAAAATGTTAAAAACGGTAATATGATAAAAAAACGAAATGAGCAATTTGAAAGTTGTCAAGTAACTTCTTGAATTCTTGGAACAGTTCCAAATAAACCTGAATAAAGTTGTTGTCTCCAGAGAAACAGACAGGAGTTGACAAACTTATAAATGAAACTGGCAAGACAAGCTCAAATTCTGGCAATGTTTGTTCACTTTGAACTAATGCCATTGGTAAAGGCATGAATCCACTCCTAGGAGGCACAGTGGAGTAATGGATAGCAGCTCAGATTGAGGAATCAGAGGGCTGAGTTTGAATTCCAGTCAAATCCATTACATTCACTTACGTGCTAATACCCTTGGGAAAGGTATGAATCCCCCCCACCAGCTATAGGTAAATAGCAGGAGAGACCAGGTTCTATAGCCTTGGATGGCAACTGGTCTACAGCAGAAAGAAATGGCAACCTACTACGGGAAAAAAAATTTGCCTCATCAGTCATGTATTGAAACATACATGATCACCTAAGCATGTATCACACATGGCACATAACTGACTATGGGTAAAATATGGCAGACTGGACTCTCTAGTTTTAGTTTGGTAACTAGTCTAAGAGAAAGACAATAATTCTGTATTCATACCGGTAACAGTATAGTGCTAGCAACTCAACCTTGTGAAGAGAGCTGGAGACTGAAACCAAATCAATGTCATTACAAACATCACATGACAAGTCAATAAAGAGGCATGACTATTCTTGATTGGCTAATACAGGAATTTTAAAATCTGCACAGATATATAAATAAAGTTATAAAAAATTGGTTTATATCCATAGCACGAAGATCAACAAATCTAACCTTCCTTAAAAACTCAATTTGCAAGTGTATTTAGTTTGATTCTTGCACTTCTCTTGTGCCAGAAATAAGCCAAGCCTAGTATATAATTTTTACAATATCCTAAAAAAGAATGTCACTTATATAATTTGTATTCTGCCAAAATTTAGACATATACTGGACATAATACTCAAACTGGTTTAAAGCTTCTAAGCTAGAATATTCATGAGAAAAAAATACTGCTGCCAGAAGAAATGATATCCATGAATTAAAAGAGAAAAACTTGCCAAGGTTCAATTATAATGCAACTATTTTGATGATATGGTTACTTCAAGTCAGCACTAGGCTGAACAAAAGAACAGCCAATGATACTATTCAAGCCTTGAGAATATTTCAATAGATTAAATATTTATGTCACTCAAAACTAAATGTGTTTACAAGAACACACTTATTAAATGTCTGAAAGACCTACTCTAAGTCAAAATGATTATTATGACAGACATTTTATAGACATGCTCAGTAGAAATTGAAGATTAATTCACTATTGTTTTGCAAGTAAACTATTATCACAAATAAGTGTCAAATATGTTATTAACAAAATTTGAAATAATCTTTTTGATTATATAGAATTAAGTTAAATTATTCAAAATATCCGTAACAATAAAAAAAATTCTTAACTCATGTTCAAGTTGTACTAGAAGATTATTTTCCAGATATGTCCATAATAAAAAGGGAAGATGTTAAGACATATTTTGACAGTGATACTGATAAACCTTACCTGACAAATTTATAAATGTAGTGAATTTAATCCTTATGGGTGCCCACTAGTAATAGCCTTGTACCAGATAAAGCTATGCTTATTAGATAAAAGAAAATAAAACAAGTTATTAAAAAAAAAAGTTGTTTGTCAAATTCTTTTCATGATTAAATAAGCATGTAGTGAGATGGAATGGAAAAAGGTTTTTCTCCCACCACAATACATAATGTCTATTCACTTTGTGCTTACACATGATCTTCATACATTGCAAAATAATTTGAGAAGGGGGTGAAAGAAAGTAAGAACAAGAGAGAAAGAAAGAGAGTTATGTCAGTGTAAATAATTGCTGAACATCTGGTAAGGCATTAACTAAAAGAGAGTTGAAAGCAGTGGATGGTTGCGCGGGAGGGTGGGTGGAGGGGGTATATGTAGAAAAATAAAAGCAGAAACAAAAGAAAGGGTTGAATAAAAGATATTGAGGAGAGAGAAATGAATACAGAAAACGATGGAAAGTCGCATGGGGTAGGTGGCGGGAGTGCAGATTATGAAGAGTGTCAGGCTTGTTGCATTTCATTGATTTAAGAGAACTACAATAAATAAAAATTGCACTGTCCATTTTTACAGCAGACAATTCTAAGATTTACAGTAGATTAAGTCAAACAAATTGTAAGGTGAAAAAAAATCAGTAGAAGAAATTTTAAATTATACACACATATATATATATATATATATATATATATATATATATATATATATAATTTTGTATATCAACAAACAGTATTTAGAAAAATATAACTAACTGGAAAATTTCTTTTGATGCATTTCATCCGTTAGGATTTCATCAGACTAGGCTTTGTTGATGTTGCCATGTGTACAGATGCACATGAAATGAGAGATGCAGGTAGTTTCAAAATTTTGAAAGAATTTTATTTGTTTATTTTTTTTTTGTTTCAATCTAGCCAAATTCATCTGTATTCTTATTCTTTTTCTCTCCATCACCTTTTCCCCTGACTATCCCACACTGTGACAGATAATCTACCATGAATGGTGATATATTATAAGAGCCTGGACACAAATTTACCATGGCTGAACTAGCGATCAAAGCACTTCAGATATTTTTGTCTCAGTGGATTATTTTCTCTTTTAATCAAAGTAGCATGCCCCATGTTAAAATTGTGATCAGTTTTATTATGGTGAACAATGTGTGTTATTTAAAATATCCCTTTTGAAATTTTTAAGAAATTCTTTCGAAATTTTGAAAATAAGGAAAATATCAGGAGGAAAATGTTTTATTTATTATGACTAAGAATCTAGCAATGACAAATTAATTTTAATATAAGGACAAAGAAAAGCAATAAATAACCTACTGAACAAGATTGTTTAAATGGTTGTCAGAATAGGGGCTAATAGTAATAAAAAAAAATAAAAAATAAAAAAAAATAACCCTTATTAAAGAGATACAAAGGATAGGAACTTATGAAGAGCCATAATTGCCCATGCTCTTAAGGGATATGCCACATAGAAGATTTAAATTTCAACAATATACTATAGCTGATGGTACTTTGCTTATAATACAGGGTGTTTCAAAAAATTTGATATCATTTCGCAATCTAATATCTTTGTTAGATCTCCTTCAAATGACTTCAAATTTTAATAGCATCTTTATGTTTAATGTTTGTTTTATGTTTTTATGTCTTTATGTTTTTGTGTTTTTCTTATTTGTATTTTTATGTTCTTTAATCTTTAATCCTTTTTCTTTTAGGGTATAAAATGCCGTGTCTCAGGCGGTACGCATATTGAACATTTGTGAAATCGTTCACATAATCCACAGGCTTTTGAATTTCTCATTCAGATTTGGAAGAATAAATCTTATGATCTTCAACATTAATACTTTTTAATTTCATTTGCCTTAATCATGTACTTTCTGTGATATTTACATCTCAAAGGATATCAAATTTTTTGAAACACCCTGTATATTCTTAAAATCAATGCTACAAATAATTTTAGAACCTACAACAGTAGTTGTCAAATTAAAAAAAAAAAAAAAAAAAAAATCTGTCCAAGATTTTGATAAATCATAAAGAATGAGTGAAAAGAGCAGAACATATATCAATTCAAATAAAGTATGGATCAGAAAGACTGAAAAGTATCAATGATTGCCATAAAAATAGAGCAGGATCATGTATTCAAATATGTCAGTTTTTGTTACAAGTTTCAGGTCATTTTTTTTTTCTTCTAAAGATGGAAACTCTTCAAAGGTAATCAGTAAATTGTTTCTCTCTTGAGGCAGTTTAGAGAGAAGCAGAGTAAATAGTTAAAAAGATGCTATTCTATTAACAATATTCTCTAGAGCATCAAAGTATGCCTCCTCCTCAAAAGGAGTTCAGTTTTAAGTGTGGCTTCATTTACCCCCCCCCTTTTTAATTACACCTGCAAATTGCTTCAGATCAATTAATATAAAGAAAAAATAGAACAAATTTGTTTTTTAATTTCTATATATTAAGTGGATAGTTGCATACTTATAATGTAACAATGTTAGAAAATGATTGACGGATTTGTTTTTTATGGTTTATCAACCCTTTGTAGGTTATTTAAAGCCAAAAAATATTTTTAAATTGTAAGAATTTTTGATAATAATTTACTGATACAAGTCCTACTAATTAACCCATAGGTGTGGGGAGAAGAGGTGGATTCATAGCTTTCCCAAGGGTATTTGCATGTAAATAAATATAACAGACCTAACTGGAATTGGAACCTGACTCACCAATGTCCAATTCAGAACCATTATCTATTACCTGCACATTCAAGCTTTCAGCACCTGGTATTCCCAAGCAGTCATTCATCTAAGTACTGACCAGACCCAATATTGCTTAATTTTGGTGTTTGTATGGGAACTGGTGTTTCAATATGATATGGCCTTAAGCACAATATTCTAAAAAGCCATTTGAGACTCATATCTTTATTGGTCTATCCCTCACCCACAACTCCATCTCTCAAATGAATAAACAACCTCATTAGGTGGTAACAAGCAGCAATCTATTCATCCCTAAAAGAAAATCTTATCTGCCAAACATCTTTCAATAGCAAAAAAGGATGTTTACCAGTGGGGGGAGGGGGGTTAATAATTGTTGATTTTCTGTCAAATTGGATCAATAATTACAATTTTTCCTAAAGAAAAAAGTTGAATTCACTTAAAAGGAGTCATTTTCTTTAAAAATTAAAACTCAACATTATTTTACGTATTCTTTTTTTATAACTAGCAATGATACTCAGTGTGACAGGAGATAAAGTCTTTCTTTTGCTTTGCTGTACTATGCAGTTATCTGCTTGTATCTAAAGTAAAATGCTATTAGCAAAATTATTGTAATTGAAGCAGTTAAGTAGGTTTAAACATTTTTATACTTGCTTATATTTCCAATATTTGTTACATTTTCAGGTCCTGCTATTAAAAATATCAACATTGATTATTTCTCTTTAACTGTGATCTAAATACTAATATAGTTACCACTTCCAGAGCAAAAACTGGAATTAATTGAATAACTAAGAAATGTAATTATAAAAAACATCTGCAAAACACAAAGATTACAAGATTGGACAAAAGTTTTTTTTTTTTTTTTTTACAAAGTTTTATTTTTAAAGTTGAATATGCAAATTTGGTAAGATAATACATATGCTGGTAGATATAAATGATGAAGGCTTGTATTTATATGTTTAATTTTGTTGGTTTTGAGTTGGACACACACAAGCAAACCAAACTTTATAGATTATCTTCTGCCTCAAAGTTTTTTTTTCAGCAAATTATGTTCAAAACATTTTATTGAATTTAATCCCCAACACAAATAATATGGCATTATGATTGAGGGATTTATTTCCTTAGTGTTATTAGACAAAAGATGGGGGGAAATCGATTCTGAGAACTTTTTAATATCTATACTCAAATGTACAAAACAAGTCACTCGCTATGACTGAGATTTCCAGCAAAGTGTTGTGTTGAAACGCATTATATACAGTCTAAATGATATATATCTGACAGAACTTAAGTATTGGGTCACAAAGAAAATCGTGTCACCAATGCAAAACTGGGAAAACTGTGATAGGCTTCTTTCAGTTTTTATAACCTCAATCCATCTTTAAAAATAAAAAAAAATAACTGTTTTTAAAATGCATCTTCATGTGAACACACAAGTGTTTTAATAAAAACCAAGTCCCCAGTGATATAATATATTTTGGAAACATTAGTCTAGAGTTGCACAAATAGATATCAGATAAAATTATTTCTTCAGAGACAACCATGAGAAAAAAGTTTTTAAATGATTACCTAGTAAATAAATCTTTTCTCCAAGGGCTAAGAGACCTAACAAATTCAAAAGCTTATGAACAACAAGACCCATTCATACAAATTTTTAGCAATAAATTAATATCTAGTACAACAGATAGATATTTAAACTGTTGAACAAAAATTAACTAGATAAGAAATTAGAATTTCAATTAAAAAAAAAAAAAAAAAAAAATCTCAAAAGAACAAAAAAGTTTAACAACATCAGTTTAATAAAAGTAGAATACTTCAGTCAGTTTCTTCATGGAGATCAATATCTGACGAAAGTAGATGACAATTTTGTATTCGTCATTAGTCAGTAAAGATCCAAGAATGACTAAGAATTTCTAAAAAGGAGCTTCCTCAGTTTTTTCACATGAAAATCTTTACATTAATATGGCGTGCTATCAAGTCACATTAAAAGTACCAGTTCTTGTCTGATCAGAGTTAAGCATTGTGGAGACTGGTCAGTACTTCGCTGGGTGACAGAGTACTGTCAGCAGCCTACTACCTTGTATTACATTAAACTTAAATAAAATAAGCCTATGACGAGTAAGCCAAAAGAAAAATAACTTCTTGCAATGCATCAATCATTTTTCTTATTAGTCAAGAGAGTCAATTTATTAAGGTCATGAGAATTGACAAGGATATCAAATGGATTTTTTTTTTTTTATAAACTACAAGAAATCATAAATTCTAAGATTTCACGAAGTTGATAAGAATGGGTGATAAGTTATAAAATCTACAAAATATAAATATTAAAAATATCTTATGACAGGTACGAGACAGCATCGAGATTTTTCACCAATTTTATTACACCATATGCAAAGATTGTTAATCATTTGCAAAGTAATGAATACACTTTCAGTTTTTTTATACTATTTTTCAAGATTAGAAAAAATTAAAATTCTAAAATTTTTAAGTAAAAAAAAAAACAAAAAAAAAAAAAAAAAAAAACTATTCTGTTATAGTGAAATTCACAACTACTAAAAAAGAAAAGGGAATTGACTCACAAATTGAACCAATTTTATTTTATATATATATATATATATATATATGCACATACATATCTAATGCAAAATAAAGATAGTTGACATTTGAATTGTAGAATAAAATTAGCACAGTCTTGGTGATAAAGTGGTCATAGGAGAGTGATTTGTGTAATTCTCATTCACTGACTTCTCTAATTACCATGGCATGCTATCCGTTATCCCCCACCTCTCCAATGAACATTGATGTTCACTGGAGATGGGTGGGGAGAGAAGTGAATTCATATCTTTTCCCTAAGAGCATTAGTATGATGAATATAATCAGTCCCATCTTATTTTGCTGATTCCATTTTCAGTGATACTAAGGGTGATGTAACAATGGGTAGATCCAAGAAGGGGTGGAGGGATTATTTACATTTAGATCAGTATTGCTACATAAGATCATTTCAGCATTGTTAAAAAAGTGTTGTTGATTATATATTTTATTAAAAACAGTTTTATGGTATGGTATATTTATGGGTTAAAGTGCTCAATATCAGGAATAGAGTATATATAAATATGAAAGTGAACATTGAAGTCACTAATATCCAGCAGTAACATGGCTTGAAAATTGCATTTAAGCATGAAACAGACTGTCACCTCTCACCTCAGTGACCACTCTCTCTAACACACACAAGAGAGTTTTTGGTCCAACTCACTTCACAATATCAGAATACAAAGCAGGTCAGGCAGAGGACATTTTAATAATCTAATATATTTTATAAGTCCATTAAAGGACCTTGGACCTTTCACAAGATCTTTAAAACATATGGCTATTACATGACATATTGACAGAACTGATGAATTTAGAGTTGTTCTCCTACATTGGTTGCCCTAACCAAGGCATGAGCTCAGTCTGCTTTACTATTTCAGCCATAGCTGAGGATTTGAGCAAGAGAAGAGATACTTTCATGCCATCTTAAAATGCATTAGTGCAAAATAAATGCAAAGCCTTGACTGCAATTTCAACTCAGCCTTCCAATTTCATTTTACACCACCTACACATAACATTTTATATATATAGTTGCTTATATTAGTTTTATTACCCACCAGAACTTCAAGAATGTAGATGTTGGTTTTTGTTAAGATATTTTTTCTGGTAACAACTACTTGGTCTACCTGAAAGTATGTGTAACAATTTCTGAGAGTTGAAACTAAAGTCTCAATTTACCAAAATATGGAGAGGTCCTGAAGAATAAATTAAAACTTTTTAATTTTATTAGATCATCTTGATGATTTAAGAACTAACCATAACACACCTCAATAACATTCTAAACATGCTTGCATACAAATAAAATGATCAAAATAGAATTACTGCATTAGCAAAAATTATACACACACACACACACTACTAAAAAGTTCTTGGCTTGACACACATTCCAAAATTTGCTGAAATATCAAATACCAGAATTTTTCCTGGAAGGACAAACATTTTCACCACATTGTGTGTGTGCACATATATATATATATATATATATATGTGTGTGTGTGTGTGTGTATGTATGTGTGTGTGTGTTTGCTCACAATGTACTTTTGGTATTGTTTGTATACTGAAAAGTAAAGCACTGTATACTGATGGATGACTTTGTAAATATTAAAAACCTACACAAAAATGTAAAGGAAACTTACAAATGCAATTATTTAAAAATGGTTTTTATTTGCATCTAGACATTAAGATGATGGTTAAAACAATTACAATCAACCATATTAAAAACATTGATTTCAGAATAAACATTACTATTTTTTGCTGTGTGCACTATTTTCAATAAATAAATAAAAATTACACAAAACAGGAAATAAACGATAATGCTTATCTTAATATTAATTTATTTTTAATCTGGTCAAAATTTAAAACAAGACAATTGATCAAATATGCACATCCTCTCACATCTTGATAGCTTTAACTAAATTCTCAAATTACTGAACATCTAGAAATGCATCCACAAGAATCTGCTGTGAGAGATTTACAGAATTTTTTTTAATTGGCAAAATAAATAAGATTGAATACACATGGGGCAGAGAGAGAGAAAGATAAAGAGAGAGAAATATCAGTTTCTCAAAAATGAAAATTAATCTCAAAGAGTCTACTCAGTAACCTCCTCTATAGAAGTACCAAAACCAATCTATGCCCAATTATGGTAACAGCTTAGATATCAGGTGAAGAATTGCTTTTGAAAAAGCTAAAAATCAGCTGCTTCACACTTCCTTTGTTGCACACAAATGCATCAAGAAAAAAAAAAAAAAAAAAAGTCACATATCTAACAAACAGCACTTTAATTTTCCAGGATGACACAATAGTCACTTGGTCACTATGAAATTCTGTATATAGGCAAAGTCAAACAACTTCTGACAACTATTGATTTTTATGCTATAAAAGTCAGCAAAATTACTTGTCTCAAGTAGAGAGTTGATAAACTGGATTTCATTTCAAATAAAAGATAAAAATAATACCTGAGATATTAACTAAAAGAAAAAAAAGTAGCATTTAATTGATAATGATGTAAATAATGACCATTGTCTATTTTTCAGTTATTTGAAGCAGATCAACATAGTTTCCTATTTTTAATATGATATGCAAAAAAAAAAAGTTTATTAATCACCTGATGAAATGACCAAAATATATAATATAAGGAAGTGCTGAAAAGTTCTTGGCTTAACCAAGAAGCCCTTTCCTACCCAAATTCTTGTTTCATTAGATTTTGCAAAGTGGGTTAGGCTGAGAACTTTTCAGCTACCTTCTGTGTATTAGCTATGAAATGTATAAATTTATACTATAAATACTCTCTAAACATTAAATATTCATACTGAGGAAATTTGTGTCAAAATCGTTACTAGATTTCTTAACCAGTCTGATAAAATATTCAGTCTATATCATAACATGTCAATGTAAATTTTAAAGTTTAAATTAAGAAAATATCTTGCATATAAAATTAATATTTCCTCAACCATGTTAAATTTTATGTTTTGTTTGGCAATGTGTATATTATTAAACTAATAAGCATAAATAACTTCAACAGATAAATGAGAAAATATTACAAAAGGAACAGTAAACATTTTCTTTTTACTAATATTTAAGGAAAAGGAAAGTGCTTTAAATACAAAGCACTACCTAAAAGGTAGTGATATTATGGTATAAAAAGGTTTCCTCAGAGAAAGAAAGAACAGTACAGAATAAGGTTCTTTATTTCATGGTAGAATGATTTGAAAGATGTGAGGAAAAAGCATTGAGACAGTAAATGATATAACTTGACTAAATTTCCCCAAATCTTTTATAGAACCCTGTTTATTGGAAAGAGAGAAATTAAAAACTATACAAAGTTAAAATTTTGGAAGCAATGTTTACAAAGGAAATAAATCTTTAAATCAATAATGGCTGAAGAGTAACACTAATTTTAATAAAAGTAGTTAAATAATTCATAAAGCAAACCTTGCTTGTTTCTCCATCAATTAACAAGCAATGTTGTAACAGATTATTTTGCATTCAATAAATGTCTCTGTAGAATAGAAACATCAAGAATACATCCAGGGTCAGAAAGACCCCGTCAAATGCTCAATATTTTTTGCAGCTGCAAATAGTACATAACCGTAAGTGTTCTTATGCAAGTCAGAGTGCAGTTGTGCATTTAAGATTAAATTGCATACTTCCAAAACAGAAGTATTTATAGCTGCTTTTAACTACTGAAGACATTGGTTATTTGGCTCAAAAGAGTTACTAATAGAATGAATAGAGTCAGATACATAGTCCACATTAAAGCAAATTTGGAGTTTATTTCAATGTGTAAGTCTCGTGTCAGATACATAACCCCAAGGTAGAATAAAATAAGACAAGTGTTTTTACATCTTATATTCATCAGTACATTTCGGGAGGGTTACAATAATAATAATAAACATGTTTTATTATTAGACAAGCTCAGCCAGAGAAGCTAAATAGAGACCACAAGCTGAGAGAAAGGAATGGTTGAGTTTTGGTTTGCAGAGAATAAAGTCAGACAGCTTTGAAAATGAGATGAAGCATAAAGATTAAAAGGTTGAAATATAATTGACACATTTCTTTGGACAGTGAATATCTATTCGCAATGTGGGTTGGGAGGACAAGAGAAAAATAAATCTTATTGGAATTGCTGAACATGGTAAATTAATATATTACAAATACTGTATTGATCAATCAAGGCAAACTTATTGATAAAACTGAAATAACTATTTTTTCTTTTATGTAAGCAGGTTAGTTAAATTGGACCCGACATATATCACACCATTACTTGAGCTATTACCTACAAATTTACTATATTAAAGGGTTACTTTTGAAGCCGAGTGTTAATTGCAACACTTGGGGGCTACTTAAATAAAATAAATAAATTAAATAAAAAAATAAATAAATTAAATAAAAATAGAAATAAATTAAATAAAATAGAAGAAGCCTAGGCGTTAGCTACCTTTAAAAGTCAATTCAACTTTTAATAGTTGCCTAGTCATCAATAGTAACTTAATCTGGCAATGTTACTCTATAGATCACACAAATAGAAAAAAAAAAAAAACACAAACACTGATATCATGAATCATATATTAAAGCAAAGAAAAAAAGAATTAATTTTTAGGCCTGTTAAATACAATGTTACATCTGACAAATATATATAAAAACTGAGAACAGTTGATATTCTCAGACTTCATGTTTTCTGCTACAAAGCAAGTTGGCCAAAAACATTTCAATAAGTTGAGGACAGTTATTTATTTGAAAAAAAAAAAAAAAAAAAAAAAAAAAAAAATAAATAACTAAAAATAAAACGTAAAATAAAACATGAAAATATCATTTTAACTTCAGAAGCAGAGCAACTCAATTGAATAATCCAATATCTTTCTTCATTTCACACTTCTCACTTTTTATCCATTTTAACTTGCTTGGACATGTCAGTACAAAGACAACAAGCCTTTTCATCTTGATAAATATTTGAATTTTGAATAGTAACAAGGGAAAATAATAATAATAAAAAAAAAAAAAACAACATCTAAATCAGTATTTTTTCTCACTAAACCTGCTTGAAAAGTTTGCCCTTATCAGGATTTGAAAAGGTTTTATTAATAACAAGAATTCATCTTTTATTTTTGTTGTAATTACTTACTTTGTTTAATTCAATAATTAACTTATTTCAGTATTATATTTCCTTACACACAACATATAGATATGTTGTCAAGGAATATATTAGAAGAAAAAAAAAAAAAAAAAAGAAAAAAGTAAAAGAAATATTCAGGCTTGAAGATTGCACTCAAGCATGAAACAGACTGGGCCCTTGATGTTAACCTCACTGTGTACTTTTGTATTTACATATGCTCTATCCCTGATATTAAGCACTTTTACTATAAATATAGCATATCTAAAATTATATATATATATATATATATATATATATATATATATATATATATATATATATATATATATATAAAATTTTAATCTATACCCATAATTTAATCATATTTCATTCTGGATTCATCAGAGGACTAGTGTATGAAGCAGTTTTTTTTATATTTTAAGATCATTTTAGATTTAGAATCAATTTAATTATTTATAATAATACATTTCATTCTAGTGTCATCAGAGGACTAGTGTACCAAGCAGAGGTTGACTAGTTATTAGTCAAGTATCAGTAAGCCTACCATCAAGTAAGTGATACAGGGTGATTTTTTTTTTTTTTTTTTAACACTGTTTTAATGACATTTTATCCATGGTTGGGTGATGTGGCTTGTATAACCGGAAATACAGTATTTCTTAAGAAAAAAAAAAAAATCAGTCATCACTGCAGTTTAAAAAAATAAAGCCCCTCAGAAAGAAAAACAGAGTTATAGAAGAGTAACCAATATCCTCTCTTAAGAAAAAAGAGCTAAGAGTTTGAGAACTTACAGATAATAACTGATATAACATTGAATTCTTCAAAAACAATGACAAGACTATAACAAAGCATGAAGATTTGTTATGATGGCAATGAACTGTACATTTATAAGTTTCAGTGTTACATGTAATTAAGGAATAAGTTAACTAAAAATGAAGGAATTATCTAGATTAGTATCTTAATTATTTCTACTTATCTTTACCCTTCAATGAAAGTTTTCATTAAAATTATAATTAGAGTTAAGTAAGTTAGGCAATTGAAAGTAAAAAAAAAAAAAAAAAAAAAAAAAAAAAAAATAAGAGGTTATTAGAACAGCAGATTAAAAGATTACAAATTGTTAATTTTAAAAGCATTGTTTATCATTTTATTTAATATTGCGACTATATATATATATATATATATATTACTGATATAGAATAAAATATTAATATTTGTAAAGCTTAGCTGGACATAAGGCTACAAATGTTAAGTAGCCAATGAAGATTTAATTCATTTCAGTAGTAATAGTCCAAGAGACATTTGCTTACCACAACACCACGGTAGATTAGTTACCATGGTTAGGTAAAAATAGAGAAAGTTAAATTGAAAACTTATGACTAATATTTTAGGATATATCATTCAATTAGTAAAATGTAATAAAGTAGTAAAAGCTATAATACAATTTTCACCAATATAAAATGTTGTCAATTATATAATCTGAGTGCTGCATTTAATTGGCTGAGGGATTGGATAACTACTCAAAACCAGAGAAATAATTCTAATTGCAACAGCAAATAGCAAAGCATTTTGATTAATTATTTGAAGCATGAACAATCAAGTGTTTAGTTATACATGCCATTTAAATAATGTGGATTTAGAACAACATTAATACATTGGCTGCAATAGGCACAGATTACAAAACATTTGCCTCAAGGCTTACATGGCTAATCTCGAATTGGAGCCAAAAGTTTCTTTTTTTTTGCTTACACTTTATAACCCACCATACAACATTTGAGGTCACAGAGCATAGATTATGATTGATAGCAATGAAAGAAAAGGAAGATTAGGATAACAACTAAAAAGATATTGTCTCATACTTGGATTACTTCAGAGAAAGAGAATGTGACCAAAACGTTCTATTGTAAATAAAAATACAGACAAAAATAAAAAGTAGAATTGATGTATATATAGTCAGATGCTAAAAACATTGCAAGAAATTTAAAATATGAAATTTTTTACAAAGTCACACACACACATATATATATATATATATATATATATATATATATAAATAAGGGGAAAGGAACATGACAAAGTGTAAAAAATTTGTGTGTGTGTATGTGTGTGAAATATTTCATCTTTTAAAACTTCAGATTAAGTTTATGTTTACTTTGATGCAGCCACACATGGAAAAAGAGGCTGAGGATTTTAAATTTAAATTATTTTTTAACATGTGTTTTGGGTTTATAAACTAGCCAATTTCATTTTGATTCTTTTCTTGTTCATATTCTTATCACTTTTTTTACCAAATATGTGACAACACAAGATCTGCCTATATATATATAGGCAGATCTGGCCTGACGATTGCATATAGCATGAAACAGACTGTTGCCTCTAAGTGTTGACTTCTATGTTCACTTTTATATTTACACACACTCTATCTCTGATATTGAGCACTTTATCCCATAAATATAGCACACCTTAAGACTATATTTCTTTATATATATATATATATATATATATATATATGTGTGTGTGTGTGTGTGTGTACATGTGACTGAGGACTTTTATTACAAAAAAAAAAAAAAAAATTGGTTGGTCAAGAGATAAGTCAACTGAACATTTGTTAATTTATTTTAGTCGACCAATTTATCAATTATCTTACCAATACACAAGCCAGATATAATAGTATGAGAGTTTTATCTAGATAGGTCATTAGTTGAAACATTACCTTCAGTGTTTATCAATAAAATTAAGAAGGAAGGTTAAAAATTTACAGAAATTTCTTTATTTCCAGATTCTGAAACTTATTCTAAAGAATAATCAAAAAGACCAGTGGTGGACCAGGCCTAAAAATATTGGTTGCCAGGAGAAAAAGGGTGCAACCCACCAACAATGACAATGCTATCATTTAATTTCCATAAAAAATAAAATTTTCAAAAATTACATATGGAACAATTAAAATGTGGATAAAAATGTGCATTTCTCAGTAATTACAGTGTACATGTACAGTATATATTACTGATAGTAGATACTAAACAAATACAGGTTATAATTTTTTTTTTATTTTTTTTTTTATTTGTTTAATTTTAAATTGGTTGATATTTTTAAATAGTTTTACTGCACAATTTACACATTAATATATAGTTCAAAAGCACAATAGAGCATTGCATGCAGTTCACTATAATCATTTATGTTCATTAGATGATTGTGTGAATCGGCCAATAATAGCTTCTGTATTAAATTCATCTAACAATTTCTTAATCTGGTCTTTATGATCTTTAGCTTTGAAAATGTCCTATCACATTCAACGAGTAACTAATAGTGTGCAGATGACTATCAAGTTCTGATTCAGTTTTATTACTAAAACAGATATGTGTTTGTTTCTTTATTAAATTTTTATTTGATAATAAAGGATGGCCACTCAATCAGAGGCCCCACTTGCTACTGGGCAAGCTTACACACTAGTTAATTCACCATTGAACAAGACAAGATTATTTAATTGATCAAAAGATTAAATAATGAGAAAAAAGTTACTTAACAGATCATAGCATTACACTTACTTTATGATAACAGAAAAAATTAATTATAAATAGCAATATTATAATAAAAAGAAAATACTTTGTACTTGAAGTAGATCAAGTACTGTAAGCAAATGACACTGAGAACTAATTAAAAAAAAAAAAAAAAAAAAAATTCAGAAAAGGGAGATAAGTTACTCTATAATAAAAGAAAGAAAAAAAAAAAAAAAAAAAAGGAACCCTTGTGCAAATGTTTAGTGCACAAAGTTCTCATGTTTATATTCTCCCAGTGTGTGCATATGTGCGTGTATGTGTGCGAGTGATAACTTTTCACCAATATTTTTACATATATATTTTAATGCTGTAAAACCCTCAAATTTTCTTAGTCTAAGAGTTTCAGTGAGGTAGAATTCATGAAGAAACCTTTGACATGTATGATCCAAAATATAATAGGTAAATTTAATGAACCCAAAATATTATGACCAATAACTTTAAAATTACATTTAAAAAAGGATTAATAATAAATAATTTTATATAGAAATAAAGCAAAAATTAACATTTATGAAATTCAGTATATGTCTATATTTCTGAGATGAGGTATTATGTACATTATTTGGACTATTGTCCTCAACTTTGTTGCCATATTTATTACGTTTCGGCTGTTGTACACTCTGGCCTTCTTCAGGTGGTTGGAATGTCGAACTTAACCCTTTATTTCGCTCACTGGGGTAGACTGTTCTAGTTCCACATACCATGTTTAATGGATGTCAGTTATCAGTTATCCTGTTAATTTCCCTCTGAAAGTTCTCAACCACCTTAACCAGGTATTGAACTTACACTCTTTATATCCTGTCACTGGATCTAACACCTTTATCCACTGTGCTATGTGTCCTTGAGGACATTTATGAAAATTTATGAAATTCATACTAGATGACTTAATTAGTAAATAGTCTAAAATTATACCCTAGAGGTTTTTGTAGAGATTACAGTATAATCCTATATAGATCTACTATTTAGTCAATTATTTAAAAATGGTCTTACAATAAAGCATGATAATGGCATTAAATAACGACTTGCTTAGTTCTGATAAAATGATTCTAGCCCTGCTCATGAGAATAATATGAGGTGCTGAAAAGTTGTCATATCGAGAAGCTCCTCAAAAAAGAGGGGAAAAAAAGAGGGTGGAAAGCAGGTGAGATATTTTGGAAAATGGGTCGAGTCAAGAGCTTTTCAGCATTGTCTTGTACATTTACTAAAAGTTTAAAATTTTTTTTTCAAAAAATGCTGATTAACACTATGCAGAACCTAGAGACAAAAATAAATTCATCAAAATTAAATGGTAAAAATAAATAAATAGAAAGTGTCAGATAAAGAATGCTGAGAGTTTCTATTCATACAGACAGACTCATAAATATTGATTTATTTCAGATGGAGAGAAAGGAATATTAATTGCTAATAAAACAAATTAAAAAAATAAACAGCTATTTGGTAAAAACAAATTTATTAAAAGACAATCAACAAATAATATTCAGCTTCACATGAGAAATTATCTTTGACATGCACCTTATAAAATCAAGAGGTAAATAAATATTTCAACCTATATAGACTTTTTGATCAGATTACATTATGAATATAATAGCTCTACATCAATTTTAGGCAAGCTAGCGAACACCCTACTGACTTATTCATATATTTTGATTTTTATATGCAGTTATATATTAAAAATATTGTTCTATCACATCAGGTTTTTAAAGATTAAAATATTTAATATTGTAATTTTTATCAAAAAGATATTATAAAATGATAACTGGCCAAACAGAATTAATATTAGCCACACTGCAAAGTGAGAATGATATGCGTGTGTGTGTGTGTGTGTGTGTGTGTGTGTGGGGAGGAAAGCAAATTTATTTTTGCATCCCTGACCAAAAAGTATCATGGTTAATTGTAAGTGGATAAATTTTACCACTAAAGTTCAGTGTATTATCAACAGAATAAATAAGCGGAAAAAGGATGAGAACAGCTAGATTATAATAAACTACATTTGGACACTGATGCAGAATGGGCATCTTTGAATTGCTAACCTGATAACATACATGCTGAGAGGAAAGTTAAAGACTATTACAACAAGGCTGTGTCAATATCAAATGTGATTGGACTGCAACATATGCTAGTTGGTGGGTTGGGGAAGAGAAAGAGGGAATTGGTATTTTGGAGAATTGCTAAGATAAGAAACAGAATTTACTGGTACATTTGAGTAGATATTATATTCAGAAATCATTTTTTACCTTAAATATGATATTTTGTATTTTTTTAAAAAAAAAAAAAAAAAAAATTTAGCTATTCATTGTAAACAAGGTTAATTTTTAATATTTTTTTTATTTCTTTTTGTAAAAAAATAAAAAAAAATTGAAGCTTGTTTACAAGGAGTACTAATTATGCTAAATCTTTTCAATTTATATTTTAAGGAACCACACTATAAGAAGTCTTATTTCTTAAAATATCTTTTTAGCCAAACCAAAAGCTTTACAGAACCATGTTGGCTTTTAATGTCCGAGGAGAGCAGGAAAATATACAATTCTACATAATTATCACAAACAAAAATGTTAATTAGTATGCAAAGTCAAAAAGTTCAGATTCTTAATGAAAACAAGAAAAAGAAATTGATAAACAAACAAAAAGTTTGTACAATATATATATATATATATATATATATATATATATATATAACACATATATCTTGATACACTGAGTTCTCTTCATGAATCTATTTTTTTTAATATTTCATATTAAAAAAACCTATTTGGATTAGCCTTACCATTTACAGATTTGATTATATAAGTATTATTATTCCATATCATCTATATAATCAATGTGAATGTCAGTGTGTCACAAATTTCCATCTTACTCCAAGAGGCCATAGCCCAACACATCATACCACTTTGGAACCAGGCTGACTCCGTGAGCAAATTAAAAACATTCTAGGCCAGACCCAGATTCCACCATCTCAGCTTCTAGTGATAAAAACAATTAAAGGGACACAACTCTCTAACTTTCAATAGCTCATGTTCAAGCTTTCAATTGAAAGAATTACTGTTCTCAAATTACAGAGTTTCAAAATAAAATTGTCTGTTCTTTCAACTTTACTCCAAGAAGCCGTAGCCTAATATATACAATTTTGGGATCAAGCTGGCTCCGCAAGCAAATTAAAGACATTCTGGGCTGGATCCAGACAAGCAATCCTGACATTTAGGATTCCCAAGTTTCCATTACTGCGATTGTTTGTACGTGATTTTTTTTTTTTTTATGATAATTTTTTATAACATGGAAATAAATTTGAGAATAATCAAAATTAATTATGAAATCCAGCACAAGTCACCCTTGAAATAAAAATAATTGTTTGTACAGAAAGTAAGGACCTAGGCACACCAAATTGTCTTTAACTTAAGTGGTGGCAGAAGAATCATCGTTGAACTTTTAAAAGTTAAGCTTAAATATAAATGCAATACTAATGCAGGGAAAAATTGAGTTTTTCTGTAATTTATTGTTGCTTATCGCATCTACTTCTTCCTACCTATTGCAATGAAGGCCTAATAAAGAACCATACTCAGGATCTAGCTTAAATGCCGCTGATAAGGCAGCTTTTAAGCTAATGGTGTATGTATATATATATATATATATATATAATTCCCAAGTGGATAGAATCCAGGTAGAACTCAATGTCCAGGACAGAGTAAGATATAATATAAAAAGCTAAAACACTAATATTCCATGGTTATAATTTATTACATTGGAATCAATCAAATTCAGACCTACAAATTCAAATTATATATATATATATATATATATATATAATATATATATATATTCCTAAGTATCAGATCAAATTGAACTATCTCTACAACATAGTCATAAGTAAAAATTTTAATTACATGAAAAGTTTCAATTTTTAAAATATGGGAAACAAATTGCGCATAATGATTTCTTCAGTCACAAAATTAATTAAAATAATTTACAAGTGAGATTTTCTTGCAAATTTTTTTCTCAGAGCAAATTTAATTTTTAAACACGTTTATAAAATGAATTCTCTTTCCTGGCCAAACTTTCAAACTAAAAGCAGGTGTAAACAAATAAGGTGTGTGTGTGTAAAAGAAAGGAGCAGCAGTGGCAGGATCTATTTTTGGCAGATAATTGGTTTCAGAGAGCAGGTAAATAGTATAACAACTGCTCTAACTAGTCACATAGCTGCTGACTGACTGCTGCTTCCACTTCTTAGGAACAACAGCTGTGATGTTGCCTCCTGACAGAGAGAGAGAGAAAGAGAAGGCAATATTCAGAATGAAGTCTAATAATACACACACACAAACCACTGACATAGGATACCACCACCCCACGTCATTTGCGGATTTTTTTTTTTAACTTTCCAAATGGAAAAGAAAGAGTTTTTATGCAATAATTATAGCGATATTCAAATTCGTCTAATTTCCTCATAAAATAAGTTTCGAATATCACGGAGTGAGTGTGTACTGTACTGTAATACTTTCAAACGATTTTTTTTAATAGAACATTTCAGTTCTGTTATTGATATATCTCCTTTCCTTTGAGATATTTTAATTTCGATTTTGATTAAAAATGAATCTTTTAAAAGAAAAAAAAATATTAATCTATTAAAAAATTAATAATAACTGTTTCAATTCGAAAAAATATTCACGTGAATGTATATCAATGTCAACTATTTTCTTTTCTGAGAATAACCCTCGTAAAAGAAGGAGCATCAAGCAAGTCAGTTTTTTAACACTGTAAGTAAATGCGATCCAGTGTTTGTAATATGCTGCCAGGGAATATAGATTGTGTTTTAATTATGGAAACCCGAGTCGATAATAAATGAGAAATTTGAATGGAAAGCAGCATTTTCTACTAAAAAGAAAATATCTGGCAAAAATACACGCTTACATGTTGGTCATTAAAAAACAGTTATTAATCGATTCACAAAAACAAGTACTTTGATTGAATGAGCCACCTCGCCATCTCTTGAAAAGTACAGAATTTTTATTCATGATTAGAGAGGAAAAAAAAAAAAGTTGAAGCCCCCAAATCTAAAAAGTCAGCTTTGTTTTGAAAAATTTAATTAAAGTCAATTTAACACGGGAATATTTTTATTTTATTATCGTAAATATTTTTATAAAAAAAGTGCAGAAAACACTGAATGACAAAAAAATAAAATCTCATTGTTGTGAAGTTGTGACAGGAAGCCTGCAACAATAAGAAATGTCATTCATCACTTTCACACTTGCTTTGTGAACAACGTGGATAGAGAGAGGAGAAAAATAAAGAAAAACAAGCATTGACCATAAAATTACCAATAAGGTATTAGTATTAGGAGGAATAACATACATTACCTACAAAAGCTGACTGATCTAGGTCACCGGTGTTATTAACTGGTTATAAATGAAGTTTTAAAAAATGTCAAAGTAACTAAGAAAAAAAACAAAAAAAAAAAAAACTTTTTTTTATTGAAAAGAAAAAGAATTTTTAATTGGTTTCAGTTATAATTTCTGAAATAAAAAGTTTATTTTAAAATATATGAAATGAAAAAAAAGTGAAGTCTGACATTTGAAAAGTTCTGTTAATTTTTGAAAATATCTGCACAAAATTAATTTGATAGATTTCTGACAACGACCAATCTAAACAGTAAAAATAAAAACTTAATAACTTAGTAGTTACAGTAGGTTTGAAAGAGAATTAATTAATATCTTCTAATCAATATTTCATTGTGAAGGTCCCCAGAATGACCACAGAATATCAACAAGTGCTGAACATCACACAATTCACAGAGAAAGGTTCGATTTTTGTCGTCGATTGCTTAAAGTATAAATTAAAGTCCGTAAATAAAATTTCAAAAGAACACGAGGATTTCTAATCTCTACAAAAGCATTTTCGGATAACGAATACATTATTCACTCATCACTTACTAAAGTTGAGAAATATAAATGTCATTAAAAATGCAAATATCTTTGTGGGGAGAATTATGAAGAACACGCTTTCCACAAAATAAACCATTTTTCCAGCATGTGTTAGTTACAGTAGTAATAGTACGGTGCGTGAGTGCAATATGCTTCCTTCTCCATTCAATTCGTTCAATCTTTTGTTGTCGGGGCTTTAACAAAAAGAAATACTTTCAGACTTTGTTTTACAAAAGCATAACAGGATAAATTAAATATTAAAGAATGTCGTCAAATATAAAAAGAGTAATACAATCTTGATGGGACGTTTTTCTTTTTAACAAGTGTTAAACTTAAATATTAAAGAAAGAAAAAAGAAAAATGTGTAGAGAGCGTGTCAGGCTGTCAACAATAACAAGTCAATCAATAATAATCAAGTTTTCTTCCCAGATTTTAAAAGTCGATTTTAATACTCAAAAGAAAATTAAAAAGGCACACACAAAAAGTTTTCCAGTTAAGAAGTGTATACAAAAAATTCTTTTGAAAAATCTAAATATCACTGTCCCTTATTAGCCAAAATCTCAAGACTAACATCTGTCACGACTTATTCCCACTGTCAAAAAAATAAAAAGATAAATCTGAATGTTTTGACTATTATTGTAGATGTCACAGAGGACAATAACTATACAATTCAATGGTAGGTCAGAATATCAGGTGTATATTTGAAGAAAAAAAAAAAATGAATTTTCAACTTGAAAAGGAGAAAGCGGGGCGCGGGTGGTTTCAATTTGACCAGTGGAACCGAAAAAAAAAAAAAAAAAAAAAAAAAAAAAACTAAGGAAAGGTATGTTATGTGGATTCAAATATTTCCTCTTCCCAATTTAACGCTTTTTTAAAAAAAAAAAAATTTAAATACGAGTGCACACGAAGAGAAATCTAGTCAGTCACAGAGGCTGGGAAAAATAGGCCAACAACGACAAACAAGAACGAGAAAGTTGCATCAGCAGCAATAGAAGATGTTGGAAGAAGCAAGCAAACAAGTAGTGATTGCGTGTTCTTTGCGGTTTATGATGCTGTTGCGTGCACTCCACATGGCTCTCTCCTTACTCTCCTCCTTACATACCGCGCCACTTGGAACAACACTACAAGCAAACTAATTAATACTCAAATGCCTAGCGACCAGATGAGAAGAAGGATACATTTACTTGCGAAGTTGAGTGATGGGCAGGATGAGGCGGACTAAGGTGAGGGAGGGGATGAAGTAAAAATCAAATAGAACAAAAAAAAAAAAAAAAAAAAATGATTAAAATGCCAGGGTTACAGACAGCCATACATACACTAAAACACTGAGCGAGACAAAGAAATTTATTTTAGAAAAACTTAATTCTTGAACTAAAATAAATCAACCTCATCATCCATATAGAAACATTTCATACATTCTTTCATAACATTTTTTTTTTTTACGTTGCCGGAAAGAAAATTGAATTGAAATAAAAATTTATTGATTTATTTTAGAGAGAGAAAAAAAACATGTTTTTATAATCAGCAAGAACATTGAAACAAACTTCTTTTAAGAATCCGTGTAAAAAATTTTTCTCGGAATTCAAAGAAAATAAATAAAAAGCGAAAAAGAAACAAAAAAATACCTTCGTGTCATAAATAATGATAGAGAAATTTCTGATTTCAATACAAAATATAAAAAAGTAAATTTTAATAATTAAAATTAAATAACTTCTTATAAAATTTCTAAGAACTGAGTTAAAGTTTATAATTTTTCAGAGAAATAAAATTTATCAATTATTTCAAAGAACCAATATCGCTATTTGCTAAAAACTGAATAATTAACAGAGCCAATAATAAAATAAAAAAAAGGGAAAAATAAATTCAAAACATGCAACATTAACAATATAAAATTAAAAATAAAAGCTAAAAGTTGATAAAAGCCAAACGAATATAAATTCCTTTGTCCGCTCCTGCTAATAAATGTGTGATATAATCGTTTGGCATTATAAGACTGAGAGAGAGAGGTGGGACCAATATCTTTTAAATGCAAGAGTTGGTAACTTAAAATTATGTTCCCTACTTAATTGGAATAAGTGGCGGGAGACGGCAGAAGAGATTTGAGTTCAGCCTCTCACAATCTTAAACAATCTCCTCCTACCTGTTAACAGATATTTATTTTAAAAAAATCTTCAAAGTAGTTATATAGACATTAATAGAACACTGGTGATAATTTCTGACGTTAATTTTCTTCCCAAAATAATTTTTAATGTATCCGATTAAAAAAAAAAAATAATAAAAAAGTTATTAAACTTAAAGTTCTTATGTGCTTTTTTGTACAAAGAAAATGTAAAAAAATAATCAATTTAATTAGATTACATAAATAATTATTTGAAATAAAAAAATAACAGTATATCTCAAGAAATGTAAGGAATGTTGTTTGAAAATGAACACAATTTTTGAAAATGACGAACACACGAACACAGCGAGTGGTAGTTATTGGTATTTTTTTGTACACAACTTTGATAAGGAAAAAGCAGCAGTCAGCTGAGATACGATGTTGAAATAGAGAGAGAGTATTCTAATTGAATTTACCAATTTCAAAAATATTACCAGTAAAACTAACTATATGTCATTATTATACTAACTAAAGCATTAAAATAAATGTAAAAATTAGCACTTAAAACGTATAATTAAAGTATTTTTTTTTTAAATTGTACGAGTTGAACTTTTAAAATTAGCACCCTTCAAGAGTCAAGACAGATTTCTACTTCCCGCTTCAGTTTTGTAGATATTGCCTTTCTTAAGTTCTTCAATTTTTTTTATTGTATTTTGTGAAATAAAATACAAATGGTTGACCTCATCTAAAAGCAGTTTATGTTAAAAAGAGTACAATCCTAAATATGCATTATGATAATTGAACCCCGCCCAATATCGATTGTAATTATTGTCAGTCAAACTTTTATCTAATTACAAAAAGCATTAGGATACATTTTTAGGCGAAGGGGGAGGAGAAGGAGCAGGAAGAGATGAGAACCTCAGTGAGTGAGTGACTTATTTCTGGTTTTGATTCTCTTGTTACGATACTAAGTAGTAAGTATCATAGACAAATAAACTTAAGCCTCCCCCTCTTCATCATATCAAAAAGTGGTTGCATAAAAATAAAAATGGCCTAAAAAAATTCATCTGATCAAAATATTTCAATCAATTTGAAAAGATTGAAAAACTTAATCTAAGGATACATGTTCATTCAAATTTCAAATCATCAATAAAGCAAATGACTTATTGATTTTCTTAAAAGGAATTTTAATTAGATTTTTTCTTTTTTTTAGATATTTTTCTTGTATAAACAAATTTAAAAGCGATAGGTTCCTTCATGTCATTATGATACTGTCGTGAAGGGAAATAAAATATATTGAACTTATAGAAAAAATCTTTAATTGTAATTTAAGAAAGAGACTTTATCTAAAAATCCATCTACCTCAAAATTATCTTTCTTTGCAGCAAGGTGCTAGCCAAATTCACCTCTACCTTAAAAATAACCCTTCCTTCGAGACCCTAATTAAAATTTGCCTAAAGTCGCAGTTTTTTTGAGTTTTCAACATAAACACGTAGATTTAAAAAAAAAAAAAAAAAAAAAAAACATTATTTTTACTTAAAATTAGAACAAAAGGCCTTTATCTCACAAGCACAAGACTATTTTTATTTTAACAGACAAATAAGTTGTGAAACTAAAAATCGACAATTTATTGCAGAGGGAATTCAAATTGGCGGGATGGTGGGGGTGACAAACAGCAGTTTAACAGATTTTTTTTATTAATAAATGTTATGATACACAAACTTATTAAATTCGCATAACAAGAATACAGTTAAAGAAAAACCAAAATTAAAATTTCATTTTTTTTTTTTTTTTTTTTAAAAAGGAGCTACAATATAAAAATAAAAATAATAATTACTAAATTTAAGAAACAAGATAAAAGAATTTTTTTAAAAGTCAATATAGATGAATAATTTATCAAATCAATTAAAAACAAGACAAGAAGCAACAGTAACCGACAAAAAATTAAAAAAAATAACAACTCATTACTACTCAAATTTTAATTCTTTTTTTTATTTGGGTGGCAGTAAATGAATTTTCGACGAAATTAAAACTAAGAAAATATAAGAAAAACGAAATTTAGATTGTCAATATTTAATTAATTTAATAATCAAATGAAAGAAGGTTGAATTTGAACATTTCTGAATCAGATGAAGCAAATTCTGATTAAAAGAAAAATTTAAAAATTTAAAAAAAAAAAAAAAAAAAAAAAATCATTTACAAATAGTTTTCCGTTAAGCTTCCGTAACTAAAAAAATAAAAAAGTCAATCGTTTTTTTTGTATTCTTTTTTTTTTACTAAAAAGTCTAATGATTCGTATTATTACTAAAGAAACACGTAAGTCGTAAATTTAAATCATTATTTCCCCCCCCCCCACTTAGATTACAAAAGAGAGAGATTATTAGCTACAATTTGTAAAGATGTTCACTTGTAAAAAACAAATAAATGATTAAATATATATATAGAGAGAGAGAGATAGGTTTTAAGACTTTGGAAACAAGCCTAAGTTATTTAGAGTTCAAAATGAAAAAATATACAAAAAAAAAAAAAATTAATTTTTACTTAAAGATCACAGCAATATTCATATTGTAATCACACACACACACACACACACAAGGCAACTTATAAGCAAGTTGATCAACTGTAGAAAAATAGATAAAAAGCAGCAGTTGGAAATAACTAAAACAAATAAATTAAAAAAAATAACACAAAGAGCAAAGGTCTACAAAAATAAAGTTCATTTTTTTAAAACATTTTTCACCACTCCCAGTGTAATTTAAAATTTCATTTGTTTCGATATTATTTCCATGAAAGTAATTTGAAAAAAAAAAAAAAAAACAACAAAAAAAAAAAAACACTGAATTATAAATGATTAATAAAGAAAAAAAAAAAAAAAAAAAAAAAAAAAAAGGAAAAAAATTCCTCACCTGGCCATGAGAAGGGAGTTTTCCAATCGGAGTGTCTTTGGGTAAGAAATAAAGTCTTAAACTAGATAAATTTTGCTTGTTTTGAACATCCTGCCACAACAATTGTATTTCGCCAATGCATATAGGGCCACCGCGTAAAAGTCGCAAAAAGAAAAATTCTCCAATTGTAAGAATTTTCGTACGATCCTCTTTGAAATATTTGAAGGCTTTGTAAAATACGTAAGGTCCATGTTTACCACAGGGCGACCCGACGAACTAAAAAGAAGGAGAAAAAAAAAAGTTACCACTGGAATAATAGATAATAATAAAAAAAAAAATCGAAGTCTATTACCAGTTACCACAAACGGCATTTGGTAAACGGTTTTTTAAAGTTTACACCTATTTTTGACTTTCTTTCATAAATAGGAAAAGTTTCATCTTCTAAAAAAAAAAAAAAAAAAAATCATTTATAAATTAAAATAAAGAAAATAACTTTTACAAAACAAAAAAAAAGAAAAAGTATTATTCTTTGTTTTAGGGGGTAATAAAATTCAACAAGTGCCGATTTGAGCACCCCCTGGCAATTTCTTTTTTGAAATATCAAATACCCCCCCCACACACACACACACACCAAATTAAAGAATATTCCCCATAACTCATTTTTTTAATGTTTAGATTTTAATTATATTTAAAAAAAAATGAAAAAAGTCAGTTCGCATTGTAATCTTTCTTTCTTACCTGCAATTTAGGAATAGGGTCTTCTTCCATTTCGGGTTACTTACAACAACCAACAATGTACATTTCTTCCACATGTGAAAACTTAACAATACTTTTTATATTCCAACTCTAATTAGTGACGTCATCCTTTGAAGAGGTGCCCTCATTAGCATAATGTATTCAATATATCATCAAACCGACAAGGCACGACAACATACCAAATTGTGTACACACACTTTTTTTCCTATTCACTTAAATTGTAAATAGAAAAGCAGCAAAATCGCTAAGATATATAAGAGTAAGACCACAGATGCGTGCGCACGGGTGAGCGTGTGTGTGTATGTGTTTATTTTTATACATATATGATATATATATATATATATGTGTGTGTTTGTGTGTGTATGTGTGTTTGTGTGTATATATATATATATATATATATATATTGGTATTTTTCCCTTCGTTCGCTGATTTCTTCTCTCTTTCCTTCGTTCGCTGATTAATCACACTTTCTTTTTGGTCTAAAGAATCTCTTTCGGTATTTTCCCCACGTTAGCGATATTAAAAGCTTTCTTTCATATTGAGTTGCAACGATTCCGTTAAATAAAATAAAACAATTATTTTGTATGTAACATGCATTTTTTAAAATAAATGAATATAGATTTTTTTTTCTTCTGAGAAATAGTGTAAATTTTCCTTTAGAATTGTTTTCCTCTGTTATTCAATCGTTTACAGAGTCCAAAATATTCCTTCAATTACAATTCCGTGGATACAAAAAATCATTTACATCACTATTATATTGGTGTACGTCAAAAGAAATCATGATCCATGTGTTTGTAAATGCATTTCTTTGTAAATACATCTATGTTTGTGTGTAAGAACTGTATGCGGGTATGTAATTTTTTTTTCCAGAATTATAATTAATTTTTATGTATATGGATATAAATTTCCATGAAAGCGGATAAATCACTTGGACGTAAAGAATAGTAGCTTCTTTCCAGCGTAGCTCTATAATGATAAGTGGCGTGCAGTATCGTGGAAGTTAGGACCACACAAAATCTGCCATCTAAAATAGGTCACTATTCAATCGTTTTACACAAACTCATATGATTGGTTGATGAGGTTATGGATGAGGAAACGCATCATAAAATACTTAATTGCTATTAAAATATATCAAATAATAGAGATACTACTTAAAAAATCACTCACTAGATCACAATTTACTTACTTTTGTCTCATACCAATATATATATATATATATATATATATATTGCGAGTTGAAGTGTAGTGTATGAATTTTTTTTTTTCAAATTTCACCGCTTAAAATATCCTCTTTATGCGTCAAGCATTGTTTTAATTTTAGAAATATTTGCAGCACTTCTCAATATTCTTAATCTTCTCTAAGATGACTTATATGAGGAAATGAGTTATTTTATTTCATGGATTCTTCGAATTACACCGAATTTCTTTTAAAACTAAACTTTTTTTTGATTTATGTCATTTCATTTTTACATAAAAATATTTTTTTTACAAAAGAATATTTTTTAAAAAAGTATATTTGCTTCAACAATTCGAATTCTTTCTACACTTTGAAAATAAATTTTTGAATGATAGTTTTCTTAAAGCCAATTACTAAAAAATTTAAAGATGTGAATAATAATAATAATAATAATAATAATAATAATAATAAATCACACATTCCTTTACATTTTCTATAATTATTTAATTTTTTTTTCTGAAAATATTATTTAATTATTTTTCAATCAGTCAATCACTAGTATTTATTTTGTAAGTACTAAAAAGAAAACAAATTCTTGCAATGGAAAAGAAAATTCCTGTTATTGATTTTTTAGCAATAATTATCAGTTGACGAAACATATTTCTTAATTTTCAGAATTCATCGTCACAGATAGAAAAAAGGTTCTTACACTGCTGATAAGGTTTTTTTTTTAAAATTGATTTGAAATTTTATTATTTGTTTTAAAAATATTTACTTTATTTTGAAAGAAGGTGATAATTTGTATAAGGTTAAAAAGAATCTCAAGTGTTTTAGGGTTTGATGTAATTAAATGAAACGGGGGGGGGTAATAAGAAAACTGAAAACATTAAAAAAATATCTTGCTGTTATTACGTTACGTTGAGTTGAAAACAGTATAGGCGGTTTCGCCTCTGAATGTAATCTAGTCGTGTTAAGCTTGGTATCTGGAGCTACATTTTAACGCACCAATCAAATCAGGGCATTGCTTTACTTATATGTGCGTGTACGTGTGTGTGCGTGTACAGATGGATATGTTATTCTCCCCTACCACCCTAACACTTTCCACCCACTTTCATTTCTTCACTTTCTTTCTGTAAAACATGATTTTTAAACATTACACACACACACACACACACACACACATAGACACACACACAAATTAGCACTTCTTATTGTTTTCACAGACTAAAATAGTTGTTAGGTATAAAAACTTTTTTGTTTGATTGATTATATTGATTTATTTTTATCAATTAAAAAATACTTGATGAAAATTAATAATAAATGATGAAACAAAATTTGAATATCTTGAATAAAAGGAAAAAACATTTTTTTTAAAGAAATATGTGTACTGCATCAAATGAACTGCATGAAAATGGTACACTCGATTGTTTAAAACATTCTTTATAAAGGTAAAAAATAAATGAGAAATTATCAATCTATTTAAAATCTTGAATTTTTCCCACAATTTCAATTGATATTTTTTTAATGGTTGATACAAGTTAGCCAAATTCCTAAAAAAAATAAATTATTATTACTATTATGATGATAGCTAGCAGCTGTTCTCACACCCACTCCCCTCACCTCCACCTCCTTTATTTATTATCACTAATTCTAGAGGGAAATATTAATTATTGATACACCACATGTTAATCTATGTCAATCTAGGCTTCTTCATACACTGCTAGGAAGCCATTTTAAGATGTTTGTATTATATTTAAAAATGCAATTATTATTATAATAATTTAGGACAAAATGTCACACAGACAAATGAATATAATTTTCTTTCTAACTGTATAGTTTTGTGCAACCTGCTGAAAAGGAAAGAATTTATTTTCAAATGATAGAAACATTCAGTAGACACACTAGTAAAACTGTTGAATACTTTTAATCTTTGAAATATATCTTCCTGACCTGACCGTCCCATTTATTCTATTATCTGTCTATCTAAGTATTCACTGATGCACTTATCTTCTTCTCTACTGCCTCTTTTCTTTCCCTTCTGGCAAACTGAGTTTATATATATATATATATATATATATATATATATATATATATATATATACATGCTTCAACATGTTGCTTTATTGAAGCTATGTAAGCATTTAATGCATAAAAATATCAACATATAATGAGTTTAATATTCCAAACATTTCAAGATAATACCAAATTGCAACTTTAAAATTTTGGGTTATTTTCTTTATAAGTCCAGACATGTTAAGTTAATGAAATAAATATATTTAAAAAAGTGTATGATAAAATAAAAAATGAAGGTTTCTAGTATTTAATATTTAAATAAAGATTTAGAAATAATGAAGTGAAAATGTCACAATTTTCTAAAAGAAAATATATTGGTAATTTTAAAAAAAGTATATCCAATACATAATTCTGTATAAATTAATTTGAATATCTGTAAGACTATCAACATAGTTTCTTACATTTAACTAAAATATTATTTTATGTCTGCTTAAAATTAATTCATTTTTCCTTCTTTTATTAAATGTTGATATACAAAGAGCTTCATATAGATTACCATTAAAATGAAAACTATTTTAATGAGGCCTCCTAAAATAAATATAAATCCTGGAAAAAGTTGAAGTAGGTATTTTATTTACATTCACATTAAAATGCCAGTTATCCATAATGTTAAACTATTTGGTATATTACGAAAAAGGGAAAATATTGGCAATAAAATAATTGATAGAGCTTAAAAGAACTCATTACATGAATGACATCTTTAAAGAAAAGACAATTAAAAACATTTACAGATTAAATCAATGTCATTAGAAATGACATTGTAAGAAAGTATAAAAGCCATCAGCAAGTAGTGAGAAGAGTATTTCTAAACAGCCCTCAGCTATCATTCATTCACCCTCTACAAGACTGACTAAGGAAAGAAAAACTCATTGAAAATAGTTTTTCTTTCTTCTTGAAAAGAAAGTCTATCCTGAAGCCAGAGCATTCTGCAAAGGCACAAGCCACTAATCTGTCACTTAAGTCAGAGACGATGATAAAAAAATTAGATTATTAATAATATATATTACATACTGGTAACATTTACATATGAAGACATACTGAAAAGTTCTTAGTCTAATCCACTTCCCAAATTCTGATCAAATAACCAACCTACACATTATTTTAAAGGGCTTCTTGGTCATTCCAATAGTTTTTCAGCACCCCTTTATAAATCTGATATTGCTTTTAAAGTGAATAATATTTACAGCTTTAATCATTGCAAATTTTGATATTTATGAAAGTTAATTCCTGAAGAAATATAGTCCAAGCTTTCCACTTAGGTCATCATGAGCAGATAGAGACAAATGGTGACTTTTGTAGAACTAGTGAGTAGTCCTGGGTATATCTGGTAGCAAAGCCTCTGATCAAGAGACTGGAGGTTTTGAGGAGCATGGAACCACCTCTTAATTGCTGTTATTTCCAGGTCCATCCTGACCCAGCATTGGGTAGCACCTGTTATGGTCCCAGCTATGGGCAAATAGTAAACACCAAAACAAAAACAAAAACACTATGAAAGTATAAAAATACATTTTTATAGTAAAAATACCATATTTTTATGTAGTAAAATTACCAACAACAATACATTTTTAAAGCAAAATGACCAGTAATACATTTTAGAGTAGAATGACCAACAATACATCTTATAGCAAAATGACCAACAATACATTTTATCTGTAATGGAAGGCATACAATTGTGTTCAAAATATATTCAGTTGAAGCTATAAAATTGTGTTAAAATATTTAGATTTCGGCATTAAATAACCCACAGAGGTTGATATACTGTGAAACAAAATCAACCAAAAAAACTAGTTAGTGTAGTGACAGAGGCAATGTGTGTTGTGACATGTACAAGGTGTGATGTGTGTTTTTATATAAAAGACATTGTATGTGCATGTAATTATAGCCATATATATATATATATATATATATATATATATCTTATTGAGTGATAGACAAGCAAAATTCTATAATTTTTTTTTCAGTTTTTCTGATGTTCCATTTTTTTCTCTTATAGTGACTCAGAGATTGTAAAATTTGTCTATTGTGATTTGTATCCCAAGTGCTTCCAGCCAATTCATTATTAAATGCATTTGTTGTTAGCATATTTTCTTGCATTTATCTTCTAAATTGTAGAAATAGTAGTGATTCTTTCAAAAACAGTCAACATGTTTTTCCCTGTTCTCAAATAGAGTATAGCTTGCACCACTTATATAAAGTGCTTCAATTATATTTAGATATCTTTTTAAATTAGATTTTCTTAGAATAACAAGTAGGGAGCAGTATGAACATTTATGTGCTTCCTTATTGAACTCAGATCACTTAAGTGGTTTGTCAATTTATAAGTTAATATCACTATCGTGTGGCATTATTTACATTATTCAGATTTCATTTTCATTGTCATATTCACAATGTTTCAGCCATTGGAATTTCAAACCGAACACTTTATTTCATCCAACAGAGTAGATTGTTCTAGTTCCACATGCCGTACCTTTTCCTGATGTCTCAGTTATTTCCCTTTATTATTTCCCTTTCACTCAACTCTCCATTGCTGTGGCCTGGTATTGAACACACAACTAGTCTAGTCACTGGATTTAACCAACATCTTTATCTACAGAGCCATGTGTCATTGAGGACATCTTTGTATGAATTTTTAGGACTTATAAACCTAATGTCTTAGCAACCATTTTAACCAATGATCATATTGCAATTTTTTCTGTTATTATTATTGCATTTTTTACCAAAGCTTATATTGCAATTTTTGTTGTTATTCATTGCTTTTCTCTAGCACTCCTTATTACTGGTTCCCACATTGTATTCATTTCTATGCTTGTTAAGCTCAGGAGATTTTTGTGGCCTAGCATATGTGGTGATTCCATAAGTTTTTGTATTTTCCAGTGATTCTCTGTTTATTATTTCAACCTCATCTCACAGGGAATAGTGATCCCCTTTTCCCTCCATACGTGGTCAACTATGCCTGATTTTTCAATTTCCCTTCATGTTACTGCTTTACAATGTTCTTGTAGTCTTGTGAGTTCAATACCAAACCACAACAGTGGTGAACAAAAACTTGGAGAGTTGAGTTAAAAAGAAATAATGGAGACATCTGGAAGAGGCATGGCACATGGAACTAGAACAATCTACCCTGGTGGATGAAATAAAGGGTTTGGTTCAAAATTCCAATCACCTTAAAAAAGCTGAAGCATACAATGGCCAAAACATTGTGAATATTGCAATGAAGATGAGGATAACAGTCCGAATTGTGTAAATAATGCAAGTAAGCATAATGCCCCATCTCAGAGATATAGACAGATGTGTGTATCATTATTTGTAATTATGAGTTTTCATTTTCTATAGACATATTGTAGTTAAGTATTAACTATTATTTTTTAGTGGCAGTGTATTTGGCTCAGACCTTCTGAAGCTGATCTTAAGGTTAGATGGTAGACAAAATAGGGATCTCAATTTTGATTGGCTGAGCTGAACGTGGAAATGTTAGAGTTAGAAAGTGTTTTCAGGGAGTTTTTTCACACATCGATGAGATCAGATGTGGTTATTTCATGTCTGAGGGAAGTTGCTCCCCAGTTGCTAGTTAGAAATGTACATGTTGATGTGTTTAATAAAATAGATAAGTTTAAAAATCCCTTTTGTTGAAGTTCTCATTTTACCTCTGAACAAATCAACTAGTGATCATCCAACCAGGAGAAGACAGCCAAGAGAGAAGAATGCACCATATGAGTGAATCAAGACTGTTGCCCCAAGACTATCCCCAGAAGAGAAGGGGGCTATACAACGTAAGTTTTACACATTTGCTAACGTCAACAGGTGAAATGAATTGTTTTAGGATGTGTCACATGGCAAACTAATTTAGTTTATAATGTTTGTGCATTTGGTTACACTAAAAGATATTAATGTTTTGTTGCATTTTAGTATTGGTCCCATTTGTTTTCTGTAGGAATAATCTTGTTTGGTTATTGAAAATATAGTTGGGAAAATTATTGATAACCAATGTTTGTTTTATATGTTTGAGTTTACTGAAAAATAATTTTCTGGCAGGAGAGTATTATGCATGTTCTATTCAGGAAATTTTTTTATCACTGCTATTTTATATCTTTGTGGGCATTTACTATCATAATTGAGGAGGTATGAGTTCTTGTTGGTGAGGTTTTTTTATATGAGGAGATGTTAAATACATTAGTATAGAGTTCTACATAAACATCAAGGAATGGAATGTTATTGCTAACACTAAGTTTATATGAGAATTTTAAGACAGAATTTTTTTCAAAAGGAGATACTAGTTTTGTTAATTTCTTTACTATTTTTTGCTAATATAAAAATGTTGTCAACATACCTTGTGTAGATTTGTAGTTTGTTTTTTGAACATGTTTTAAGCATATGCCAATTGAAAGTTAGAGAAAGTGTCAAGCATATTAACATCATTAGTTTGGGTCAAGATATCCCCTTTGTAATTGTAGAAGGGGGTGGGTTGTTATGCATACATAGAATAATTTCTGGAGAATTGCTGGTTTAATTTTGGGAGGAAGGATTGACAGGTTTCTGTCTGAATTTCTGGGATGAGGAGTTATTATTTACATCATTTTTGTTGTTGCTATTACAATGGCTTGAAACTTTGTGATAACAACAACAAAGATGAGGACAGTCGTCCACACATGAATAATGTAAATAAGGATTGACAGGTGTATGAGCAAGTGATGTAATGGCTATCGGTTCAAATTAAGAACAAGAACTTCTCTTTCATGCAAGTACCATTAGAAAAGGTATGAAACCCTCTACCCATCAATTATGCATTAAATAATAAATTTTCAGTCTTGGTTGGCAACCAGTCTAGGAAAAGGACAACTCTGAATTCAAAACTGGTTGAGCATGGAGCTAGCAATTCCATTATGTAACAAACCTACATGCCATGGAAATTGCAGCAGAAGTATATATTGTGTAGAGGCTGTGGCTCCTTACTACAAAGTTGATGTATACAGGGCTTTATATATATATATATATATATATATATATATATATATATATATATATATTGATATAAAAATATTAATAATAAGATATAAAAACTATTAAATATAAGATACAATTTCTCAACACACTAACTTAGTCCTTGCAAAATAAAACTTGTAAAAACACAAGAAAAAATAAATAAAAAATCACAAGATATTTCTTGTTCTGTTATTTTTAATGAAACATGCACAAAAGGAGAATTGAATACATTTCAAATACTGTCAATAATTTGAGTTATTTTTATTCCTGCAAACTCATTGCAAAGCATTGTGCCACGCCCAGACCATGTCATGTTGCTCTGGTGTCTGTAGCAAGCAAATTTTTATGGACCAAGATTGACAGTCCAGTACCTAAGATAGAACCCTTTGATACTGTAAGTCAGTCTAACTACCCTGCTATTTTCCCATAACTTAAAGAAAAAGTGGATTCATGCCTTTTCCCAAGAGTATTAATGTGAATCAAATATAAACTATTCCAGGCAGAGTTTGAACTCTGCAATTCTATTTATTGTTCCACCAACACTTTGGTTCTCTGCTTCTCAATTTCTAAAACTTCATGGTTTCCTTTTATCATCTTTTTCTTGTCATCTTCAGATCTATTCTGTTCTCACTGATTCATGACAAATGAACATGGGAAGAAAAAAATTGATGCTAAGCAATTCTTTCTTATCAGGATTCAACTGATGCACAAAACTCAACATAAAAAAAAACTTTTCTTGTTCAATATTCAATAATGGGTTGTGCTGACATAACTGTGAAAAGAAAGAAATTTACTAGAACAATACTTATGTCATCAATAGCCTATTGTCCTTGGGATTTTTAACAAATTTGCTAAATATATATTAATCATATATATAACAGCCTTATTTTGTTTATCAGTAACTTTTGCTTTAAATTCTGATCACTGACAATCCCTTTTTGTCAGTAATTTGCAATGCAGTTCTAGAGTAAAATAATTCATAATTCAATTCTGTTGTAAAATATTGATCCAAAATAATAATTATGTATAACCTTATTTTTTTAGTAATGATTACATTAATTACTCACCACTGATTGAGTGCCAAAATATTCTCAAACAAGGCAAAAAATTCCAAGATTCAGTGCATAATCATAATATTCTTTCATCCAACACTAGAAATATTTAGTCTGTTAATAAATAAATGATGAAAGCTAAGTATGGAAATCACAGTAAAGCCTGCAGGCAACAATAAGTAAAGCTAAAATATTGCTTACATGAATTAGGTTCAAATGTTGGATCTTTACAAATGTGATGTTCTTTAATTTTTCTCTGCCGATTATAAGAATTTACTGTGTCACTCTATATGTAATCATGAAAGTGAGTGAAAATTTTAATACATTTGTTTCTTTTTTTTTTTTTTTTTTAGGGATTTTTAATCATTTTCCTCCAAGCAAGGCAATAAAGTGCAAAGGGGTTATTGAGTGTGAGAGAATATAAGCAAAAACTACTATTAAGGAAAGAGAACAATAAAAGAACAAGAATTAAGAAAACAGAAGATAACAAACAACATTACATTAAAAGTTTTGTAGATCAAAGTTAACTGGTAAGCAAGAAACCGGAAGTGAGTTCCACAAATAAAAAGTGTGAGGAAAGAAACTGTTAGCATAGAACTTACAGTTAACTCTAGCCATTTCAACTGTAAATTGATGAGACCTAGCTGACAATTTAGTACTACACTTAAATTCATAAAGGAATAGAGGAAAGTTTATCAGAATAATTACCATGAAAATATTTATAGAAAAGGCATAGGGAAGCTACATTATGGCGATAGGAAAGTAACTGATGGTGAAATGCCAGGTCAGGACCAATAACATTGCACATTCTTCTTTGGATTTATCAAGAATCTTTAAATATATAGCAGGAGCACAAGACCAGATGTGGCAGCAATATTCAAAGCAAGGATGACTGGTAGACTTATAAATATGTAAGATAGATTCTGGTGAGAAAAATTGTCTAGGCTGACACAGTGAACCAACTTTCCTAGCAGCAAACTTAGCAATTAATTGAATATAATCTTTCTACTTCATGTCAGCAGAAAATGTTACTTCAAGAAGGCATAATGAGTCATTCTCCTGGATGTTAGCATCAGCCATGATGATGGAAGGTAAGTAGTGTTCTCTCAGACAATTAAAAGAGAGCAGTTTAATTTTAGATGCATTATAATTATTAAGCCATTCCTTGCCCCAGTTAATAACAGAATGTTGATCAATTTTGAGATCTGCTGCCAATTTGACTATTGAATCACTCAGGCTTACTATTAAGACAGAAATAGATGGTTATGTCATAGGCATAGATACCAAGTTTAGAATTGATACCATCAAGATGGCTATAGCAGAAAATTGGGAACTAGGGCCAAGGATAAAGCCCTGAGGGATGCCTGCATTAATGCAAGATATCTAAAAGAGTGAATGTTCAAGATAACTTTTATTTTGCAATTTGATAAGAAAAACTAAATCAATTCAAAAATTTGTCCAGAAATACAATAACCTTTCAACTTGTGAAGAAGACTAATATGCCAAATTATATCAAATGCCTTCAAGATGTCCAAAACAAGAGTCTCAGCTTTAGTATTCTTCTCTAAATCTTGATAGTCTCTTTCAGAAATAACTGTTAACAAATCAGCAGTTGACCTAGAGAGGTATTACTAAATAGTCCTAATGCATTTCTATAGTAAAATAATTTCCAATGAACTCCTATATATGCTTTTAGTATTTACTTTAACACTCTGTATGTAATCATTAGAATGAATAATAATAATAATAATAATATCATCATCATCATAACTGCTGCAAACAATCTTTCCAGTTAAGACAAACATTTACTTTTGTTATGATTCATTTTACTTATGGAAGCACTGACATGCATTTAACAGAAAAATCATATACATATGAATATAATAATGAATACATTTTATGAAAATATATTAGCCTTTTCTGTATGCACTCCGGAATTAAGGAACAAATATTTCAGAGTTTCGCAGAGGAGTTAATTGAAATCACTAATTTGTAACTGTGATTAGCAAATGCATTTACACCACAGAAATATCTTATATAATAATTTAATCCCAGTTCACGAGTGATATCAAAGGTTAGTAATACTGTATCTGATCAGTATTAAATGAACAGTGTTTTGCAATTGTTATAATTAAAGTTTGAAAAACAGTGAATATCAAAACAAGAAAAAACAGACTTCCTGTGACAAATAAGGATTATAAATAGAAAAAAAAACATAAATTGACAGTTGATGAATTTGAAATGTTCCAGGAGGGATTCTGAACATGACAGATAAACATACCACTGTGGATCAAATAATGGTTTTTGTTTGATGTTCCTAGGAAAAAGACTGGATGAGAACAATATACCTCCAAAAATCAAATAAAGTGATCTGATATAGGATGAGAACAATGTAGGCCTATGTTCAAATAAAAGAATCTGTTTGATATTTCCCAGAAAGGACCAGCTATGAGAACAACAGACATTCATTGATCAATTCAAAGGATCTCTTCAATATTCTCTTGGAATGACATTGAATGAGAACAACATACCTGTAGCCAATGATCAAATAGAGAAATCTGTTCAATATTTCCCAGGAAAGACATAAGATGAGAATATACCTACATAGATCAATTAAAAGGATTTGCTTGATACTCCTCAGGAAGGACAAGGGATGAGAACAACATACACCTATGGATCAAATAAAAGGATCTGTTTAATATTCTACAGAAAAGATACAAGATGAGAATATATCTACATAGATCAATTAAAAGGATTTGTTTGATATTCCCCAGGAATGACATAAGATGAGAACAACATACTTCTATGGAGCAAATAAAGGAATCCGTTCAATATTCTTAGTGAGTTATCAACTGTAATAATGAATAACCCTTACTATATTTTTGTATATTTAATTCAGAAACATAATGACAATGTTTAACTTTTGTGCCCGCAAGAAAAAGGTATTTCAAAAGTATGGATATTCCCTTGACAATGCTATTACTTTTGACTCCCTCAGAATGTTTATTTAGAAGATTATAAAAATATATGAATCAAGTACAATGTGATATTTATAATTTACCTTTTATAAAGAAGATTTATTTATCATTTTATAAAGACATGAATTTGAAACATCTTTTTATTAAAAAATTCATAAAATATTACAAATTGACCAAAATATGTAAACCATTGATTATGCAATATTTATTATTTACCATTTGATAAATAACTATGAACACAAGTTTTTTACCAAATCTAATAAATAAATAATTCTGAATATCTTTGTTGTCAATAATAAAGAAAATGTATAAACCCATTTTTATATGTTTGGGTTTTATTAAAATTCTAATTATCACTTTTTAAAACAACAAACAAACAAGGGAATTAAAAGTATAAATACCATTGGGAAGGGTATGAATCCATCTCTTCTCCCTTCAGCTATGGGTAAATAGCAAGACAGACTTGGTCATATAGCCTTGGGTAGCAACCAGTCTAGGAAAATGAAAACTCTGAATTCAAAATCTGAGCAGGGTTGTTTGGGGTCCTTGTGTCATGCTGTGCACCAGCTCTCTGTGTTTGATTCTTCCAAGAAATAGCAGGACAGTATGTGTCCTATAGCCTTGGTTGGCAACCAGTCTAGGAGAATTAAAACTCTGAATTCAAACCAGTTTTCTGGGCTCCATCAGGCTGGCTTGCCTAGAAAACTCTACTGTTGCTACATTTGTAGTACATGTGGTGTCCCTAAGACCCTAATGAGTTAATGGACACGTGATCATGAATACAAATGTTTTAAAAGGTGAATATTAAATTTCCCATCTTTCCTTTTTGAAAACGTGAGGCTGAATATACAGCTGAAAACCAGTTTTATTGCTAGAAACCTCTGCACACACCTTATACTTATTTACTTTTTGGAATAAGGGCACAATTTTGGGGAACCTAGTGGAGATTGAATCCACTTTTTCAGCTTGCTATTACACCATAGTAAATAATTCAAATGTTTACTAAACTGAACTGAGATACAGAGTGAGGACAAAATTTAATAAGCAAATTAATTTTCTCATGTAGTATATTCTATCTGTATGTCATTTTGCAGGAGGCTGTTTGAGACTAAATTAAACTTAGTAAATATCATATATTATGTAATTATTAATATAAGTAAAAGTTTGTCATTTATAGACTGACCCGTCCATCCAATCTTCAGTGGGTATCAGCAATTCACTGCTTATATTTCAATTTTTTATTATGCACTTATCACTGCTGCAAGTTTTTTTCTGCATTGTTTGTGTGCATGTTTGCACATGTGCATCCATGTGCCCATCTGTGCATTTGCATATGTGTGCCCATATAGAGGAGTAGTCAGTTTTTTTAATGTTTTTATGCATTTTTGCATAAAATGTAAAAAATGACTTCTTTCTTCAATTAAAAATAATTATAAAAACTAGTCCATCAGAGTTTCCAAAACTGTATCATTTGACCTCAATAAATGACACTGTCAAGTTTAATTTTGGAATATTTTATATTTTAATTGTTATATTTGGGGTAATAAAATAAGCACATCCCATTTCACTTGCAACAATCCACTATAATAAAATAAACATTGTTGAATGTCTGGTAAATGTCTATTTTGTGATGTCAATAAAAACTTGTTGCCACTTTTGTGATGTCAATGAATACTCATTGTTACTTTCATAATGCTCATTGTAGTAAAGACTTTGTAATCACAGATACAACTATACTATGCCATTGAATAATACTGGTGTCAGATACCTTTGAATGTCACTCACACTAATAGTACTTGCTCGAATAGTAACCTGTATAGTGATCCAAATAGAGAAATAGTATAGTGAATAGAGTAGAAAATAGCTGTTTGTATAATAATAGAGAATAGAATAGAAGTGCAGATCTGAATAGTAATAGAGGATAGAATAGAAATAACAATCATTTAGATGTCAGCTACTTCCTACATATATACTTTTCCTCTATGGTCACATGGTCTACTTAATTCAATAATGGGATTGCATGTGTTTGCTCACTGGCAATCTATGTTCAAACTCAAGTGTTGGCAGCAACTTCTTATTCCTATATAACAGTCTACAAATGTATTTTTTTTTATTTTCTAAGAACTTTCAAGTTAGAAATATTTTTTACAAATGTTAAAAAAAAGCACTAAAAATAGTTCAGTTGTTATTAAAGTGGGCCATAGGCAAATGTTGGAGAGCAAGGTTCATTAACCAAAACTGATAAGTAAGTAAATAGGTATGTAGGGGAAATTTATTTAGTATTGCCATTTCTTTTTGCTATTGTGAATTTATTGTAGTAATATCCATCCTCTATTTTTTTCCCAAAATTCCTTACCTTGAACATCTATTGGCACTCGGGCTCTTTCAAAACCTCAAATAGAACTCATGTATATGATCTATTGTTAAAGATGCTGGAAAGGTAGTTGGTTCATTGTACTGCTCTAGTAAGTACCTCATTATACCTGCTATACGCTATTTTACAAGAACAAAATCAGACTGAAAATGGAGTATTGCTACAATATCTGGGCTGGAGCTGACCAGTCCTCACTTGCCTGTCTTAATAGAGTTCAAAAGCATCTACTTGGACTTGTGGTTAATGAATTATTTTCCATCCTACAACCCCTTTCCCATAGATGAAACATTATGAGCCTCTCACTGTTCTATCGCTATTTCTATATGTTCTAACAAGTTACATTCTTAGTCTCACCACCCTTGACCTTTACAACTGAGTCCCACCATACCAGGTACATAAGTGTGAATCATCACCCATTTCCTTCACATTCCAATAGTAAGAAGTAAGTTCCATTTGGACAGCTCCTTGCCAAGAACTGCTGCTTTATGGAACAGACTCCCAGCAGGATGTATTCCCAATCACTACAATCTTTTGAAGTTTATGTTTAACTGTTATCTTTCCTGCGTAACCTCATGAACTTCACTTTTTGTCTTTTCTCATACAACACCACACAGTAACCCTCTACATTGAGTGGTTCTTGTGCATTGTATTGGATAAACGTTTGTATAAAAAAAAGTATAGGTATAAATACTTTAATAAATCATTTTTATAATTATGGTCATCCTATGTGTATTGGTTTATCCCCACTAATAACTTATGAGAACATAATCTGGAAAACAAAGAAAATTAATAAAATATGCACAGAAAAATTAAATTGAAAATTTAATCTAATAGAACTGGTAATGAATTTTATGAAGAAAAACATTCAAGTTTAAACTTGACATAATAACACTTGATGACACAAATCAATATTTAAAAACTGTGTTCATTTTTTGTAATTATTTTTGTTAGTTAATATTACAAAATAGAAAAGGAAAAGAGATTGTCAAGTAAAATGTCATGAGCTCTGGGCATTAATTTATTACAAGCAGTATTACCCATGTTAGCCAAACTCTCTCTGAAAACATTAAAATGTTGACATAAAAAGAAATAAATTTACTTATAATAAACATTTTATGATACTTCAGGTGAAATAGCTGGTTATTTTTTTTGACTTTTTCTGTAATTTGAATAGACACTGAAAACAGTGGAATCAGTGATCTGAATTCAAATTCCAACCAAATTTGTTACATTCACTTTGCACTAATAACCTTGGAAAAAGCTCCTTTTTTTTAATCACATCACCCCAAAAAAGGCAATAAAGCCACTAAGACACAAGGGCATCAGTGAGTGTGAAACAATATGAGAAAAAGAAAATTATTAAGGAAACAGTACAGTAAGAGAACAGGAATTAAGATAACAAAAGATAACGATTGACAATGCATTTAAATTTTTGAAGATCAAGGTTAATTGGAAAGCAAGCATTCTGAAGCAAGTTCCATAAGCAACAAATACAAAAGAAACTGTTAGCATAGAACTTATGATTACATCTAGCCATTTCAAATGCAAAATGTTGAGAACTAGCTGCCAATCTAGTACTGCACTTAAATTCGTAAAGTCAAGGTATTAAAGAGGAAAGCACATCAGAACAATTATCATGAAAATATTTGTAGAAAAGGCACAGGAAAGCTACATTATGCAGGTAAACAACTGACTGAAGCCAAGATGCTAGGTTAGGACTGATAACATTGCAGATTCTTTTCTGGATTTCATCAAGAATCTCTAAATATATATCAGAAGGACCAGACTAGATGTGACAGCAATATTCAATGCATGACCAAATGGTAGACTTATAAATATGTAAGAAAGTTTCTGGCAAAAAAAAATTATCTAGCATGACACAGGAAACCAATTTTCCTAGCAGCAGACCTAACAATTGATTCAATATAATCTTCTACTTCATGTCAGCAGAAAATGTTAACCCATATCTCCTGGAGATTAGCATCAGTCATACTGATGGAAGGCAAAAAAAAGTTATCTAAGACAATTAAAAGAGAGCAGCTTTGTTTTGGAGACATGACTATTTCTTCTACCTCCAGTTAGGGGTAAAATAGCAGAACAGGCTGGGTGCCTTGGTTGGCAGCTAGTCTAGGAGAAGGAAAACTAAATTCAAACTATGAGATGTGAAGAATAAACAGAGCATTCCTTGCATTGCAGCTTGGCTGGTTCCTCTCTCAACTGATACTCCACCAGACATCCTAGATCCCACCTTGCCTTGAATCTTGGAGAGGATGTCAGGAGGACACGTCTGGACCTCTGTAACATCTTACTCACCTAAAACAAAATTCACTCATGTAAAGGCCATTACATGAAAAAGACCACACCATCCCTTAGGATGGAGAGCAAGAGGAAACTTAAAATTAGGTTTTATACATAATAATTGGATATCTTTATTCTCATTTTAATAATAAAAAATAATACTTGCATTTACTGACATTAACTGGATAGATTAAATAAATTAAAAAAAAATTGAATATTAATTGTTTTAAGTTAAAGATTTTATAAAGATTAATTTTTAATAATTAATTTTGTATTCCATTTAAGGAGAATTAATATCTGTATCAGTTGCATTATTTTAACAATCTTAGTTCAGGAAAATAAATAATACTTCAGAAACTTTACAAGTATCTAATTGTTTTGAGTTCTTCAGTACATCAATCAATAAACAACTACCTGTTCTTTTTTTTTTCTCACGGAGAAAAGAAAGCATAACCCACCCTGAGTTACAGTGTATTTGACAATATAAAAGTGTACATTGGGGATAAAATTAGCCTATGAGAGGCCTCAACTTTGCATATAAGATGCATGGCAATTTTTTAAAACATTTTTGGTGGGTGGAGGGACAGTGTCTTATATGGCATCAAATACAGTAATTTATTTACATAAAGTATTCTGTCATTATCTCAAAAACTAATTGCACATCTTTGATATAACTTAGCAACCAATCAGAAAAGATCTTATTACACGTGATTAAACAGATACATGCCTATGGAATTACTTGGTCAACAGTCAGATACCACTAAGTGAGTTTGTGCACTGTGTCACCATTACTTTAATCATGGCAATGCACCTGATCGTTCTTCACATCTGATGCAGGATTTATTTAATAAAACATTGCATCCTGTCAGCATGTCAGTCTCCACTGCAGTTCAGATATAGATCTGTGCAACTTATGGCTTTTCCAAAAGCTAAAATCACTATTTAAAAGGATTTCTTACTGTGGATATTATTAAAGAAGATACAATTGATGATAATCTTGAAAGAGGACAGTTTGGAAAGTTTAGATGGGTGCTGGTATATGTGTATGAGGAAGACTACTTTAAAGTAATGTTGGCCTAGGGAGCTTATTTTTACATTAATATGAAATGGCTGAATGCTTTCCAGACAAAACTTATATGCCTTCAGTCAGAAAATCAAGTGGCAAATATTTCAACTTGTCCCCAAACATAATGGTATTAATGAAAAAGAATCTGTAAATACCTTTGTTCTTCCAGTAGATAATCCTTTTTTTACAATTTAACAGGTTTAAGGCCATATCATGTTGAAACACTGGTTCTCATACAATCAGTAAAGTTAAGCAACTTTGAGACTGGTCTGTACCTACATGGATGACTGCTTGGAAATACCAGGTACTCTAACCATCGATGTGTAGGTAGTGTAATGGATAACAGCTTGGAATTGTGAATGGGAGAGCTGAATTCCAATTCAAGTCAGGTTTGTTATATTCACTTACATGCAAACACCATTGGGAATCCACCTCTGGGTTAATTAGTAAAACTTGTATCAGTAAATCATTATCATTTCCAGAAAAAACTCTTACAATATAAAAGTATTTTTTAGCTTTCAGCAAAAGGTTGATAAACCATAAAAAAAAACAAATCAATCAATTTACAATTTAAAAAATATCAAAATCAAATGAAATCAAATTATCTATTGACATAGTAGATTGTTGGGTTTTTCAAAGACATTGGTTTATTCAAATATACCAATCTTTTCTTCAAACAATATGACAGATTTTACCTTGTTACATATACCAGAAATAGTACCTGACTGATAATAATCATAAATATGGCAAAACTATTTTGCACAAACTACATAATTTTCAATCTGTGTAGCAATTTACTCATGATGTTTGTTTTCTTTTACATGTTCTACAAACAGTACTGATGCTATAAATTGTCATAATTTGGCAGTCACTAATATAAAAACATCTCAGAAAAAGAAAGTTGAAAATATTAAAAGTAAAACTATTTTAAATTGCTTAAGAGAGCAATATAAAATTTATTCCAAATACTTCAGGAAATAAAATAAATCATTTTGTGATGATCAGATCAAAAACTTATTGATTTTTAGTCTTCGCTTTCTTCATGGTCTACATAGCACATATTATATGTTTGCTTATTTTCTCTATTCAACTGTATTAGAACATTACATGAAATCATCTTTGACTACAATCATCCAAATAGAAATTGAAAAATGTGATAACTTTTTAAACTATGCAAAAGGTATCTTTACTCAATATTCTTCATGTAATTACCAATAAATGAAAATATTCAAACAGATAAATCAAATTCTTCAATGTATTGGTATGAAACCTCAGGACATTTCAAATAAAACTGAATGCTCAATACATAACAAATAATGACTTACATAGAATATTTACACAATATCAAGAATAGTAATTTTCTGAAACTAAAACTGGATACTCCATATGTAAATAATGATTTAAGAACTATGTACATAATATCATGAACAGTAGTTTTCTATGAAAATTAAAATCTGTATACTTGATACATAAATAATTACTTACATGAACAATGTATGCAATATCATACACAGTAGTTTTATAAAGGCCATTGTTTAATTCTGCAGACTACTTCTCATATAATTACTCAAATACAAAAATATGTAAACTATTTAAATATGATCTTCTCTCTCTATTTCAAACATTTGCTTTAGATTTTCTATTTAATAGACAAAAAGGCTGATTCTGTGAGACAAAAGTGATCAAGTTAGTTATACAAACCATTTCTACCATGGTGTGTTCAAGCCTTACTTGGTGTCTCAAATTTTGTAGCTTTGTCCTGCATAGGCAAAGCTTAATTATTATCTAGGGCATTTTCACAAGAGAACAATGGTCATCTAGCTTGTCAGACAGACCATGAGTTCAAACTTCACTCACTGACTTTAGGTTAAGAAATATATATATATAGCATCTTGGTATAGAAGAATGGTCATCAAGTTTGTCACATAGACCAGTGTTACTGTAGTAAGTTCAAATCTAACTCTGATAGTAGGGTTCAGATGTGGCTCAGGTTCCATGAGTTCATCAACCCCAGTTGTCAAGAAGACATTATTATTTTTTTCATAATGGTGTGGGATGTGTTCACATGAAATCAATTGGTTCCATCAGTTTTTCCTAAACATCTTATTAATCCTTGACCACTACAGGCTTATGGTCATATCACATTGATATACCAATTCTTGTATGATCACCGAAGTTAAGCAATGTCAAGCCTAGTCAATACCTACATGGATGACTGTTTGGAAATACCACATGCTGTGAGCTCAGATGTGGGTGGTGTAATGGATAATAGCTCTGAAATGGAATTAGGAGAACCATGTTCCAATTCCAGTTAGGTTCATTATATTCATTTATATGCAAATATCCTCAAGAAAGTTATGAATCCACCTCTTCTCTCCTCAGATATGGGTTAATTAGTAAAACTTGTATCAGTAAAAATCATTAGTATCCCCCACACCCAAATTCTTACAATCTAAAAATATTCTCTGCCTTTAAGTAACTTACAAAAGGTTGATAAGCCATAAAAAACAAATCAATCAATCAATTAACCACTTCATGACCATTTGTATTAATTCCTGAACTCACTAAATCCCAACAATGATGGGTTATTCTAGTAGGATAATGCCCATATCATCAGACCCAAGTTTCACAGAATTGACTTGAGGCACCTTTTGATGAAGGATGAGATCATCAAATTCGTCAAACATAAACCTAATAAAGCATTTATGAGATCTGTTGGGGATGTATTTGCAGACAAGATACTGCACCTCGGGATCTGTGAACAGCTTTCAAGATAGCATGGTTCAACATCTCTCCAGATGTATTCTGGTTGATTATGGAATCAATATCACATTGAATTGCTGCTGCTTAATGGACTAATGAGTGTCATACAAGATCCTAGGCCCCTCTCCCATGAATTTTGGAATGTCTGTGTATTAGTGATTTTGTTATCTTCTAAGCTCAACTTAATAGCCATTGCTACTGCAATAAGTTTAATTCATCTTACTAAGCTACTTATCTTGGATGCTTAATCATGAAACTGGTTAGAAAGATATACTTGCAGACTATTATAAGTGCATTAAGTTTGTAAGTGAGACAGGTTATTAGTAAGTCTGTTGAATGAAAAATAAGACCTATCAAAGGAAAGAAGAATTCTTGATAAGTAACAGTTAGCTATTAAATCACCATAGAGAAGGCTATGGTAAACCACTCCACTATCAATCCCAAGAAGATTCATGGTTTTAACAATCAAATTATGAAAGATAACAGTGTGAAGGGAGTTAAGTTTATTGGAATTAACACCTAACCCAGTAAGAAGGGACATGTGTAACATGTGTCACCTGACCATCATCCACTGACTGTAAGCAAAAACAATGGCATAAAGGGGGTTAAATTCTTTGGAATTGATCCCTCATCCAGTAAGGGAAGACATGATTGACAGGTGCCACCGGACCATCATCCAGCAACTATAAGCAAAAACAAGAGTTTAAAGAGGGTTAAGCTTCTTTGAACTGATCCTTTACCTGATAAGGGAAGACATATGCAACAGGTGTCACTTGGCTATCATCCAGTGACTGTAAACAAAAACAAAAGAGTAAAGGGGGTCAACCTTCTTAAGGAAAAACATGAGCAACAGGTATCATCAGACCATCTGTTCGCATCAAATAAAAAATAATTCTTGGGTCATGGAATGTCAGATCACTAAATCAATATGGCCAGTTAGAAAATATAAAGCAGGAAATAGCCAAAATATTAACATTTAACCTATGTGAAATGAGGTGGAAAACAATTTAGATTTCATCACTGACAAACACAGGATCATATATGCAGGCTGGGAGAAAAATGAAAGAGGAGTAGGACAGCTATTAGACCAACACATGAACAAATGTGATCTGAAAGAATTCTTGCTATTACACTGGAATGGAAGCTTTTCAAAATATCCATCATAGTTGTATATGCACTGACAGTACAAAGTATAGAAGAAGAAATTGAAAGGTTTTACTCCATGGTAGACAATGCCAAGGCTCAAGTCGAATCACAAGAAATTACAATCATCATTAGAGACATGAATGACAAAGTAGGCATGGAGAGAGATGGTGAAATAGTTGACAAATTCAGATTAGGAACTCACAATGAATGTGAAAAAAAATGGGTTCAATGGTGTAGAGCGAATGATCAGGTAGTAATCAAGACCTAGCTTCAAGAACACCCAAGACATATATGGACATGGAGAAGCCCAGGAGGAGAAAGGAAAAACCAAATTGACTATTTAACTATCAATAAGAGATTGAGGAATGCAGGGCCAAGGCAGCATCCAAATTGCAATATGATAAACTCTTGAATGACCTGAATGTGAAGGAGAAATATGAACGGACAGTGTTAAAAAAAACATTGGAAAAAATGAAAATAGAAACTTGAAGTGGAACACATTAAAAGAAGCTTTAATAGCATTAGCAATTGAGATCATCCCAAAGAAAACTAGACAAAGAAAAAAGGAATGGATAACAGATTAAATTCTCAACATGATGAAAAGGAGACAAAAAACAATGCCAAGGTATGGTACAGAATATAGGTCACTGCACAAAGAAATTAGGATCAAATGCAGACAGGATAAAGAGGAATGACTCAACAAAAAATGTGCAGAAATAGAAAGAATGAGTATTACAGATAAAGCAGATATGCATAAAAAAACAGAAGAAAACTAACAGGACAAAGGACATGCTCATCAAGAGGATGCATAAAATCCAAGGACAAAACACTGATATTAAAGAAAGAAATAATACTTCAAAGATGGAATGAATACATTGTAGAACACTTCTATGCTGAAAGAGAACAACCAGCAATAGACAAAAATAACAAAGGACCAAAAATATCAAAATCTAAAGTGAAATTTGCACAAATGGCCAAATTGAATAGAAACAAAGTAGCAGAACCAGAATTGTAATTGAGATGCTGGCAGCCTCTGATGATTTTGGTACTGACAAGATTAGAGACATAATAAATGAAATATACAACAGTGGTGATATACTGGAAGACCTATGTAGATCTATTTTCATAGCACTGCCTAAGAAGCCAGGTGCAAACTAATGTGAACTCCATTGGATAATCAACCTATTGAGCCATATATCAAAACTAATCATTCAAATTCTTATAAATAGAACACACAGCAGAATCAGAGTGGAAATAGGACAAGAACAATGCACATTTGTTAAAGACACTAAAACAAGGAATGCAATATTCATGCTCAGAATGTTATCAGAAAGAGCAATACCTGTTTCATAGATTGTCCAAAAGCATATGATAAAGTATATCACAAAGAACTGTTGGAACTGCTAGCTAACCATGACATATTTGGGAAGGATATTAGAATAATCCAGAATCTATACTGGCTGCAAATTGCCTGCATATGGATAGAAAATGAATTCAGTAAATATACAAAAATAGAAAGGGGTGTAAGACAAAGATGTGTCTCTTCACTGGACTTATTCAACCTATACAGTGAGATGATTCTGAGAGAATTAGAAGTCCTAGCTTTTGACCCTACATGATGGAAGCTTTACTCCCAACCTTCTTCAAGCATGCTGCCTCAAAAACTGTGGCCCTTGTCACTGATTGGATCCTTTCTGGAATAGAATTTTATACTCCCCCAAAAATTCCAATAAAAACCAGTCAACCCTGGTTTACCTCTGAATGCACTGCAGCCATAACTCACCAAAACCACTACTTCAATATCTATCACAAGAAGCAACGTAGTTCAGTCCCCAGTACATTAGGAGCTGTGCAAAATTGCTGGAAAAAGGTTCTAGAAAACACCAAGTGCAGCTACACATGAACAGTCCAGACCAAGGTTGAAAAGAAACAAATTAGATCCCATGAATTCTGGAAGATCACTAACCAATCATGAACAGTGGTAAAGCGGCTGTGCCCACAATTATAAATGGCCCCAAAGTCATATCTTCCTCAACAGATAGGGTGAACCTCTTTGCCTTGATTTTTGCCTCTAACTCAACATTAGATGGCAAAGACCATCCCCTCCCCGGGTTCTCATGTCTCACTGAGCACAATCTCAGTATTTACCATCACAGCACGAGAAGTCTCTAGACTTATCAAAGGCCTTGACCCTAAAAAAGCTACTGGTCCAGAGAAAATTCCAGTGGTTCTCCTTAAAAACATCAACCTGGAATTATCCCCAATCCCAGCAAACTTATTCAACCTCTGCTTCAAGGAGAAATCCTTCCCAAGCCTGTGAAAGGTGTCAAGTGTATGCCCAGTTTTCAAGAATGCAGGTGGGTAATCTTCCCATTCCTAGAACAGACCCATCAGTTTCATCAGTAAACTTTTTGAGGCCATAATCAAAAAGAAGTTTGTCAAGCACCTTGAAAAGAACAACCTTTCAGTGACAAGCAGTATGGGTTTCAGTCTTCTCAATCACGAAATCCTTCCTAATAGGTAGGTCCCTAAAAGTAGTTATCAATAGCCAGTCCTTCAGAGCCCTAGAGATTTATGTAAGTGTCCCCCAGGTCACACTCAACCCTCTTTTTGATCTACATAAATGATCTGTCTAAGAATATACTCAGATCATTTGTAAACATCTATGCCAATGATATGACTATATATGAGCACATCTCTAAAATTCTTGATGGTCAAAGATTGGTGACTGATCTCTCTTTCAATCTTGCACAAACTACCCAATGGATGAAAGACTATTGGGCCTCAAACTCACATCTGACCTGAAGTGGAACTCATACATATGATACATTACTAAGGATGCAGGTAAAATGGTCGGCTCTGTACCACTCCAGTAAGTACCTGACTCCTCCTGTTATCCTCTACCTTTACAAGAGCCAGATCAGGCCAAAAATAGAGTACTGATATCATATTTGAACAGGAGATGCCCAGACCTCACTCTTCAGCCTTGATAGAGTTCAAAAGCATCTCTGAGCACTTGGGGGTGATGAATTATTTTCCACCCTTCAACCATTCTTCCACAGGCAGGATGTGGTAAGCCTCTTGCTGCTCTACCATTACTTCCATGGAAAGTGCTTGGATGAACTACATTCCTTGGTCTTGCTGAGGCAAAGAACATGCCATGCCACTTACATAGTAACAAACCCCACCCACATTACCTTCATATTCCTTCAGTGAGAAGTAAGTTCATTTCTTCCCTGTGGAACTAACTCCCGCCATGATGCTTTCCTGATCACTACAATTTTGACCTGTTGAAGTCTAGGGTTAACCATTATCTTCCACTCCTTTACACATAAATGGCCTCCAAATGTAACCCTCTACTTTGAGTGGTTCTCTGGGACTTGTAAAAGGTGAACATTGCTGTTAAAAAAATAATGAATTCATTATTATCACAATCTAATAACATAAGATATGTAGCTGACACAGTCTTGATAGCAGACACAGAAAGGAAACTACAAGAACCCCCACAGATGGTAGTGAAGGAAAGCTAAAAAAAGGACTAAAAAATCAATTGCAAGAAGATCTAATGCATAGTTATTAGCAAAAGGAACAACCCAAAATGCAAATTACAAATTAGAGATGACAAAATCAAGCAAGTACAACAATTTAAATATCTGGAAAATATTTTAACAGTGGATAGAAAGTGTGATACTGAAATCCGAAGGCACATTGGGATAGCAAAAGTTGCCTACCAAAAGCTAAGCAGAGTATTAAGAATGAGGAAAATTTCATTAGTAACAGATAAAAAAGTACTGAACTGTTATGTAATATCAGTCCTCCTGTATGGCAGTAAATGCTGAACAGATGAAGAAGAAACTTGAAGTGTGGTTCTACAGGAGCAACATTAAAGTTTTAGAGAAAATGGAAATAAAAAGGACACTAAAGGTCATAGTGATATAGTCTACAGTTGTACTATTGCATTTATATAATCAATGTTGAGATGTCCAATCAATAAAATCCCACTTTTGATCACATTGATATATTCTAAGTGAAAGCAGGGTGATATGTTTGGAATTAATGTTGGCATCATGCCACTTCTAAGGGGGCTACACTCCCTGGGTTTGAATAAGAGTTGTCCATCTCTGAGACTAGTTACCAAAAATGGTTGTAAGGACATATCCTGCCCACCCATTTTTACTATAATATTCAGTGTATGGCCATTAATTTTCACCACAGTATTAAGTGCATTGACAAAAAGATTATGTTGAAAAAATAAATATCTATTGTGCAAAAGAAATGCCTTTTCATTAATAGACTTATTGATGTACCAAAGGGTAATAAACCATAAAAAACAAATTAATCAATCAATCTATTGGTGTACCTGTAAAGGTGTTGGTTTTATGAATATACATTGAAATATTGATATAATGAATGACACTTTTTTTTTTTAACTGGTAATCAAATGTTGAAGACATAGAAGAAAACTTTTGCAAATCCCCTCCAAACTTTATATCTTCAAATTGTTTGATTGAGAAAGTTTTTTTAATTATTATAATTAATATTATATATATATATATATATATATATATAGTATTGTATGCAAATTAGATAGACAAGTATAAATAGAGAACAAGTGGCAAATATTGAGGCTATGCCTAGCAAACCCGGTTGCTATTCAGGACATGGAGAACTGTACTACAACTACTATTAAGCAGAGAGATATGCAAAACATAACTATATATATATATATATATATATATATATATATATATATATATATATATATATATATATATATATATATATATATATATATATATATATATATATATATATATATATATATATATATATATATATAAATAAAAGGCATTCAACATAAGGTTGAAACACCAGTTCCCTTATGATCATCAAAGTTAAGAAACATCAAGCCTGGTTATTGCCTAGATGGGTGACCACTTGGGAATACAAAGTGCTGTTAGATTCAATTATATGCAGATACCATTGGGAAAGGTATGAATCCATCTCTTCTCCCCCCCAGCTATGGGTTATTTAGTAAGACTTGTATCACTAAACCATTATTATCCACCCCCCACAAATATTCTTACAATCTAAAAATATTATGTGGCTTTAAATAGCCTACAAAGGGTTGATAAACCATCGAAAATGAATGACTCAATCAATATAATCTTTTTATTTATTGATACTAATAAATTTGTATACGTATAAATTCTATAAAGAGACATTGAAATAAAGCAAGCATTTTCTGATTTCATAATCAAATCCTGATGACACAAAAGCAAATTTCTCTTCATTATTTATATCTTCAAATTGTTTGATAGGCAAAGTTTTTAAATTATCAACATACATTGAAATATTAACAGAATGTAAAAATGATTAATGCTTTTAAGATATTTTCATCAGATAGTTTTGATATAAATCAAAGTATGCCCAAACTACATTAAATTTCTTGTAATCATTTGTGACAACTTCTGCAAAGCATGTGGTATATTGCGCTTTAGCTAAATGTATTAGCAACCATATTGTTAAAAGGGTTGGCCTGAATTCAAAGCAAAGTACAGGCATTGTTTGTTTGTTTCTCTCTCTCTCTCTCTCTCTCTCTCTCTCTCTCTATCAATATTTTATCAATTTCCAAATGTTTTAAAAATTTTTAGGCTTCAAGTAAAATTTCTTGAGAAATTTCCCTCACAATGAACATTAGAAAAGCATCTTGATATAATAGCTGAAGAACACTCCCTGGTTCACTGAAAGTATTTTTTGCTTCAGTTTTTTTTATTGTTATTATTATTAGATTTATTCTAAAATATTCAGGCTTTTGAAAAAAAAAAGGTGTCAAATGGTTGAGTGTATGACTGTTTATGTAAAGATCAAAGGCAACTTGATAACTCAAGAGTTTGGGTTTTGATCAAATTTGTAGAGATAGTTATCAACCCCTAAGATAAGTTAAGTAATGGGGCACTTTTGCCTTGCAAGTTTAATTACAACAGAATAGTGAGTTCAGTCCTCACTGTGTGCACTATACTTTTGGCCTTGTGCCACATCTAAGCTATACTTAAAAAAATCACCATAAGGTTACTAATTCAAATAATAATTAGAGAAAGATATTTTTTATTTGATAACTTCAACTTTTGATGAGACTAAAATTAAACATGTATTTATATGGTTAAATCTTGGAAAAATTAATTTCATGTCCTTAGATTAAACCAATCACAAATCACAGATAAGAATAAAAATTTCAGAAAACTTTCAAAAAGCAAAGAATGATTTCACCACCCACGAAGCATTACACTGAATTATAATATGTAGACATACCCTGTGGGTAGTCTTCTATCATCTCACAGATCCTGTCTCTATCCTGCACTTGCTGTTTGATCATTGTTCATTTTGTCTTTCATTCATTTGCTCTTAATATTTCTATGCAGACTTCTTTTTTTTTTCTCAAAAATCTACAATGGAAGCATCATTAAATTTTTTTCCCTTTTATTAAATAAGCATTGACAATTTTAATAAAATCCAGTAAGTAGTTGTTTTTGATAGAAAATAAACCTGTTAGCTGTTTTGATTTTAAAACTTTCTAATTATTACAATTTTATCTTTGATTACAGGTAAACAACATTTTGAACAATCATTTTTCACCTATTTTCATTTCTATTTTGAAGATTAAATTTAATCTCAGACTAATTCACCCCCACCCTCCATCTGTTAATTTATTGCTGAAATTTCTTTTCTTTATACTTTTTAGTATAATAATTATTTACAGGGCCAGTGCAAAGGGTCTCACCCCCCCCCCCCCGAATTTTAAAAAACACCAAAACTATGATACAGGGCCTCTACTTTATTGTATCTCAATTTGCATAAAGTAGAATTCATATAAAATACAAATTTTATTGTAAACTATGTACAATAATGGATCATATGCAATATAAGTGAATAACTAAAATATTTAAAATAAATACAATATATCTACATACAAATTAGAGACATTTCATAGTAGCTCATTCCATCTTAAATAAATCAACAATGTTTTGTTGCAATTTTTATCATCAACCTGAGATTTTTAACACATTCAACATTATGGATGAAAAATATTGTTTGTTCAAGATTTACCATGAGCAAAACAAATTCACAGATTTGGATGAAAAAAAAAAACACTCCAGAATTACACCAAAATCAGCAAAAATTTTGTTCACCCCTTAATAGTCAATTGTGCTTGGTTTAATTTGTAATATATATAAATGTAGGTAGAAATAAGAAAATGTTGATAATATAGCAAGGGATACAAAGCACTGGCAAGGCCCCAAATCAGTGGGGTTCAGGAGTCGTATGCGCCAACCCTGTTATTTACATAGCATTTAGGTAAATAATCTAGAAATGATTTATTTATACAGGTTGATATTTGATGATTATATGTAAATATTATACCATTTTATATAAGGGACTTTAGTATCTATAGAATTTGGTATCTATGGGGGGACTGTGGAATCACTATAAGACTATAAAATACCTATAGCAAATCATGATGAATGATTGATATGAAACTGGTTTGTAATCAATGAAGCATTAAAAGGATATTATACCATTTCAGATGGGTCTAGTTATACAATGTAGGTTTTAAGATTATGCAGATACCTTTCTAATCATTCAGGAAGAAATTAAGACTTGGTTGCTCTTGATTAAAACAAGTTTACCTTTACTGAGCTAAATTTTTAATCACAAGTCATGTTAAATTTAAAAACCTCACATCTCTTCATTAAACTCTCCCACTGAACTTTACACATGCCAAATAGATGAGATTATGTTTTATTAGAGGGTGTCTACTGAAGAAAAGTTTTCCTAAAGGTAGTCCATTAATTTGTGACCTTGATATTATCCACCTGATCAAGCCTAAAATGAATGTGAGTCTGTAGAATTTCTGCATGGATTGATTTTCAGAAATTCTATAAAACATAAAGAATAGTATTCCTTGGTCATAATGTTACTTCTTTGAAGAGAGCAGTTATTAGTGTGGACTAATACAAATACTTCTTAAAGTATTTCTACATCAAAGAAATGCTGGTAAATAGAAACGTGAATGTAAAAGGACTTCATAATGTAGCTGGCTTTACGTTTACATATACATTGAGTTGAATCTGAATATAAGTGAATAAGATTGAAAGCTATTTTTATACACATTTATATCACTTGATGTTGAATAAGGACATTAGAGAAGATCTTCAATTAAGATAACATGATAAGCTGGCTTAGCATATTAACAAATTCGTTACTCTGCTATTGAATTTTCAAATTGTAAATCTTTAGTAAGGCAGTTTTGTCCATTAATTTAAGATCATGTCTCTTTATGAAATTACCTAAATTCTTTAGGTAGAATTTAAACTTGGAGATAAATTCTCTGTACTGAAATTAAACATGTTCAAAAGTAAAGCTCATGATTGTTCTTTCCTATTCGGATATGCATGTGATGTGATGAATAGTGGCTCAGAATGAGAAATCAGAAAACCAAGTTTGAATTCCAGTTGAGTTTGTAACATTCACTTACATACAAATACCATTAAGAAAGGTATGAATCCATCTCTTCCCTCCAGCTATGGGTTAAATAGTAGGATTTATATCTGGAAAAATTACTGTTATTCTCAAAAAGAAAATTGTTAATGCAATATACACTTGTAAATAAAAAAATAAATAAAATAAAATTATTCTTATGCTAGCAGTCGCTGGATGATAGTCAGGTGACACCTGTTGTGCATGTCTGTCCTTACTGGGCAAGGAGTTAACTTCCATAGACTTAACCCCCTTATAACAATCCAAAATATGTTTTGGCTTTAAATAATCCAAAAAGGTTTGATACACTGTAAAAACAAATCAATCAATCTTTATTATTCAATTTGGAATCAAATTTTGCCATTCATTCCTTTTGATTTTTCTGAATGGGAAAATAGAATGCTGTTCATATTTCTAGGGGCATGATGTCAGCCATTTGACTGGTTTCTCTTTCAAAGAATTCAATTTCAAAATGACTAAACAGGTAAAGCAATATAAAAGAAAAAAATTAAATCATTCATATGTACATTCCAATGAATTTATATGAAAAGAATATAAACATTGGGAATCTAGTAAAGTCCTTTTAAATAAAACTTGTAATGATGATACCACTACAGAATGTCAAAATGATAAGACCAATGCTAACTAAATCTAAATGAAAATACCAATCTTATAGTTCATACAACTCAAGCCAGCCTAGATTGGAAAATAATAAATTTAAATTTTTGTCTATTAAATATGATAGATACATAACAATTTTTATTCAATGCTTGATTGTATATTTGCAATTAATTTTATAGTGGAACACACCTATTCTATAGACTCTCCCACCTATAATAAGTAGGAGTAGTAAGAGTAACGAGTGAGTCACGCAGTGAGTCAGTCAGTCGATGCTGGATGACCGTTAGTCGGATACTAAAGTATCAGCGACCACCACTAGATTTCTCTGCGTTATACCTATTATATGAAGTTCCTAACGTTTTGTACGTCGAACCTATTTTAGGACTGACTTAGTACAAGCCTCCATTGTGAAATCACTCCATAACACTTAGGCCATTTTCTTATATATTACTTTTGCTGAAATTACAGCCTATTTAAAAATAGAACACCTATTGAATTTATTATTTACATCATTTATATTCAGACTATTATCCTCATCTTAACTGAGCAGTACTAAAAAAAATAAGTAGATGAGAATTTCCCTAGACATGGGCAGTAGAACAAGAAAAGTCTACACTGTAGATTGAACAAATGTTCAGTTGACAATTCCCAGATTGATATACATTTGAGGAAGGCCGAGGAACACAATGGCCAAAATGCTGATAACAATAACAAAAATTAGGATAATAGTCCACATATAAATAATGTAAATAATGATAACTCCTTCCATCCCAGAAATTCAGACAGAAATCATTTCAGATATTTTAGTTATAGTCATGGGAGTCAGAACATGTTTAATAAAACCACTTTTTGTCATAAAAATAATAAAGTGACCATTATAAGAATTTCATTCCCATCCTTCTGAAGAAAAATTTTGAAAATTTACCATTTGATGAATAGTAAAAATAAAACTAAAATAATAAAATTAATATAAAAATTGTACATAAAATTAAAGAAAATAAAACAAGCATATCATAATTATACTAATTTAAGTACCATTTGATTAACTTGAAATGGCATTCATTATTTTTGATAAATTGGCTCACATTAAACTCAGGAAGCTTCTAGCTGAATAAAAGATTTTCTTTACTTTCAGAATTAAAATATCAGCAATATTTAACCTTCATGCTTGCAAAAAAAAAGGCTCTCAAAATAACATTTTTTTTCCTTTGACACCACTATTATTTTAACTACCTTCACTCCTCAGCAATGTTCATTGCTTTAAAAAGCAATGATTAGAATTTTAATAAAACCTTAGCATATGATAGTGAATTTATACATTTTCTTTGTTCTTATGAATTTACAACAAAAATATTATTTATCTATCTATTTATTACATTGTTTATTTACAAGAATAATTTTATATTTACAACATAAAAAAATATGCAAACCAACTACAATTCAATATTTATCATTTACCAATTTATAAAGAAATAAATATGAAAACAAATATTTTATTCAGAAATTTATAAAAGATTTACTACATTATTAAAATATGTGAACCAACTATAATGAAATCCTTATTTACTATTTTATAAAGTTTGAATTGATTGGCAGTCAGCCAATGTTTTGCCAATCATTCCAATAAACAATTTAATAAATAAATAGTCTAAATAAACAATCTAATAAATGAATAGTGTTTACTTTAATATTTTTGTTGTCAGTTCTCAAGAACAAAGAAAATGTATAAATTCCCTCTTATATGCTTATGTTTTATTAAAATTTTAATCATCACTTTTTAAAACAATAAACATTGCTGAGGAGTGAAGGTTAGTTAAAATAATGGCAGTTTCAAAGAGAAATCCACCCTCTTGAAACACCATTTTTTTGCAGGCTGAACATTGCTAAAATACCAACAATTTGAGCCTTATTGAAATTTATATGTAACATTTGCAAAATAAGATATGACATTTTTTTTCACTTTGTATTGTTCAACAGTAAAGCTCATTAAAAAGTTTGAAAGCATCAAGAAAAATATTTGTTTCATTTTGTGTGAAAAAAAATACAAATATTTTATCAGTTTGAATAAGAAAAAAAAATTAGAATTAATTGTAACAAATTTCACTGCTTTCCAACTGTTTTGTTTCTACTCGAAAGAAAATGAATTTATATTTTTGGCAAAATAAATCCGCTAAATAAAAGAGAATAATGTTGATTTTTAACAGATTTTTAAAAAAAAATTATTCACTGATGACAGAAATAAATACAGACCCATTAAGTTTACAGGTTTTAATAAATGACAAAGAACATTTTTCTTTGATTTACTCCCATTATTATGATTATTAAATTTGACCAACTGTGGCATAATGCTTAATTCCTAGAACACTTGTAATGGCAGCCTTATCATTAGCAAAAAACAAGTGGGGGTGAGAAAACAGCAAATGGAAATAAGATATGGTTGAGATAATTAAAAGATTTTTTTTATTTTCCTGTGATTTACAAGGTTCAATTATTTTCTCATTCTGGGTATTGTATATCAGTCATGGAAGACTGAGAGTTCATTTGGGGTATAGCACAAGGTAGTCATCAAGATAAACCCATGGAGAAAATCAACACATACATATAGTCAAGTGTGATAGAATTATGGGAGAAATATTCTATGAATTATTGTATTGTAGTAGTTAAGAGTTGCTGCTGTTGGTTTTGTCACTGACTGAAACCAATGCTGTTGATGGTGCTGATGTTGGTGTTGCTGTTGGTGCTGCTGCTGATAGGTTAAGCTTGCCTGCTGTGGAGGTCTATCGATAATGCTGGCTGGTTCAAATCTACCTTTGTGGGTGAAATCAGTATTGGCTTTTTAGTGAGTTAGTGGCTCAGAAACAACTGCTGTGAAAACCATGTGGATCAGAAGCAACTGCTGTGAAAACCATGTGGCTCAGAAGCAACTGCTGTGAAAACCATGTGGCTCAGAAGCAACTGCTGTGAAAACCATGTGGGTCATTTTCTGATTGGTCATTAAAGATATTTTATGATCCTGTTATTTTTATGTGACCTGTGGATATTGAAGTGAGCACTTTTGTTTGAGTTAAAGAATCGGAGTTGCAACAGGGTACAACACATCAACAAATACATAGCTTATTCTTAAAAGTTTATAGCATAAGTATTATTCTACCACTGCTTTTACGTATCCTTTTTTGCTAATTTAATATGCATACAATGTAAGCTAAATGTGATGGAAAAATATCCACTGCAAACATAATGAATCAAGATGGTGTTATTACTTAGTATAAGTATCTCCACTAATTCAGTTTGCGTAAGGTTTAAAATTAATTTTTTAGCAATTTCGTGGAGGTACCTACTTAGTATTATGTTTTCCTAGAAAATAATATTAAAAATCTATACTGATACAATTTGAACTTTTTTTTCATTTAAGTTCAGGCTATTGCTTTTAAAATCTGCAGTTAGAGAAATCATTATGTAATTTTAGTAGAAACAACTAAATTTATATAATAAGCAATTAAAAATAATTAAAATGATTAAAATATTAGAATATTGCAGCATAAAATATGATGTTCTGAACATTTGGAGAGAAAATAAAAACTGGTTCAAATATAAAAATTAAATTTATTTGTAAAGATCATAATCATCATTATAAGCTATGACAAAAGCTGACTAAAAAAACTAATTCTTTTAAGTTTTTTTTGTCGAAAGAATTTTAGATTTGAAACAAAAGAAGTTTCCTTCCTATAAGTTCTTAGTCAACAATTGGTGGAATAGTGTAGATCTTGTCTATTATAATAATAAAATAAGAGGAAAAAATCAAGATCTTTATCAAGAACAGTTGAGAACACAATACTTTTTGTCAAGAATGAGTAAGAATTTATACAAAAAATGATTCCAATTTAGTTTATAAAAAGTGTTCCATTCTTCTGAGTGACAATGAAAGCAAACACTCAATAGTTGAACTCAGAAAAAGATCATTAGATTAAGATAATCTATATCAGGACAATAATTCACATGATTTAACACCTGAAAATATTTCTTTATGCAGATCCCTTGAACACAATCTCGGTAAAATCTTTAAAAGTAAGGAAGAGATCAATTCTGCATTGTCAGAATTCTTTTCATCCAGAATTTCAAATCCTTTCAACAAAGAATACAAAATTCAGTTTCATGATGGTTTTATGCCATTGCTAATAATGATGATTAGATTCTTAACAGACAGATTTAACTTTCAGTACATTTGAACTCATTTTTATTCTTTTTTCAAGTATGAAAGGAAGATTTTGATTAATTTATTGTGCTTGATTGTACTTGCAATCATTCACACATTTTAAACATCTGCTCAGTGCTAAACACACTGTGACATCATGAAAAAAATGGATATAACATAAAATGCATTTTTTTTATTATCCCTAACAATGAATTTCTATATTATACTTAAAAATATTGCAAGAATACATTAAATTCCTTGAATATAAAATGTCAGTTATTTCTAACATTACTCACATAAAATTATTGTGTATTCATATGAAGATATCCAAAGAATTAAAAAAAATATATATATAGATAAATTATAAAATACAGTGGTTGCCTCATTATTTGCAATTTTGGTATGGCTAATTTAAAAAATAAACCAATAAATTTCACTTCATCTTAAAATGAAAGAGTTGTGATGTTGGCAATTCATATATAAGAGAATATTATATATAAATTTTTATATATAATATAATATATAAAATATAATATAATAATAAATGTAAATTAACTATAAATTAAAATATAATATAATAATAAATATAATATAATAAAATATATAATTTTATATATAAATTTTATAAAATAAATGTCGGCAATTCATATATAAGACAATATTATATATAAATTTCTATATATCAGAACAATGTTAGGTAATTTAATGACAAAATTGAAAAAAAAATTATGTAATGCATTTTATCCTTTAAAAGGAGTTCATTGGATAGAAGTAATGTTCTTCTTGATGGAATTATGAGGGTAAGTCAAAAATTATTCACACTTTCACCATAACATATCTTTACGTTTGTCACAATGCCTTCTGCTCGTGCTTGCTTATAGTTGGTGCTCTTGTGGTCACGTGATCGAAATTTGAGCTTGACTGTGTCAGTTTTCATGCTGCTATTAAAATGTAAACATGGTTGCTCTGCTAGCAGTGTGCACCAAGGAGCAACAAAAAGCAGTGATTCAAAATTGTAGAGAACGTGCTACCTCATCAATGACAACTCACTGACTTGCCATTACTATCTTTTAAGCTTGCTGAATCTTCTTGTCAGTGGTGGAGGTTGAAGGGGGGTCCTGTTCCTTCTAGCCACTTTTAAACTTCTCTGATTCACTCATATACATTTCTACATGTCACCGTATTGTGTTAAAAGCCTCCAATGAATTTCAGTCCCTGACACACCTTCCAGCCAGAGAAATTGTATCTCTGCTCTTTGGTCTTCTTTGGAGCACACTGCTAGCAGAGCAGCCATGTTTACACTGTAACAACAGCAATAAAACTGGCACAATCAAACTCAAACTTTAATCATGTGACCACAGTAGCACCAACTATAAGCACACAAGAACAGAAGGCAATGTGACAAACCTAAGGATATGTTATTGTGAAAGTGCGGATAATGTTTGACTTATCCTCATATATATATATATATATATATATGAGTGGACTCGTCCCGAACACCTACAGTTCCGCCATATATAGAACATCTTTTTAAATAGCAGAGATTGTGCTTCCAAATTTAGTGTCGACTGGTTCACCGTGTTGGCCCGGTCACACTCTGTATTTCATCTGAAGGTTACTGGAGGCGCTTTACATCGGGTCAGATGAATAAGCCTTCTTTGTGCAAACAACGTGAGTGTTTGCTGGGACTCGCTGTCATCTGCCTCTAGTTCCTTCTTTGCATATATACAAATATATGTATATGTATTTTTTTTTTTTTCCACCTATTCTTATTGTACATTTCTGTTTTAATTTTGAATCTCCCGTGGAAGTAATTTATTAGCGGGAGCGAAACCGGTTGCTTCCCCTCCCTTGTTGTTGAGTTTTTTTTATTATTTAATATTGTTTTAATATGTCTTGTAATATTAAATTTTACACTTTTATTTCGATCATATATATATATATATATATATATATATATATATATCGGGGTGAAATATAAACATAAACATTTATTATAATTATACACTTAAAAAAACGCTGAAGATCTAAGAATGGTAAATTTTAAAATTTCTAGCATCTGATGTTGTCTAGATGCACAATTCACCTGATTTTATTTGATTTCCCAATGCTTTTTTGTCTTTATCGCTGTTGTTTTTAAATATCCCACACTGTGACAACAGATTTGTTAAGGAAAGGGAAAACATTGTAAGAACCTAGATGAAAAGTTACAACAGGTTATAATGTAAATTCCTACTTCAGCTTTTAAGTTTTTATTATTTTGTTTTATATTAATTCTCTTATTGCTTTAGAAGTACTTGTAATAAATTTTATATTAAGTTTAGATAAGTTGTTTTCAACTGTAATTGTGGTAGAATTGGTAAGTAGTACAATATTTCTGTTTTTATTAAGATTATTTATATCATTCATTCTTTTATTTTTATAAATTTGATGAGCTTTCTGTTTTGCATTAAATATGAAATAATAATAATAATGATGATGATATTGGAAGAGCTCAAAAGTATTTTCAATGTATTTCTCATGAAAATATTGAGGGTGCTCATAACAAAATATTATACTAGATTTTATTTTGTTATTATGGTGCAAATATAAATTTACAAAAATATTTTTATTACTAGATTTATGAAAGACACTTACTTAGTCTGAAGTCATTATCAGATATGCCAAAGAGGTCCTCCTGTAAAATGCTTCTTTTAAGTGAAAAGTGAAAGTTCTTAGTATAAAAACCTCAAACCTCATATGTTAAAGTTGTATGATCTATGGTAAATTTGTCACATTACTTTTATTATATATATATAGTATATTGTTAGAATTGTTTGATTTTATAATTAGGTATTTGTGTTTATCTTTTATTCTGCTTAATCTATAGGTTAAATTTTGTAGAAAAACAAAGTACCAAACATTATGTACACTATCTTTAATTTTAGACATATAGGAGGGGATGATCGATAAGGGTATATATATATATATATATATATATATAAAAAGGATTAATAAAAATAACATTTTTCCCTTAGCTGATTGATGTTATATTCAGTACCTTGACACTAGAGTTCTTATCAGGTTTCAACAAGACATTTTCTTCCTCACCATTTGGTACAACTCTGATTTTCATTCACATGGCAATTGTCAAGTGTGAACTGAGTTCAATCCAAGATTTAAATCCAAGAGTTGTACCAAAAGGTGAAGAACACAAACATATATCCATTATTAGTATAAATTTTAATTGTTATTATACATCGAGCACTGTTTTATCATCATCAGTACTCACTGTGCACTACTTAGGGCAGGCACTTACCACCCTTGAACCCAAGCCTGATTGGAGGCCCCAGGCTGTGCTTTGTGACCTTCATTATGTTATCAACATTTGCTTCTTTCTACCTACATTTAGATATGTTAAACTAAGCACAAGAGTCTATATAAAGGATGAAAAAATTTTGCAGATAATGTCATTCTGGGGTCTTTTTTTCTTCAAATCCATTTGTTTACTTTTTTATTTTATTTTTTAAAAACAGGTTAACTCCAACGTTAGTCTTTTATGCCCTGCCTCTGCATTGCTCTTTGACCTGAAACATTGTCTCAAAAGATAAATCTAGGAACCTTGACATCACAAGCCAGTGGCGTAGCTAGAGTAAACGTCACCCGGGGCGGTCCACTCAAATGTCACCCCAATGACCCCGATTCACCCTATGCTGAATGGTTAGCTGTTTACTGTTTACATGTATGATCCAAGACAAAATCCAATACCACAAAATAATCAGTTCAAATCAAAAGATTTTTAAAATGCAACTGTTCACTTTCAGAACAACTAAATACAAAACACGGCAATACACAAAAGAATGACATTCGATACTATGGTCTTAGAATGAATGTTTTCTTGTTTTCATTGTGGCAAACTGGTCAATGACATCGTCAAAATCTGTTTGTCTTGTAAGCTCGTTTTCAATGGGCAGCACAGCCAGATCCGACAGTCTCGACTGGCTCATGGTTGACGTAATTTTCTGTTGCTAATTTTCCGTGTCCAATTTTCCGTTGCATCATTTTCTGGGTACCATTTAATTATCAATGATGTTTGAATGTATTTTTCTTGACAAAATGTTCTATTTAATTTTTTAAGCATTTTTCAGAACATTGTAAATCAACTGCATTCTTTTTAAAGATTATCTAGAGAATTTATGCAAAGTTTATTTTTTTGTTTTTCTTTATACAAGTAAAATAAATTTACATTGTATTTTGATGTTATTATGATTTTAATTTTAGTGATAATTTAAAAACAATAAATATTTATCATTAGTACCAATAATGGAAAATTAAGTTAAAAATTTAAAAGAATCGTTATTGGAATCGGGGAGGGGTCATAAATTATTTCTGGGGGGTCATATGCCCGCCTGCTAAAAAAATCCCGTGTCTCTGCCACTGTTTTCAGACTATTTTTGGTACCTTAGCCTGGTTGAAAAAATTTTGTTGGGGGTAACTCAATGTCACCCCTCCTGTGCTGGCACCCAGGGCGATCCGCCCCCTCCCCCCCTAGCTACGCCACTGTCACAAGCTCCACCTACGCACTTGGTGAAAATAGCACTTACAGTGTTATAGTAGAATTTTGGTGTAGTGGCGGCATCATTTTTTTTTTTTTTTTTTTTTTTTTTATTAATCTTTTTTGTTTGGACGTTACAAAAAAAGTGTTATTGAAAGTTGAAAAATGGACAAAAGTCCACCAGAAGCAAAAATAAAAGAATTATAAAAATTATATTTTTATATTCAAATTTTCTTTAAATAATTTTTATGATAATTTTTAATAATTAATAATATTTTATTATATGATATATAAATTAATAATAATAATTATCTCATAAAAACAAGTACTGCCTTTTTATGAATAAATGGTAAATAACGTATTTATTATTCATTTACTTTTCAATTCAGATTTCTTAGATACGTTATTTATTTTTTAATTAGGATTCATTAAAAAAACATTTTGGAATCATAAATATGAAATAAAAGAACTGATATTTTCTTTTTATTCCAGCCGATATACTTTCTTAAAGAAACATTCGTTAATTGTGTATTATTTTTAAAATAATAACATAAAACTAGGTACCTCAACAAAAAGGGTTTTTAAATGAATTTTTATAAAAGAAAAATATTTCTTGAAGCTTTTATTTTAGTTTTAATTTCAAGTTAACAGATTGATTAATTTAAATATTTCCAATAAGCAAAATATTCCTTTAAAAAACACTTAATAAAAAAACTAAAATTTTAACAAAAAAGTTTAAAACAAAGCTGGTAAATAAATTCTCTTTGAAGAATTTGTGCCTTTAACTTTACTTTTTACAGGTTATAAACCCCAATTTCTATGGATTTTTGAGTTCAACTGGAAAAGCTTGAGGCCAAAGTTTTCACAAATATGTGAGAAGTCCAACAAAACTTTGGCATCAGTCCTTTGATTTTTCATGACTGTACTTTTTGTTTTTTTTACATAAAAGTGAGAAAAAGAATGAGTTGATAGTAAAAGATAAAGGTATAAAGGATGGGTGAAGAGATACAATCAAAGCAAGAAGTAATAAAAACTAAAAAGAAAAAAGTTTCTTCGATATTGGAATTGTCACATTTTAATTTCCTTTTGTGAGAAAGGACTTCTCTCAGATTTCCCTGACATACTGAAGAAAAACTCTTCCACAGAGTCTTTCCTTTTTAAAAACTTTGGCATCATTTCAGCATATAAAAGTTTGTTTTTTTTTTGTTTTTTTATAGAATGCTAGTCAGCATTTATTTTTCTACCTAGAGTTTAAACTTTAAAAGTGAATAAAAAAAAATCTTTATATAAAAAATAGGTACCTCCACAGATTTACTAACAAATGAGTGCACCACGAGGAAAAAAAAGCCCTTAACTTAATAAGAACAGTTTTTATCGTAAAAATCTTTGTTATTATTAAGAGGAAAGACCAAAGGTTTTTTTTGATAATTACACTATATTTTTTTACCCTTTTTAGAATGTTCAAAATTTTGATGAAAAATTTTGTTTTTGCATCAACAGGAAAGCCAAAGATTAGTAGAGGAAATTTTAGTGTCTTTTATGTGGTAAAAAACACACTGATTTAGAAACTCTTTCAGAAATCAATTGTCAAATTTTAATGAAACTTTTAGGACTTATTCATAAATGAATTAAATTATTTTAGAAATGTTTTTTTTTAGAAAATCTTGGTAAAAATATATTTTTTTACATGTGTTACACATCACTTAATTTTATGAAATTTTGAGAAATTAAATTTTGTAGAGTGTAATGTTTATATTAGTAAAAAGAATAAGAGAATTTAAATCTCAATTTCTTTTTTGTAAAACAGAAACCCCAGTTACCAAAAATCTGCTCTGAATTGTAAAATAAAAAATGCAATAACACTAAGACATTATTTAATTAGAAAAGCTTTTAATTGTTTAGTAGATAAGATATAGGGACACTATTGTCTTAAGAAAAACATTTTTTTTGATGAATAATGAATTTTTATAAGAATTATTTTCATTTTTTTTATATTATAATTATAATAATTTATAAAGTCTTAAATCTTTTAAAATTATGTTTTACTTTGCAGGGGTTAAGTGATATTGTAATAACTATAGTAAATTTAACATTAAAGTACCTAAAATTCAGTAAAAATTAGATTATGGAGAATATTTTCTTAAATTTTTAAGATTACTGGGTATTTTAAAATTATATAAAAAAGGCACATGTTATATTCCTCAAATAATTTTTACCAATATATCCACCATAGAGAAAAATGAAATATACATCTGTCAGTCAACTTGTGAACACCTTAAATAAACAAATGTTAAAAAATGCATTTCTGCAATATTTTAAACTTAAAGTTATTAATATTTCTTTCAAATCAGATTAATTAAACTTTAATCTGTTGATATTCTTCAAATAAAGTTTCAGTAAAGTATATTTTATTTTTGAAAAAATTTTAATAAAGAGAATTATATTGTGATGACGTATGATTGAAGTGGCACTAAAATCAGCAATGATTAGTAATTTCAAAGCGAAATCTCCTTTTGGCTAATTTAAATTGATTTTAAAATACAAAAATGTATTTTGCTTATGGGAAATATTAAATTTAATTTATTAGTTTGAAATTAAATCTAAAATAAAAGCTTCAAGAAAGATTTTTCATTTTAAAAATTCATTTTAAACCATACATATTGCATTTCTGTGAAGATACCTACTTTGCTGTACATTTGCATTTACAAAGGTTAGGACATTTATACATAAACAAAAATTTCAAAATTCTTTTTAAAATATTAGGAGTCAATGAATTGTAGTGATCTTTGCCATTTATGATTAGTAAATATAGTTTTTACTTAATGACAATATCATCTAATCACTACATATTAATACAGAATTTTAAATGATTTAAAACTTCGTAAATTATTCTAATTAAAATTTTCAAAAGTGAGAATAATAAGTGAAGGTTATAGATGTAAAAAAATATATATTTTCTAAAGATTTTCTAAAAAAGAAACATTTCATAAATCAATTTAATTAATTTCTGAATAAGTCCTGAAAGTTTCACTAAAATCTGACAATTATTTGATTTTTGCTAGAATTTCCAAATCAATGCATTTTTCACTGTAAAAAAAGAGACTAAAATTTCCTATACTAATCTTTGGTCTCCTTGTTGATGCAAGAAAAAACAAGAATTTTAACCAAAATTTTGAACGTTCTAAAAAAGATCAAAAAATATAATTTAATAGTAAAAAATCTTTTGGTCTTTCCTCATAATAACAAAGATTTTTGACAATAAAACTTGTGTTTTATTAAGTTTGGGGCATTTTTTTTTCATCATGGTATGTATGCTCACTGTTTAGCAAATCTATGGAGGTACCTAAATAAAACTAAGATATTATTTAATTAAAAAAGCTTTTAATTTCTTATATTAAAAAGATATATTAGAGACTATTGTTTCAAGAAAAAAAAGTTTCTGATGAATAATGAATTTTTACAAGAATTGTTTCCATTTTTAAAATTTTAATTAGAATAATTTATAACATTTTAAATCTTTTAAAATTCTGCATTAATTTGTATCGGTTAGGTGATATTGTTATTAAGTAAAAACTATAATTACTAATCATAAATGGAAAAACTTACTACAAGTTAGTGACACCAAGTATTTTAAAAAAATATTTGGATTTTTTTGTACGTGTATAAATGTGCCAATTATTGTACATAATTAGGCTACAATAAAATTTTTATTTTATATGAATACTACCTAATGAAAATTGAAATGTATTATAGTGAGGGGACCATATCATAGGTTCAGAGTGATGGAATGAAAAAGAATTTGCACCAGCCCCATATATATAATTTTTTTGGTACAGAATTTAATAATAGATAGGAAATTTACAAAACTTATAAAGGCAGAAAAAAAGAAAAAACTAAAAAAAATAAATTTTGGTTTGTCCCAGGACTTATCAAGTTTATTTTTTTGGGAATAGAAAATTTAAAAAAAGCATGTAAATTAATTTAAATTAACAAATGGAATGGAATGGAAGAAAAAAAAAAAAATTTTAAGAAAACTATTTTCAATGACATTTCAGACCTTTAAGCATTCCCTCTGTTTACAAATTCCATTTTTCATTGGGATTGATATACAAGAACTCTAGAACCTTGAGGTGAAATGCGGAATGGGACCTAGATAAAAAAAAAAAAAACAGTCCACAAAAATTAACCACAATTTTCCTACTATTTATTATATACTCAGAAATAGCAGAGCCAGAAATATTCATTTTTTTTTCTTCCATTAAATTCCATTCGTTAATTTATTTTTTAATTTACAACTTTTAAATTTTCTATTCCCAGAAAAAAATAAATTTGGTAAGTCCTGGGACGAAACAGTTTTTTTTTTAGTTTTTTCTTTTAAAAAATGCCTTGAAAATTTTGTCTTTTTCCTATCTATTATATATATATATATATATATATATATATATATATATATATAATTCAATAAATGTCTATTTTATCCTACAGCAGTTTTATTTTTAAAATTGGACTTGTAAAATTGTTTCATCATTGGAAATCCTAAAGTGTCAATAATATTTCCAATATGTCCTTATAATTACTGAAAACAGAACTACGAAATGAGTTGTGATAAAAACAAATTTGACATGTATGCTTAGCTGGGAATTAAATTTCACTTCCTATACACACATACAAATTATATTAGAGAATTCCAAGACTGTATGCACTGCAATTGTACTATTCAACAGAAATGCATATTCAGCTGATTGATAGGTAGACTACTGAGTCAATCTACCAATAAGTCATATGGTATACACTCATGCTCAATTATTAGGCAAACTTTTGTAATGGCTCTTTCAGTTTCATGATGGCTAACAAGTCTGAGCAATATATGTGCACCAAATCTAAAGTTTAGTAAATCTGTGGCAGACACTCTCAAAATGCTTTATCAGTCTTTTGTTGAATATTCTTTAGGTTCTTGAGTGGCATGAACATTTCAAGACCAGCTTAGTGTTGGTTCAAGATGATAAATTTTACAAGTTACCAGAAAATGTAGAAAAATAATTTGTGAAATCATTCATGATGATTGTTATATTAATTATTGAAGTAATAATGGGTGCATGGCCGAGTGGTTAGAATGTTTGCATTCTGACCATGAGATCCAGGTTTAAATTTCACCATGGTTGATTTGTCAGGAAGGAGACTTCCTGATGTCATTGGACTGGAGGGGTCAATCTCAGCGTGCAGCACCTTTGGAAAGTGCCTGAAAACCAAACCATTGTTTGACCCAAGCCATGTAGATGGAACCCTTGGGCCTGTCTATAGCTGTGCTAGCACAAAGTCACAAGTCATCATGGCCGAGGGATTGAGCATGCTAGCTCTGTTCAAATTGTGGATCACATTAGATAACACACTGTTTCCCAAAAACTGTAACTAAGGTTTGTACAGCATAGTTGCAGTATAAACCACAGGTGGGCTCTGTGGATGTTGAATAAACACAAATGCGCCTGAGCAAGTGTCTGCAACAGAGATTGGCTAGCCGCCCTAGTAGATGGGTATCCTTGAATACGAGTGGCCAGCTGTACATACATACATTGGAGTAATAGCATAATTTTCTTTTTTTAGACCTAGCCTGAGAACTTTCCAATACCCACTGGTGTGTGTGTGTGTGTGTGTGTGTGTGTGTGTGTGTGTACATGTTTAGAATTTACTATATCTATAGAAAAAAAGAGTGCTCAAGATTTGAAATAGAGCATTTATAGATACATACAATATAGAGAGAAAAATCAACACTGCATGGTGACTGTCAGTTTCATGTGTCAATGCTATCTTGAAAAAGGCTGTAAATGGAAGACAATCTGATGTAATATTATGCAGCAAGTACCAAATTTTAATATTTCATTTCTCTTTTAGATATACTAAGAGCATTAACTTGCCATCTTCTGAACTGAAACAGGAAATGAAAAGTAACATGCTTGCGACACTAACTACAAACTACAATGACTCAGAGTAGCCAGTTTTATATAAATGGCCAGGTGAACAAGAGGAATGATTGGTAGTTCTGTATAGACCCCATGGTGGCACTCATAGTGATGCACATTAAAATCGTTTTCTGGAATGGTCATGGGAGATTTAGGCAATGAGAAACATGGTATGCAGATCTCACTTTTCCCACAGGGCCTCAAGATCAAAACTACCACCTACACCAAAATGCTAGACCTGGAAGTCAAGCAGTGAATTGATAGGTGTGGCCATATGCATTCCAGCAAAATTCTGATCCTTCCCATGTGATTTAGAAATGACTGTCTGAGAATTCTCATAATTATGTTACTCCCAGTATGTGTCCTCTTGATTTGAATCCTCTGGACTATTCTGTTTGGGGCATTATCAAGAGGGAGACCAATCAGCAGCCCCACAATATCAAAGGTTCATTAAAAGCCACCAGTGAGGGCATGATGGCCAATATGAAAGAGAATATGATCCAGACATAAAGTCATTTTCTGAGGCCACATCTAGGCAGTCTTTATTAAATAATCTTCTTTCTATTATCCTAAGCAGAATATGTATAGAAATGAGGATTTTGAAAATATACTGATTTTTTTTCTCCTTCATAGACCTGGAAGTCTTTATAATTTGTAACTTGAGGAAAAAATTACATGTTGCTCCCAATATATCTGTTTAATCCCACAAATATCAAGGGCATCACTAGTATATGAGATATCACAATAACTGAAGCAAAGAAGTTTTAATTGGCAAATATTTGAAAAAAGATTTGGAAGTCCCTAAAATATGAAACATTAAAATTTAAACTATTATCAATGTCAAATGTTGAGGAATAAATTGATAAGGCATAAATCAGCTAGATTTTGTGCATCTCTCAAGATCCATTTGTGAAAACATCCAACAATCCATCATAACTGGATGGGAATGGTAGTGCTTAGTACTGTGGCAGCTGGCACCATCAGTGTAAGTTAACATCTGCAACATTAGTAGTCAAAGGAGACTACTAGAAACAGAAGAAATATACCTCCACTTGGAGAGAGCAGTTGTCTTGTCATCCCTGGTGGACATTCAAAACAGGAAACAGACTAAATGGGGAAACATCAAAGAAATATAACTTATATGGTGTAATTATAAACTGATGAACCTAAAAAGAATAATTATCCTAACAAAGACATTGTACAACATTCTTCCAACACCAGTCATACATAAATTATAGAAATTGATAAAATCTGAACAAGTCAATGCAAGTGGGAAGAAACACATCTTCGTTTGGGGAATTATTTTTAATCATTTCATCAAAAGTAAGGCAATGAAGCCACTAAGACACAAGGAGTTACTGAATGTGAGAAAATATAAGAAAAAATTATTAAGGAGAGAGAACAATAAAAGAACAGTAATTAGGAAGACCAAAGATAGCAGTTGACATTGCATTTAAATTTTTGAAGATCAAATTTGACTCAAAATCAAGAAGCTGGAAGAGAATTCCACAAGTGAGAAATACAAGAGAAGAAACTGTTTGCATAAAACTTACAGTTATATCTATCTGTTTTAACTGTAAACCGATGAGATCTTGTTGCCAGTCTAGTACTGCACTTAAATTCATAGGGTCTAGGTACCATAGAGGAACGTTTATCAGTACGATTACCATGAAAATATTTATAGAAAAGGCACATGGAGGCTACATAATAGCAATAGGAAAATAACTGAGGCAGAGATACCAGGCCAGGACCAATATAATTGCAGATTCTTCTTTGTATTTTATCAAGAATCTCTAAATACAGGGTATGATGGGTAAATTGTCACCATTGTTTGTTTTTGATTTTATAGACTGCACAGTATAGTAGGGTCAGCTGGGCACCATCTGTGAGAAAAAGAGCACCATGACACAATTCACTCTACCAGAAATTTGGAAACAATATCCTGTACTGTTTGGCATTCATGCTGGAAGCTCCAATATGAGCATTTCAGAGTGTTTGGATGTAAATCTGAGGAGAGTGCACAGGATTTGGAAAGAGTTGGATGAGTCTAATGGTGATTACGAAGGTATCTGGAGTGATCATTAGTGATTTCAATGTTATGCCTATAGTCATTTTCCCACAGGGCCTCAGACTCAACACAGAGGCCAACATCAAGTGCCCTGAAGAGGTAGTGCTACCCTAACTCAAGAGAATGGCAGCTAGAATGTTCTATGTTTGGCAACAGGACTCTGCACCGTACCACAGGAAAACCCTGTTTGACAATTTCTGCAACCACATCTGGCAACCTAACTCCCCAGACTGCAACCCCCTTGATTATTATGTGTGGGGGTGCAGTTGAGTGAGAGACCAACAAAACTCCTTGTAACAGCAAAGATGAACCGAAGGCAAGGATTATGGCAGCATTCATCAACAAGAGTACCGTCCAAAAGAGTTGCAGGAAATTCTGAAGTCGTCTGGAGGCTGCGGTTGAAGCCAATGGCTATTTTATTGAATAAATTTACTCTTTAGTATTTCAAGATATTTTTGTGTAATTTTGGTAAATATATCTGTTAAAATAAGATGTCAGTGTTATTTTAATTTTTTTTTTTTTTGCATAATTTAGACGACAATTTATTCATCGCACCCTAGCAGAAGCACCAGCTGTAACAGTGAAAAAAAAGGTTATAATAACAAGGGGGGGGCTGCGTTTTTTGGGGCCCCATTATGGATTCTAACATTTTTTTTCAGCACTGTTTTATAGCCATCCACTATTATTTTTATTATTTTTAAACTGACATTATATTGTCAGTTATGAACTAATAATATGCATCATGTATCTGCATGTCTGGTGCAGTGCATACTACACAGGAACCCCCAACAAGGTTGGAGCCTCAAAAGGGCTAGTTTCTGCACCATTATTTTGCTTTTTGTACTTTTACTTTTATTCTACCTAAGTTATATTGTCAATCATCAGCTATAATAATCAACATTATTTTTTACATTTCTAGAAAGATAAAACTAAGAGAATGATCACTTAAAAATTAAAAATGTTTAAAGATCTCAACACATGAAAAATTTTCCCAAAACCTGAAATACTGTTTTTAAAACAAAGTTTTAAGGCAATCCTGTTTGTGCTGTATTGGAATCTTTGTAAAACTTTATTTTCAGTGAAGATGCATCAGTGATTAATCTTTATGGAAATGTAAAAATTGGCCAATTAAACATTGTTTTTGAGTAAAATTTAGTCATGAAAATATTGGTGGTTATTACAAAGAGAATAACATTTACTCAGATTTTTTTTAAATAAAAAAAAACTTTCATTATTAAAGTAGATAATTAATGAATATGCACTGAAATTTTTATTTAAATTGGATAATTCCCTGATTTTTTGTAATTTAAAAAAGTGCTGCCTTTCCTCCAATTTTCTTTTGAGGGTTTTGACCCCCAGGTTGTGAAATTTTGAAATCGACATGTAGTAGAGAGGGAGGCTTCATATCAAAGTTTGGGGAGGGGGTTGAAACCCTAGTGTTAGCCCTGAATGCAGTATCACAGAAGATTTGGAATATTGTCTTTCCAGCTGAGATCATGTTAACTGCCCAACATCTTGATCTTGTGATCTGGTCAGTCAGTTAGAATGTGTTTATATTATTTAATTAACAGTTATTTTTGAGGAAAAATGAACTTGGCTCCACAACATAAGCTAAAAATTACAGAGATCTGAAAGAGTAATGTGTTGGTACTGGTTGAGATTTTACTGCAAATTGGCTACATGCAGATTAGGACTACAACTACACAAATTAATGATGCACTAAGTAAACTTTTTACAATTTCAGGTTGTAAGTCCAACACTTAAGTTGAAAAGCCTTATAAGGCTAAAGGGCTACAACTACCCTAATATTTATCTAGAGTTGGGAGAAGTGAATTCATGCATTTTCCCAAGGGCATTATGTTTCAGCTAAGGTTTAAATGTGATACTACTTTCTGTGCAGGATTTTGAAGGAGATGGTAGAAACTAGAATACAGTAGTGGACTAACTTTGTACTATATTCAGTTTGTTTGTTATGCAAATAACTAAACTTCTACACAGTAATTCAGTTTAAAGATATTAAGTTTTTTAAACACATTTTATAATACCTTCCTATCTGTTGAAAGATACAGTGCATAATGTGAGTTATTTCTTTTCTATAATAATAACTTCAATTATTTTCTTCACGAGGAGTCCTATGTAGTATTTTCTGTTAGTATTTATCATATGTTCATCGACATAGTGGTTTCTTGTGATGGATGTATTGATGCATATAAGTACAAATTCAGATTCAATAAGAGGCAAGCTAAGTCTCAAGATAGTGTTATGGCTGGAAATCATTGTCAACTCCAAAAAGATTGGGTACAGTTTCTCAGGTGGCAACTGCACTTCGTTTTTTTCTCAAGCAAATATTGCAAGTATATAGTAGGAATATCTGAATTCCAGACAAATATCAGCTGCATGTAAAAACTGCAGGCAACTATATGTGATGTAACAACAGGACAACAAGCAAATAACAAGGATGGTAACCATCCAATGAAGAGAAACATTGTATCACATCATTTCCTAAAGCAATACTGATGCCATTCAACACATCAATCAATGCATTGTGCAGCATATATATATTTTTAATCATTTCCTCCCAAGCAAAGCAGTAATGCCACTAAGATGCAAAGGGATACTGGGAGTGAAAGAGAATGAGAAAACTTTAGTTAGGAGAAAGGACAATAAAAGAACATGATTTAGGAAGACAGAAGATGGTGATTGGTGTTACATTTTAATTTCTGAAGATTGTAGGTGACAGAGAAGCAAGAAATCAGAAGGGAATTCCAAAGATGAGAAGTGCAAGAATAGAAACTATTAGAATAGAATATAAAGTTGCATCTAGGTAGTTTAACAGTAAAACAATGAGACCAATGTAGTAGTATGCTTAAATTCATGCAGTTGAGAAACCAGAAAGGAAAGATGATCAGAACAATTACCATGAAAATGTTTGTAGAAAAGATAGAGGGAAGCCACATCAGGTTGGTGAGAAAGTGACTGAAGTCAAGATGCCAGGATAAATTTTCCTCATCATTGACCCAGAAGTGTTCCATTATTAGCAAAATGGGTGACTGGTGCCATGTTACTTGTTTGTTTCCAGTTCTTACAGACAGAAGGTGTGTTGAGAAGACCCTATGAGGTTATGATTCCATCTAATACTCAGAGGGATTAAACTAAAAATGCAGAATTAAACTCCTCCACAAATAAATGATACAAAAAGAAATTATGAACTTGGAAAGACTAGAAGTTTTATTGAAACAATTTACATAGATAAACAGCAACTACTTGCATTGAAAGATAAAAACAAGGAAGAGAATCAAAACTTCAGTCTATGAATATTAATCCTATTTTACAAGAAAGGAGACAATCAAGACCTTGGCAACTATTGCTTATCACATCAATATAAAAAATGTACAAATTAGGCTCATAAGTATTTACAGATTAGCAAATACCATTGATGAAATTCAGCCACAAGAATGTGCAGATTTTAAGAGTAGCTATTCGGAACATCTACAAATAATAGGACAACTAATCATAAAAACAAAATATAGTTAATCATTTTACTTAACTTTCATTAGCTATAAAATAGCATTAGACTTGGTAGATTTTGTGGCAATATTTAATTCACTATGAGAACAGGATATTAGTGAAAGTTATTAAAATATATACAACAACAGTACTGCAATAATTTGACTACACAAAGACAACGATAAAGAAAAAGGAGGGGAAAAGAAGTGAAATAATTTCATCAAATCTATTTACTGGTACTAAAAATATCTCCTGGAAAATGGAAAGAGAAAAGAGAAAACGTAAATGAAGAATATTTAAATTCTTCATAATTTTCTGACAACATTTTATGAATCTAACTTAAAAAAAGAAAGACACTAAACAAAATTAATGTCCAGCTCTCATAGTGAAGAAAAGATGATAAGAACAGAAGATGAAAAACTGGAAGAAGTCCAGGAAGATATATAATCAGGGGAGATAATAACATTAAAGTAAAATCATAAAAATGAAATAAAACAATGTATTACAAAGCATTTCACAAAAATAGACATATAATAAAAAGTGCCTTGTCAATATCTTCAAAACTATTTAAATCAAGCACTGAAAGTATCTTTTTGAAAATGAACTGGGAAGGGCTATGAGTAAACATAAATAGAGAATATTTAAATTATCCATAATTTGCTGACAGCATTATACTTATAACACAATTATTGGGTGAATTATAAGAAATGCTAAGGGACCTAAATGGAGAAAGTCTGAATATAGGTTTAAAAATGTGTTAAAAAATAGTTTAGCAGACTATTATTTGTAGGGAAAGTGTATCGCTGCTCCAACTTCCTCATTTGACCTTAGGGATCAGATACAAGACAAAATAAAGGAAGTCAATTTTGATTGGCTGAATTAGTGTGGGAATGATAGAGAAAGGTTTTTCAGGGAGTTGTTCCTTAAATGTCAAGCAATGTGCTTCCTCTTCATGTCTGGAAACTGCTTCCCAGTGGAGGGAGAGAAACCCCACTGGATAGTTAGAGATATATACGTCGATGTGTTTAGTAAAATAGTTAAGTTTAAAATTACCTTTGTTGAAGTTTTTTATCTCCGAACCAAAATGACTAGTGATCACCAACCGGAAGATGACAAAGAGAAGGGAGAGAAGATACAACATTCTATTAATTGGCACAGTGATCAAGAGACCCCCCTCCACCCCCCCAAAAAAGGGGCATATGCAACAAATGAATAGAAAACAAAAATAAGGTTCAATTGTAATGTCCCGAAAATTGACTGAGCAGTCAGTACTGCTTTCGGTTGAAGTTAATAAAATCTTTGTCTTAAAAATTTTTTCAGAAAAATAGTTTTTCAAGCTGTTATCAATCTTTCCAATATTAATGGGGGCTTCTTTTCTGACTGTTTAGTTGAACTTGTAAAAACTATTGGGTGAAAACAGCAAGTGCCATAGTTCAGAATACAATAGGAAACATTCTAAAAGTGAACATAAAAAAATATGATAATATATCAAGATGATACATGTTTGGGTACCACCAATGCAGAAGAGATGAAACAAAAAAAATACAACCAGGTATTAAATAGACTATCTGAAATGACTATTAACAAAGATAAATGTGTATTTAATTGTAAAAAATAGGTACCCAATTTCAAAAGACAGAATTTTGCCTGACCCAAGTTTGACACAGAAAATATTAGAGGTGTCTCCTCTTACCAATAAAATGAATTAGAATCCTTTTTGGGTTTAGTGAATTTTATGGTAAATACTTACCCAAATATTTAGAAGTAGTTGAATCATTTACCAAGTTGCATAAAAAGAACAATGAATTTAAGTGGGTTAATATATAATAAACAACACTTGATAATTTGAAAAATGCTGTTGCAAAATACCCCCAAAAGGATGTTACATCAACAATGGATGCTAGTAAAAATTCCACATTGGCAATCTTAGCCCAGGAAGGGCACCCAGTTATGTATCCTTGTAGAGCATTAATGTTGGTTAAATTTAATTACTCAAATATAGAAAAAAGGCTCTAGCTATAGTTTGGAGCACTAGTAAGGCTTTCCAATTTTTATTGTTCAGAAAATTTTTGTTGAAGTCTTACCATAAGCCTCTGGTATTCATTTTTGACCCAAAAAAGGAATCATCAAAAGTTATGCCTTCCAGAATATTAAGATGGGCCATAAAGCTAATGGCTTTTGAGTTTTATATTGTATATATAAAAGGAAATGCTATTTTCCATTTAGACACATTATCCAGATTACATTTTAAAAGGGGACAAAAAGACAGTATATTATAAAAATGGAAGATGAATTTTTGCACTAGGTAGAAACTGATATTCTACTGATAAATTGACTTGCCTCAAAAACATGGGGAGATGAAAATTGATCTAGGAAGTGAGTCCAGCTCAGACTTATAAACTAACAGGAAATGAGTGATGAGGAGTCAATGGAAGACAGTTTGGATAATTCAAGTATCGATTGTGAAAAATAGAACTTCACCAACAAATGAAACAGATTGAGATCTCACCTAAAGAAATATACACATAGAGCTCTAGAGAGGGGGAGAATGAAGTCAAAATGAAAATACAAATAGACAAAGAAACCTGAGATCAATGAAGGGCATAAAGCCTATTTGTTTCAGGGAGATGTAGTAGTGGTTGGTTAGTGCTACCACTAACTGGCATATGTGTATGAGTAGACATTATATATAGTGGCAATGATTCTTACTGTAGAACCAATACTGATTGCATACAACTGCAATCCCTACTTGGAATATCATAACATATATATACATATGTGAGTGAATGCATTCATATTTTAACTTGTTTGGGCTGATCCCCCTGCATGATGTGAACACCCAAATGAGGTTTTCTTCAGCATGGGGCATGTAAATGAATGCACTGTGTTTCTGTGTGTGCTTGCTGTGAGTCATCTTGTGGCTTTTGGTCCATTCTTATACCAGAGAGAGGATCGAAATGACCTCAAAATTTAATATTTTTGTGTTCCCATTGATTGAGAAGAGTCATGTGGCATGTTTACTACGATATCTACATGAGAGTGACACCAAGTCTGCTTTTACATGTCTATCTATAGAGATGATGAAATTGTAGTTATAGAAGGAATTTGAAAATTTATTTTTATTTATTTTTGTGTATTTTTAAAGTCCCAACGAGGCTGGCATCCCGCTCTCACCCTTTCACTGTTGAAACTGTTAAATGTAGCCGTCTCTTCTACTCCAATAGCTTCATATCTTGCACCTTTCACCTGTGGAACTCCCTTCCCTTTTCCTGTTTCCCTGATAGCTATAATCTCCAACTATTCAAATGTAATGTCAATAGACATCTCCAGTTGCCTTGATCTATCCACTATCCTTCTCTTCATTCTATCCTCTATCACTCCTATCTGCTCTCGCTCCAAATCCTATGTAACCCCTTGCGTGCTAGTGGCTTCCAGCCTTGCTTGGGGTGAAATGCTTATTAAAAAAAAAAAAGGATTCAGTAAACTCTGGCAAAAATCCATGTTTATAAAGTGTCTAGAGTGTCTAAATGAACACACTAGCAACAGCTTTTGAAATCTGTACTTAATATATCATGTAATATAACAAACAATTGTTTATGCATTATTCAAATTCTTTATGATGAAATAAGATAATCATTGAAACCCCGTTTATTGAGAAAGTAAATTCTGTAAAGAGAAAATAAGATTTGGAGTCATAAAAAGTAAAAAATCAGATAAAGGAAATTGATCAAATAAGGAATAGTTGCAATATTGTAGATGGTCAACTGCTATAATGTAAATAATTAGAATTGTATTGATTACAAAAAAGAGCAGCTGGTACAAATGAACATAAAATAATCTTATATAATCTTTCTGGAGAATGTTCAAACTTGTAAAGCTGAAATATAATGGTTTCTATTGAGTACAATTGTGATGGATAATGAGTAATAAATCTGTATGAAATAAACAATTTGATTAATTTTTTTGATTTTTATAAGTCAGTCTGTTGTTTAGAGGTGATGGATATTTTTCAAAAACAAAAATCACATTGAAATCTACACTCTGTCACGCAAAGCATTTTTTAAAAAATAGCTTCAAAACATTTATTCAAAAGGATTTATTTCAATATCAAATAGTCTTCTCCTTCATAAATAATTAAATCTTAAGACTTATGTTACTCTACAATAACAAGTACTTAATTTAATAATGATTTTTGTATGATCTGCAGACAGGAAATTCCATTCTATACAAGTAGCTTTTTATGTATTAAAAGGTAAACATTCATTCATTCTAATGACTACATATAGAACGAAACAAAGTTCTGGAAGTATAAGAGGAAAAGGAAAATAATAATAAGTATTATATTTCAATGCCAACTGCATTTGAATGCAGTACACATAAGCAATTTCAATTTTCCTTATCATTGTTCACTGACTTAACCATGATTCCAGCGTTTCTCTTTAGACTGTATAAACAAATTCAATATTTCTAGTAGTAATGAAAAACATTGATGCATAAACAGCAAATTTTGAAATGTTTGACTTAAAAGTTGTTTAAAGAAATTTTGGTGCTCTATCTTTTAGTTATGTACTAAAAATCAGAAGAAATAAACAGATTGCAAAGAGAATAAAATTACATTAGAGTATAGTGTATAATGTGTGTTTTTAGGATGTATAATAATATCCAAAACAAAATGAAGATGCTGAGACAAAGAGGAACATTTGTAATCAAAAATGTGTATCACCAGAGAAAAGTTTAGCTTATGTCATCAGCTAGTTGAACTGATGAAGCCAAAGAGAACATAAGCTCTGCTTTTCTCCGGTAATACACATCTTTGATTACAAATTTTTCAATAGTGTATAATATATATATATATATATATATATGTATATATAAATAAAAAGAAAGAACAGTAAGATATATAATCCGGTGTTCTTATAGATATTTTTATTTTTACAAAATAGTGCTCAATCTAAATTTACAGAGCATTAATATTATAAATTAATTGATTTAAAATATGTTTTTTTTTTGCTACACAGTTCTAACCATGTTTCAAAAATGGAAGCTAAAAGCTTCAAATTTAATTTTGTAATTAAATTAAAGACATTAGTTCCATTTTGTTATGGGACCTTACCCATAATAACATAATGAACTATTCCATACGTAATAAATACTGCACCTCAAGAGGAAGCAGAGAGTTCAGTCAGAGCGAGCGAGTCAGTCAGTCAGTCAGTTGAGTCAGAGGCAGTTCGAAACAGAGTCGTGTTCAGACAATTACTACTAAACCTGATTGTTCGTACTAACACTTTCTACTTCTCTGTATATATTCCTGTTTGTAATATATCTGTGTTATTCCATATACGTGTTCGAGTTCTTCATTATTGGTTCTACCTTGGACTATCACCGTGGTACAAGGAACTGGACCATAACATATTTCATACTCAAGCGAATTTTGGAGTAACTTATTTTTAAATTTACTGGTTTTTAAAGGCATGGCAAAAATCATAATTCACATTTCCAAGGATACAGAGAAATCTATTCAACCAGACAAGGGGTGTTTGGGTGTTCATTTTGTCTGTATTTTGATGTATCAGTTGTTAGTTATGTTTTGGTAGGGGTAGGGGTAGGGATGTATTTTTCAATGAATTCTGACATCCATTAAATGCATGTCGCCTGGATTTTTTTTAAAATTTATTGTTAATGGCAAAAATTCTTACGGCATTTTTTTCTATTTGTATACTTAAAGATTTTTGGGGGGGTGTTTAGGTTAGAATACGTTTTATTTAACTGTGATTTAAAGAAATTTTCTTTTAATTTTTAATATACTATATTTCTTTTTAAAACAAGTAAATGTATTAGAATCACTTACAGTATGTAAAATTATTTTCACATCAAGTATAAGTATGTATATTACTAGGTCACAATTTTTTATTTTTTTTAAATTTATATTTAAATATTATTTAAGTAAAAATTTTGACAATGACGGCAAAAATAGCTAATTAATTTCTCTGATTTAGTAAACTTTTATTTTTTATATATCTTATATAAATCCAGTAATATATTGTTTCTCATGTAAGTACAAAGGACATGGGTCATTCAATGGCTTACATCATCTAGCTTTTCATATTAATTTCATTTTACTGTAAGTGTTTTATTGGATTCTTTTAAGTACCGGTAGTACTTTGAGGGAGGTGTTTAGGTTAGAATATGTTTTATTTAACTACAATTTTAAAAGATGTTTAGGTTAGAATTCATTTTAACTACAATTTTAAATACAACTTTAAAATATTTTCACAGTTATTTTAATAGACTATATATTTTTTTTTAAACAAGTAAATGTAATAGAATACTTACAGTATATAAAATTATTTTTTCACATTAAATATAAGTATGTATATTACCTGGTCGCACTTTTTAAATTTATTTTTAAATATTATTTAAGGAAAATTTTTGACAATGACAGCATAAAATAGCTATTTCATTTCTCTGATTCAGTAAATTTTTATTTTTTATAAACTTAGTAATATATAATTTCTCATGTATGCACAAAGGACATGGGTCATTTAATGACCTACATATTCTAGCTTTTCTTATTAACTTCCATTTTACTGTAGGTGTTTTATTTGATTCTTTTAGGTGCCAGAAGTAGTTCGAGAGAGATGTTTGATTTTTATATTTATTTATCCTATATATATATATATATATATCCATGCATTGAAGTATTTGTCAAGTTTTTATTCCAGTCATGTGTTAAAATTAATATATTTATATTTGCAACAGTTCTTTGAGATGCAAATATTATTTTGGAAAAATTGAAAACTGTACTCAGCATGAACTGGAAACTGTTTGCTTTCTACTAATGTACTTGTATTCAGTTGATATTGTAACAATTCCTGGTTACTTTAACTATAACTCCAGTATTCTATTATGTCTCATTCACAACTTCAATTCGACTATCTAAATCTAGCTTTTTTGATGTTATTCAATTGCTGACTATTAATATATCCAGGCTGAGGTGACTCATTTACATATGAAGTCACAAGGATTATAAATAGCTACAGCTATTACCCATGAGGCAGTTGAGTGCATATTACTTCCCATGAGCAGGTAACACTACATAACACAGGCCTTCAGCCAACCAGAAATACCAAAAAGTAAAATCACAGTAAAAGAGAACCATCTTCATTCAAACTATTCAAGACTTAAAATATATATTATGGACAATATTTGTTCTATTCAAATAGGAATTTTTTTTTTCATCAATTCACCCCAAGCTGGGATTTCTTCTTAACCAATCAAATGAACTACTTCTCAATCTCATCTGCTATATTATTGTTCTTCCTTGTCTTGAAGTCAGAATTCTATAATCACTGGACTGTATCCTTTTTGTGTGTTAACACCATTCTTACTTTTGTGAACTTTTGCCTCATTTTGTCTTGCATATATATATATATATATATATATATATATATATATAAGTGAATGTAGAAGTCAACACTTAGAGGTGACAGTCTGTTTCATGCTAGACAGAATCGTCATTTTTTATATATATATATATATATATATATATATATATATATATATTATTCGCTTAGTATTATTTTGTCCTGTTCTTTTCTTTCTTTTGTTATTGTTAATTGGAAACATTCTCAATTCTGTTTGTTGGGTATTTTTGCCAGTCACACTTAAGCATGGCCTATTACTCTACAGGTTGTTCCTTATCCTTTATATTCTGAAAAACATACATATGAATGTCTGCTGATTAAGAAAAATGAATGCTGGGATAAACTGTCTGTATGATTTTTCTCAGTCACATATTTTACTATTTTTATTACCATTTTCATTCATGAACATGGATTTTTTTTTTAAATCAACTCCAAATTGGTTATGCACCTCACCTCACAAGGTCTTCTTTCAGACAAGTAATATGGATTTTGCATCTTTATGTAAACTGATAATGTATTAATGATTATTGCTGAAAGAGTCTATCAAGCTTAGATAAGAATAGTAAAGCTTGGGCTGCAGTTTTGAATATCTTGATGGTCTTTGACAGGGTTTGGCATGTTAGTCTTCACAAGTTGAAAGATTACGCTATTTTTGGATGAATATTTGATCTTATTCAATTTTCCTTATCAAATCAAATTTTGTCTTGAATGACCACTCTTCTAGATCTTTTTGCATTAATGCAGGTGTTGTTCTTAATTTTCATCAATGACCTTGGTAATGTCATCAGTTCTCCTCAGCTCAGTATCTATGCTGATAACACAGCTATTTACTCTGGTCTTAGTAAGTCTGATTGATTCAATAAGGTCAAATTGGCAGCTGATCTAAAAAAATGACCTACAATCTGTTGTTAACTGGGGCAACAAATGACTTCTTAATTTTAACACCTCTAAAACAAAACTGCTCTCTTTTAATTATCTTAGAGAAGCTTTTTTGCCTTCTATCAGCATGGCCGATGCTAACCTCAAGGAGAGTGACTCATTGCATCTTCTTGTGCAAACATTTTCTTCTGACAGAATCTTTGTTGTACCAGAATCTATCTGCTGCTCGGAAAGCTGTTTCACTGTATTTCTTGCCAGAATCTATTTTACACATTTATATGTCTACTATTCATCCATGCATTGAATATTGCAGCCACATCTGGTCTGGTTCTTTTATGTATTTAATGATTCTTGATAAAATTTAAAGAAGAATCTGCAATGTTATCAGTCATCTCAAATTCAGTCACTTTCTCATTGCTGTAATGTAGCTTCACTGTGCCTTTTCCATAAATATTTCCATGGTAATTGTTCTGATGAACTTTCCTCTTTGATATCTCAACTTTATGAATTTAAGCAGACAACAAAGTCTCATCATTTTACAGTTGAAATATTTAGATGTAACTGTAAGCTCAATGCTAACAGTTTCTTCTCTCCCACTTTTCGCTTGTGGAACTTTCTTCCGGATTCTTGCTTTCCAGTCAACTTTGATTTTCAAAAATTTAAATGCAATGTCAATCATTATCTTCTGTCTTCTTAATTCTTATTTTTTTTATTGTTCTCTCTCCTTAATGTTTTTCTTTTTTCATTTTTTTACACCCAGTAATCCCTTGTGTCTTAGTGACTTTGTTGCCTTGTTTTGAGTGAAAGGATTAAAAGAAATTATTGCACACTCACTGGCCACTTTTGTCCATGTAAACAAAAGCTATTTTATTTAAATTTCTAATCAGTCAATGAGGTGACAGCAACTTATGGTTAGGGGCATTTAAATATGTTCATGGCGACCTGCTGAATTTCATTTCATACATTAATATGTGAAAAAAAGATGATTTAAATGATTTAGAATGCAGAATAGTCATTAGTGCCAGACAGGCAGGTGTGAGTATTTACAAAACTATTGTTCTACTAGGATTTTCATGTACAACCATCTCTAGGTTTCGCAAAGAATTGTAATAAGTGGTAATTCTGTGGGTGTATATACCTGATGAAAAAGGTCAGAGGAGAATAGTCATAGTGGTTCAAACTGATAGAAAGGCAACAGTAGCTGAAATACCCACTCTTTACAATGGTGTTATACAGAAGAGCATTTCTGAATGCACAACAAATTGAATCACAGTTCCTCAGTGTGACTAGACATCCAAAAGCCTCAAGCCAGGATCAAAACCTGACCGATTTGGTATCAGTTAGAGTTTCTACCCCTAAGCCATCAGCACTTGGCAGAGAGAAAATGCTAATTCTAGTGTAGTGTTTTTACAAATGTAAACAAATGATGCAGAGAGAGAGAAAGTATTATTAGTTTGTTTGTATGCATGAGCATTATGCTTTTCTATTTAGGATCAGAGAATAATATCTGCCATTTTCTTATTCTTTCTGAGCTGGAATCAATTATATTTTCTGACCAAGCTTATTTTTAAGGACAACCATTATGTTTTTCTGTTTAGGATCAGGGTGTATTAATTATCTGATCCTCGGCACTTCTGTTACAATTTCAGACCAAGAAACCTACATAATTTGGGAGGAATTGGGAAAAGCAAAGGAGAGGAAGAAAGTGAATGTGAAAAAAGAAAGGTAAGAATGCTTGAGAAAAATGGAAGGAAAAATCAGATGAAAGAGAAAATATGTGTCTATAGAGAATGTGGTAATATTGGAGATGAAAGGAAGAGATATTTCTTTTGGCATGATTTCAAGAGACAATGTGTGAATGATTGAAATGCAGGTAGGAATGAAAAGGTGTATAAATTGCAATACATTAAAATTCTTCATTGAGAGATAGAGCAAAAGAAAGGTAAAAATAGGATGCAGTAGAAAACATTTATATATTCCTCTTTTGTATATGAATGTAATTCATGTTTATATAACATTTAGATAAAAACATGGATGGATAACAAAGATTGTAAGAGATAAGTGAGAGAATGAAGAGATGATGGCTAAATATAAGAGAAGAAGAACTAGTGTGTATGGTAATGGTTAACCTTAGTTGTATTGGAAGGGGTAAAGAAGAAAATGAGAAGGTACAGTCAAAGAGTAAGAGAATAAATAATAGATAATATTAGTTGTCAATAAACATAGAATTTTCATGAGTACAGCTCATATATATAGGTGTTTAAATACTGAAAAGATCCCAGCATAATAAAGAAGTCATTCAAAAGAAAAATTCTAATGTTTGGTACTTAGGAAACTGGATGGGAGTGAGAACTTTCCAGCACCTCTTCCCCATTATATTATTAGGTATTTCTTGTGTTTTACTAAAAAATACATTACAAATTATTATACTATAGAATTGAATTGCAAATGAGGAAAAAGATTGTCAATGTTAAGAATTAATATCAACATTAATTAAAAAAGTAATTCTACTCTTGACTCATCTGATCTATCTTTGCCTGACTTTTCATTTAGAACTGAGTCTCTGTTGTGTGATATGCATATAATTCTGTCAATGGTTTCTGCTATTAACTGGATATCCCCTCAAAACAAGTGAATTTGATGGTATCCCTGCAATCATTCTTAAGAAATGTGCTCCTGAACTAGCTCCTGTTCTCTCTAAACTCTACAATAAATGTCATGCTGTTTCTGGCTTTCTTACTTGTTGAAAATTCTCTACTGTAGTTCTAATCTTTAAGAACTCAGATGAACCATCTGATCCTTCTGTCAGCCTATTAGGGTTCTACCTCTTTTTGGTAAAGTACTATTCTGAAATGTTCATATAAGCAATACTTTAAATTCAATTCAAAATGTTTTAAATTTATTTAGTCTTTGTGCTACTTGTTTGTGATGGCAGCTTAATTGTATGATAAAACATCACCTGACAGGTTTTATGAGATTTTCGAAAAATATTATTTCTATTGTTACATTTTTTAATTTAAATTTTCTACTTTGATTTTAATCTCTGAAATAAATCGATATATATTTTTACTGATGTTATAAAAATAAAAATAATCAAATCCTAAATATGAACAAAATGTCAAATGTAATAATCAATAATTGAAATAATCAAGTACAACAAATTTCAGTAATTTTAACAAAAGCAATCTAATCTATGAGAAATTAATTTGAATGTTTATTATGAAGAACAATACATCTAGCTTAAAATCATCTTAATTTTTAATAGTATATATAGTGGATACAGAATGTTTTTATGTTTGGTCTTTCAGATTTCTCCCAGATATTTCAGCATTAGTAATATTGTTTAAGATCAAGGAAAAGCAAAATATAAAAAAGAAAGCAGATTAAGTTTTACAGGATTATAAATAATGAAAAACAGCTTATCAGTATTCATGGGGCAGACATCTTTACAATACTGTATTATAAGTGGCAATTTCTAAAACTGTTTTCTATTTTTACAAAATGTACTTTTATATTTACTTTCTCTTAGCATGTTATTCAAATTAAAAATAGATATTTAAATATATGGAAAAAATGAGTAACAATGAAAGGTACAAAAAGTTATTTACTGTAAATGAATTACACTAATTTATTATTCATAGAAATATTACTATTTTCTGTAATTGCATAATGTAATATTATTTACCAGAAATAATTAACTGTGATATTAATTACTGTAAATAATTAATTTATTACAATTTTATCATTTTCTGCAAATCATTTACTGCAGTTTATTATTTATTGTAATATTATGTAATATTTATTTATTTATTGCAATATTATTTACTATTAATTCAGAATTTCAAAATTGTATATAACCCCAGGGAAGCACACACAGCTAACAGTTAAGAAAAGGACTGTGGAGTTTGTAATGACTATGATCCTGAATGTGGTTGTTTAAGCAATCAATTACTATTATTTCTTATTTATTTACTATAAATAATGTAATTAGTTATTTACTGTAACACTACTTAAAATTATTTTGCTTTAACTTAATTACCATTTACTGAAACAATATTTTTTTTTAATCAAACTCTACTTTGCTGTGAATAATTTAATGGACTACTTTTGATGTTATAGAGAAATGGTCAAATGAGTTGGTTAGTATTCTAATTTATTATTTGAAATCTGGTTATCTGTATGCAAAGCAAGAGAGGAGTATCATTCAGGTAAGTCATACTATCAAGATGAAGCTATATTCATTTCAACCAAGATGAAGAAACTGTTATCATGTGCTTTCAAACATTTTCACACATGTCAATAAAATAAGCATTTTTATAAAGTTTTATAAAATAATCCAAAATTGAGGAAAGAGTATAAAAAATCTCTAAGAGCTAACACACTATTTTAACTCAAAGATTTTCAAATATTTACATTTATTTTTTTAATCATTTCACCTATAGAAATCAATAAAGCCACTTAAGGGGTTACTGAGTGTGAGAGAATATGAGAAAATGAGGACATTATTATGGATAGAGGATATTAAAAGAATAAGAATTAAAAAGACAGAAAATAACAATTTACATTGCATTTAAATTTTTAAAGATCAAAGTTGGCTGGAAGGCAAGAAGCTGGATGAGATTTCCACAAAGTGCAAGAGAAAAAACTAGAATATACAGTTACATCTAGCCATTTCAACTGTAAAATGATTGGACCTTGCTGCCAATCTAGTACTGCATTTAAATTCATAAAGTCTAGGTACCAAAGAGGAAAGCTCATCAGAACAATTACCATGAAAATATTTATAGAAAAGGTACAGAGAAGATATGTTATGGTGGTGGGAGTGTGACTGAAATCAAGATGCCATGTCAGGGTCAATAACATTACAGATTTTTCTTTGAATTTAATCAAGAATCTCTAGATGAGATGTGGCCGCAATATTCAATGCATGGACAAATGGTGCTTCTGCTATATATTTAGAGATTCTTGATAAAACACAAAGAATAATCTGCAATGTCATTGGTCATAACCTGGCATCTATTATTATATATTATAATAGCATCTTACTATTTCTCTTAAAATAAACAATGTATAGAAGATATATACAGACAGATCCTAGTAGTAACAAACAATTACTGACATCACAGGGACAAAGTATCAGACTAATCAACAGATATCCCATATCAGCCAATCAAAAAACACTTGATGATGAATAGAGGGTAGATAATTGAAACATTGTGTCTATAATAACATCTATATCAACCAAGATGAGAATAATAATTTGAAATAATGAAAACTATAACAATTTCATTTTCAATATCCATCATGTCCCATGCATAAAATATTTATGAAAATGAATCCAAAGCAACTGATAAAAGAGACTGGTTATGATTAATTCTCCTTTAATTGGCTATATTTTTGGCAAAATTTCTTTGAACTGTGTATATATTTCTTACAAAGAAAATAATTTGAAAGAATTATAATTCAAGTACAATTATCATGAAGTCTTTTTGAAATTATTTTTCTCTTTATTTAGGTGGTCACCAATGTAGAATATCCTGCTAATGTATTAAACATTGTAGTTTGTTAAGACATTAATGCAACTCATGTAGATGAGCATTTTATTGCAAATAAGTTATTAGCAAGCTAATTTTGTAAGGGAGAATCAAAGACATAGAAATCATTTGCATAATGTAATAAAAGACATTTCTAAATGACATGTATATTGCTTTCAATCATTTCTTTCAAATAAAAGAATTATTAACTGCATCTTTGATGCTAAATTTTCTAAAAGTCAGCCAAATAAATTACTGCCAGTTATTTTGTACAATGGACTGTTGGATAATAATCATGGGCAGTATAGTATTTAAAAGGTTTTCCTATTTTCCTTTTGACTTCTGGGGCAGCAACATATTTCCTTTTGCTCTAATAGTCACAAAGCATGCATGTCCTTCAGAGACACAGACTGAAGATTGGATTGAACTGTTCATAACATTAACTGTTTCTTTATCCTTCTGTAATATCTTGTTAATACATTTATTAATTGTTCTTCATTTGAATTCCATATTTTGTGTCCTTTTTTTACCTGGTCTCACATGAGTCTGCCAACTATTGTTTGTGGGAAAAATGTACCAGGAGGCATGAAATGATAATACTTTCCATTCCTGCAACAGAACTGTTAAATATTCTTTATAAGTCTAAAATGTATTGATTCTTTTGTTCACATTTTTTTTTCAAAATATATTTGAATTACCAGGAACATTATCTAAAACTACAAATAATTAAAATGTATTGATGATCTTGCAATAGTTTTTATCTGCTGAATAAAAAACATGCTAAAAACCTAGTCTTTCATCATTCATGCTTTCATATTTGCTTATCAAATCATTTCTAGTTGTGTGTAGCCAATAAAAGAGAGGATTCAATAATTGGAAAACAAGAATTGGCTTTAATTTAACTTCTACATTGCCACCTTATAACTGTGTCAAACAATTTTTATTGACTTTGCACCTAAGTTGAGAATTTTTATCCTAAGCAATCTATGTTCTTGAGACAATCCATTTTACAAATAACTGTGTGAAAAACATTAAAAAATAATTGGCTGAGTAGTATATCAGATTTCATTTTTTTATATTTAAAATATGAAAAGATTTAGTTTTTTTGTTTTTTTTTTTCATAATCACTTGTAGTTTCATTCTATATTGTGATGCTCTGAAATTGTATTTTTGGTTTTACAAGAAAATTGAAATCAAAAGGAAACTGAAGAAAATTGTCTTAAAATAAGTTACTTATTTCAAGATAGTTTTCTTCATTTTCTTTTTAATTACTATTTCCTCTACTGCTTTAAAATTGATCTGATTCACTTATTTTTGAAAATGGATTTGTTCTTGGTTAAAATCTTCAACCTATGGATAATTTTTTTTATTTTATTACTAGTTTTTCAAGAAAAAAATCAACGATAATATGAAATAACATTAGTTATAATTGTAATAATGAAGAGCATATTGGCCTAGAGTTTTATGATAAAAAGCAATAATAAGATGAAGTAAATTAGTAATAATAGCAATAATGTTCTGGGTGGTGATTTTTTTAAAGAACAAGAAGCAGAAACAAGTTTATCTTTTTGTTTCTGTTGGGGCGCACCCACCTTCTCATCAGAATGGACTGATCTCTCTACTACTAATAGGACAGTTCTATAGAGTTCTGGAGAGATCAGGTGACCATCACATTTCCGTCTCTCTTCCAGAAGATACAGTTGGACTTTATACTCTTTCTGATTGTTACTGACTAACCTGCGTTCGTTTGACTACTAATCTCTCTGTTGTAAATACCTCTTCAGATATACCAGTATTTTTCCCTACGTATGTGTTTGTCCTTATTTCAATACACGCACGCGGAAACACTCAACATCTCAACAATTTCATTCTTATTCTTTATAATATTTTATATCAAAGCTTTTTCAAGAGCAAAATCTGGTTTTAATTGTTTTCACCACATGCATGTCTTTATCAAATCAACTTTTTGTCCTCATGTGATAACTCTTTTCTCTTTTTTTATTACTAATATCAATATTTTTATTCCTTTTATTCCTATTTTTTTTTTAGATAAATTATTTATCAAATTATAAAATATTAAGAATATGGCTAGTTATCAAGTGAAAGGACATGCAATTGACGGAGAGTTTAATAATGGGAAAAATGCCTTTGCTTTCTTCAATAGTGGAGTAGATTATTTGAACTATACAAAAGAAAAACAAATCATGTTAAACTGGATTAAACTAAGACTTTGTATTCATTTCAAATACTTAAGAAATTTAATTTTATATTTGAAATTATACACACAAATGTTTAATCAAAGATTTATATGTTTCTACCAGTTACATACTAAATTTCAATATAAGTGTTAATATTAATTTTTTTACTTAAATATAAAGTCCTAGTGAAAAGTTCATGAAATTTGAATAGTATTTACAAACAAAATGTAGTACAAACTTTTATACCTATACTTGTGAGCAATATTTAGTTTCCCCTGAAAGAAATGGTATAAACTAGTTGTTAATGTAAGTCATTTTTTTCATGGTCTACTTCCCAAAACCTTTGAGTAGTACCTTGGATATGTTGTTTATAAAATATTTATTACTCAAAAGGGTGTATTTATTTAACTGCATATTCTTTATTTGAAATACAGTATATGAATATAAAACTATTTATGTCAACTGACATGTGATATCAAGTGATACAAAATTTTTACATCATATATATTTATAATCAAATATGTGTATATTTATATTCTAATTTGTTGATATCATTTTTTTTCTTTCTTTGAAACATACAAATAATTATCTCAATTTTCTCTACTGTATATTTTGTGTGTCATTCATTTTTTCATGACACATACCAATTTCCTAGATTTATCAACTTAGCCTCAATATCAAGGTCAGTTCCACATTCACAACATTACTCACACACTTTATTACTTATTTGGTACAGTTAAAATGAACTCACTTGAAAAAAGAAATTTGAATTATTTTTCTTAGCTAATTATTTAAATGTTGCAAACTACAATTTCAAGGATCAAGATTTGGCAGGATAAACTAAAAAACTATTATCCAAAGACTGTTGAACATTCATTTATTAAATCATTAAGAAAGAGTGAAGAAAAATAGAAACAGTTGATAATACTGATTTTCTAAGCATAACTTAAGTGTAGCACAAGGTCGAAAGTATGGGGGTACCCAGTGAGGATCGAACTCACTCTTCAGTTTGTAACTGTTTTAGCAAGACAAGCTTGTTAACCATTGGAACAGCTCATATGTTGCAGAAAGTGTTATGTCTTCAAGTTGTAGGGTAGGTGCTGAGATATGACCATCAATATCTAAAAGTTGGTGAGGGCATCATATATTATAATAATAATAATAAATTGATATGGCAATATCTGCAGACTGTAATGTATCTCTGAAGATCTTCAAAAAAAAACTATCAAAATACAAGGACCCTGAAATTAAAACCTCAAAAATGTGGCACATGAGGATATCAATAATTCCAGTTGTAGTTGGATCCCTCGATTTGACTGGAAAAGGTTCCCATAGACTCAATGAAGGGTTCCCTGGTAGCCTAAGCTTTAAAGAAATACAAAAAATTGTACTCACAAGTATAGCTCACACCTTACAAAGGGATTTATCTATGTAAAATGTGTGTGATCTTAGGTGTTTTTCTGGGAGGGAGGTAGTTAAAAAAATGCTCAGTGGAAAATGTCATGATGCCATTTCTGACCTTAGGTCTCTGGTTGGGACCCGGAAGGAAATGAAACAGAAATCAAAGGAAATAAAAAAATATAATAATAATAATAATCATGAAGAGTGTATTAAACGGGTGTGTTGGGACAAAAGCAAGAATAATAGAATGGAGTAAATAATAACAAGAACAATAATAATAAGGACTATTATGTGAACTGAGAGTGTTGGAATAAAAACAATAATAATAAATTGGAGTAAAACTGGTAATAAAGTAGTAGTGGTAAAGAGCTGACAAGTTTTTAAACATTGTGTAATTAAATTATTTTGACAGTAAGTTAATTCATTACAGCATATTTTAGGCTATAAAGCTTACTTTAGCAAACCTTCAGGGCAGGGCATGTATAGCTTGCCACTGAAATCTATCTAGATAATGAACACTATGACTTTTTCTACTTCTTTGTTTCTCTATCTGTAGCAACATATTTACCTGTGGAGAAATGATTAGCAACCTGGTTTCACTATAGAGAGTAATATAAAAGGATGTTGTTATGGTAACTCAAGTTATGCTTGGCTCTACTAAAAGTTAAGAAAAAAAAAAAAAAAAAAATATATATATATATATATATATATATATAGAGAGAGAGAGAGAGAGAGAGAAAGAGGGATGGATGGATGGGGTAGATAGCAGTCCAGAGTTGTGGTGAAAGCAATTTCTCTAGGCGAAGGAAAATTCTAACTTCAAAGCTCTGCTGTCTTGTAGATTTCCCTTGATTAAAAAAAAAAAAAAAAAGCAGAGGAAAGCAACTGTAATGTAACACTCTTTCACATGGTAATGGTAATATTAGTCATTTCCCTACAAGGAAACATTTGGCATTCATTTAACAAGCAGCTAGTACTGTTTTCCATTGAAATTAATAAAATCTTTCTTTTAAAACACTTTTTTAGAAAAAAACAGTTTACAAGTCCAATAGCTTTTATCACTCTTTCCAGTATTGATAGGGGTTTCCTTCCAAGCCTTCTATTTGAAGTGGTGCAGAATGTTAACATTTTGATTATGTCATTATTTTTTCTTTGAGTTACATGTGCTATCAATTTTAGTTGTTACCGCAATGTTCATAGTCATCAAATGATATAATTTCTGCTATTTGGTACAGTTCTTTATTTGTGATTCTGTAGCACCAGTCCACAATGCAGAATATTTGCCAAGAATCTCAGGCTTTACTTGCTTTTTTTCTCCATTGATCTGAAGAAGTGATTATTTAAGCCAGATATGTTATTTCAGTTTGTCTTTTGATTACTTATAATTTGTTATGAAGAATCTTTGCAATGTTGTGAAAATTGTACATATGTAAATTTAATATTTGTTGTTGCTGTTGTATATCATGTCATTGTCTGTATATCTATGACAAGTCCTGTGCTGATAAGAAGGTGACTGTAGGTACAGACAAGTCAAGTTGGAGGAACCTAGTCACCAAGCTAAACAACCTTTTGGTAAATATTAAATTGTTTTTTCATCAAATAAGGTAAGGTGTAAGTCAGTTGCTCCATTAAGTATCTGAGCAGCTCTTTCTGGATTAGCACTGATCACCAATTCTTTAGAATTAAAGGTAACCTCAAAATGATCTGATCAGTTTAGCATGGCATTCACTTAAAAATTATGGGTTGCAAAAATTTAAATATATCAACAAGACTGAATCTTTTTGAAATGTACAAACTTTAGTTGATGATATAGGAATTTGCCCTAAACATGATAAAGCAATTACTAAAGAATTGCAAAGATATTCAATAGAAAGTGCAGCACTATCAGAAACTCATCTGCTGGGAGATCAAGGAAATATAAGGAGCATACACATCATCTGAAAAGGAAAACAAGTCAAAGTGAACCAGGTAAAGGATGTGCTATCAAGAACACTTTAGTGTTAAAATTGCTTGAATTACCATTAGGTGTTAATAAAAGACTTATGACCTCTGAAATAAAATTAAATAGATATTGCTTTTTTACTTAGTACATAAGCACTTGCTCTAGATAGTAATAAAGATGCTAAGCTTACTTTTTAAGGAACATTAAAAGAAATTCTTAATGTGTTTCCAAATACTGACAAAATTTTTCTGTTAAGAGACTTAAATGCTAGAATTGATACAGACTAATACACATGGAGTTGTCTAGGATGACATGAATTGAAAAAATGAATGAGCACAGTTTGATGCCTCTTTAACTTTGTACAGAACCTATTTATATCAAAATACTCAGTTCAAACATAAAGGAGATCATTTCAATGTGGATGCACTCTCACTCCAAACAATGGCATGTTATTGATTAAGTCATTGTTCAATGCAGGGCTATAAAAGATGTACTTAATATGCATTCATTAAAAAGTGTTGACTGCTGGTCAGATGATGCTCTTGTTAGAGCTAAACTTCATACGGTCGTTAACACAGGAGATCTGACATTTAGCACTCTTCCTAGGCATATAAATGTTTCAAAAGAAAAAGATCCTGTTGTACAGGAACATTTTAAAAAAACTTCTTATCTTTTCTGGGTGCCTCTTGTCCTTGGTGACAGAGCTGGCACTAGGATCTTGTCTTCCACCTACCAACTTTGATACAGGGCTCCCCTCTCTACTACATGTCAATTTCAAAGTTTCCCAACCTGGGTGTCAAAAACTCTCAAAGGAAAATTGTGGGGAAAGGCAGCATTTTTTCAAATTACCAAGAATTAGGGAATTATCCAATTTAAATGAAAATCTCAGTACATATTTATTAATTATTTACTTTTATAATAAATAGTTTTTTTTTATATAAAAAAAAATCTGAGAAAATGTTATTCTTTTTGTAATAACCACCAATATTTTCATGACTAAATTTTACTCAAAAAAAATGTTTAAGTTGCAAATTTTTACATTTCCATAAAGATTAATTGCCGATGCATCTCTCCTGAAAGTTTTTCAAAATTCCAACACAAATAGGATTGTCTTAAAAATTTGTTTTAAAAATAATATTTCAGTTTTCAGGAAAATTTCTCATGTGTTGAAAACTTTAAACATTTTTATTTTTTAAGTGATCATTTTCTTAATTTTTTATCTTTCTGGAAATGCAAAAAATAAGAACTATAAAATTCATTTTAATTATGAGCCGTGAACTTCTGGTTAGAATTACTATTAGAAAAAAAAAATTCAGAGATCCTCTTTAGTGGATAATCTTGAAATAAAAGATGATTTTACCAAGGTATATTACCCTCTAAATTGATTTGAAAGTAACTGTTCAGAAAGAAAATTACAATTTAAAAAATTAAGCACAATACCACTTCTCCCCCCTCCTCCCCATTCACCAGTAGTATACACTGCACTGACCATGCAGATACACAATGTATATTATTAGTTGATGACTGATAATGTAATGTCAGTTTTAAAATAATTAAAAAAATAGTGGATGGCTGAAAAAAACGACAGTGGTCACATTGGGGCCCAAAAAAATGTGTGGACCCCCACTGGTCGGGGGTTTCAGGGGTAAGTTGCACTGGCCTTGTTTTGATGAACGTTTGGTGAAGGTGATGCTGATATAGTTTAGTTTAAATTTAAATCTGAAATGAGACTAGCACTTAAAAGCCACAAAATATTACAAGAAATCTTAAGAAAATCAGAGCAAAAGTACAAAGGGCAATAAGAATTATGAAAGATAGTGAAGAATGTTGTCAATGGATTGTCAATTAGCCTCAGATAGCACAACACAAAGGATTTTTACTGTTTTATTAATTCTATAACTACTTTGAACTCGTCATGGGGTGGAACTTTTTACCTCTATGAAAGACGATAGAAGAAACATATTTTTGATTTGCTAAATTGAGATTCAAATGTTGCCATTAGTATTATAAATATAGAACAAAAACAAGCAATTACTGAAATGTATAATACTCCTTCTATTGGGCAAATATAATGATCAACAGAAAAACTTAATCTGAGTAAATAGGGATGGACTTTCAGCAGAAATCTTTTTACTTTGGAAGTGAGCACCTGACCAGTTATGTGATATAAAATTCTGGAACTGTTCAAAAGAATAGAGAGTTACTTTTATGATTCCCATTTACAAAAAGGTGAACATATCTCCAAATAGCATCTGGAATCTCATTGTGGTTTTAGAGCAATCAGAAGAACAATGAGTTCCTTTGATTGGTCTAAAAACAATTTTTATTGCTAGATAACAAGAAAAATGCTAAGAAAAAAATTTGGATTTTGTTCAAGTTTTTACTAACTTAACAAAGGCATTTGACTTTGTAAATAGATAAGCTTTATGAGATATTTTGCTTTAGCTAAGATATTCTGCACTTTGTGAACTTTGTGAGATCATTTCATGATAACATGGAAAGTTGTGTATAATAAAGGAGGCATCCTTACTGAATCTCTTAAGGTAGAAAATAATATCAGCAGAGATCATCTATGTACCATGTTCCTTCAGGAAGTTGGCGATCATGGCTCTCCACAATTTCCTGTACTTTGTAGCCCTGAGTTTAATTTATCTTTTTGCAATTTCTCCTAAAGCCTGACCTACCATCCATTTACACAAAGTCGTTAGGTAGGTAGTTCATGCACTGTTTCCCTCTGTCTCTTCATTATGCCCTGTGAGTATCACATTTTCCAAGCCATCTTTCATCATTATATGCCCCAGAAATTTCAACTATCTCTTTCTGATTCTAAATATAAGTGTCCTTTTTGTTGCCATTTTCTTTAAAACTTTGTCGTTGCTCAAATGTTCAGTCCATAGTATTCTCAGTATCCTTCTGTAGAACTACATTTCTGTTACATCATCTTTTCTTCATCTGTCCAGTATGCACTGCTACATAGGAGGACTGACATTATTCAACAGTTCAGTACTCTTTTCTTTTTTTCTAAATACATTGCGTAGTTTTAGGAAGGTATCTTTTGCTGTCCCAATGTGCCTTCAGATTTCAATGTAACACTTTCCTTTTGCTGTTAAAAGAATCCTCAGATATTTAAATTGTTGTACTTGCTTTATGGAATAATGGATTGCAGCTTGGATTGAAAAACCAGAGAGCTGACTTTGAATTCCGTTCAAGTTCATTACCTTCACTTACATGCTAATACCCTTGGGAAAGGTATGAATCAGACTCTTTTCTCTACAGCTATGCGTAAATAACAAGACAGACTGGGTTCTATAGACTTGGCTGGCAACTGGTCTAAGAAAAGGAAAATTCTGTATTCAAATTAGCCTGGAAAAATTGGGTTCTGTCAGGCTATCTTGCCCAAAAGCACACCACTTCTACTATAACTGCAGTGCGTCTGGTGTCCCTACAACTCTAATGAGTTATGCAACTTGTGATTGTCACTTGCTTGAAGTTTTCTATATATGTTGTTGTTATGGTAAATACATTTAAGGATTGCAACCATGGAATTTATGTGCAATATAGAAAAACAGATTAATTATTTAGCCCAAGAAGAATTGCTGCCAAAAACAAAAACTTTCACTACAAAGGTTTACTTTATGCTGATGATTGTGATTTGATTACCTACAGAGTGATATGCAATACTTAATGAAACTCAATAAACGCTTTAAAGCTTTGATAAGACCATGGTGATGTATCAGCTAGCACCAACTAATTTGTATTATGAACCAGAGATCTTCCTAGACAATATTGAGTTGCATATTGTGGAAAAATTTATGTAGCTTTGAAGTATTGTGAATTGTCTTTGTTCTTTAGATGATAAGATTACAATCAACATCCAAAAATCTACTTAGGTTTTTAAGAATCGAGACGGTTGTGTTTGGTTAGATAGAAATATTAAAGGTAATATCAGATTTTGGTTTGTAGAGTATGGGCACTCTTTTGTCTCCTTTATCCATGTGAAACCTAGGTAACATACCAAAAAACTTCAAAGCTCAGGAATGATTTTGTCACTGTTGATTATATATCAAAATTCATTTGACACTGGACATGGAAATTTTGATGTAGGCTGTTATGTTTAGCAATGAAACAAAAATCTATAAGCACAGGCTATTTTGGATGGGTCATTTGATCAGAGAGGATGATAAGTACATACCAAAACAACTACTTTATGGGGAGATAAAAGGCTACAACATAAACCAAAAGTGCGTTTCAAGGATTCAATAAACAAGTCACTCACAGCTTTTAAAATCAATCAGGATAATTGGGAGAATGATGCTATTGACCAATTAAAATGGAGGAAAGATATTTATGTGGAAGTAAATCTTTCAAAAAAGCAAGCACTGTCATGAAAAGAACAACCAATGCATAATGAAAATACACTTTTGTGTATGATATTCGTAGCCATTTATGCCTCCCAGAAGCAAGCTGGCCTGAACTAGTTATATACATAGTCATAAACAAAGACCTCCAACTGACTTCATGCAACAAATTTCTCCATAATTATCCTATCCTATTTATAATAAAGTATGTAGAGAACGGTTCTAAATTAGCTAGGGATGAAAAATCTTGCAATAACAATGTTCAATCAAATAATCAATCAAAATAATAGTTTTTGTAGCATATTTGTGAAAAAAGAGTCAATCCCTTGCTTGGCTTAAGTATCATTGTAGATCACACTATTTATAGGTTAATTGTATTCATTAAAAATTGATTATTTCTTAAGGTTTAATAAGAAAATGTCTGAATAATTTATCTCCAAGTCTCTTTATATATATATCATATATGTATATTTCTGCATATATATAGGGATGTACAGAAGCAGAAATGTATATTATCTGCAATAATCATTGCAAATCACTTGCAGGCTTCAAAAACCAGTCATTTTCACAAGAACCCAAAACATTGACCAAATCTGTCAGTGATGGTCATGCTTGTTTAACAAGTCAACAGTCATCAGCCATACAAAAATATGACCTGACTAGCCATCTGCATAGTCTGACACTAAAACCTCCAACTGGCTTCATACAACTAATTTCTCCAGATTTATTCTACCCAATTTGTAATAAAATATGTAGAAATAGGACTAAATTAAGTAAGGATAAAAATCTCACAATAACAATGTTCACTCCAATAAGTAATCAAAACAGCTTTTGTGGCAGTTTGTGAAAAAGAGTGAAAATGTTTTGCCAGGTTTAAGTGTCATTGAAGATCACACAATTTATAGGTCAATTGTACATATTTCACATTTTATTTATTTTATTCCAATTTTTATATATTCATTCATATTTATTTTTAATTTTGTAGCAAAATAATTCAATTTGTACATTGTAATTCATTTTGTTTAGAGTTTGAATCAAATAAACCTATTTTTGTGATGTACATATATGATCTATGATAAAATTAGTATAACAGTATAAATTGGTCAATTTACATATTAATGTATTAGAAAAGTCTTAATTTCTATATTAATGTGTTAAAAATATACTATTGTGCAAAACTTTTAGGTCACTTTAGTAAATTAATTACTTTTGTTAATTTTACCCCAAAATAGAGAATGATTAGCAAGTATAATCTAGCATACAACAGCACATTTTATAATCTTTGAGGTCCTGAAAACAAGTTTTTGTTAATGTTGTATGGTGGATGACAGAGCATCTTAAGCATAATGATGTTGAAAAAAGGCCATACAAAAATAACAGGCCAATTGAAAATTTCAACATTCAGCTCTTAAGTTAAAAGATTCTTTTTTATTTTTTGCAAAAAGTGATCTATTATTGCAGAAAGTGCAAAATGTCAAAGTATGGAGTTAATAATTAGTATTGCTGCATTTGAATTGAATAGCTGTCTCAATTTGATATGGCTTTGAATAGAACAAGCTTTAGATTTTCTCATTGGGAATTTTTTCCCATTTTTCTTGCTGGTCATTCCTAAGATTTGGAGATTACATGGTTTTTGTTGGAACTCTTGTTTCTTCAATTCTTACCACAATAGTTTAATTATATTAAGATCAGGACTTTGTACTGGCCTGTCTTCCAAAAATTGAAAATCTTAATAAGAAACCACTTTGTTGTATGTGATGTGTGACAAGGAGCACTGTCATTTTGAAAAAATTCTCCATCTTTGTAGCCTGGCAGAATATTAGACCATTCTAAACTAATATAGTTTTTGCTGTTTAGGTTTCCATCAACTTTTACCAATTTTCTTCTACCATCACTTTTGACTGTCACATCCTTGTCAGCTTATCAGCCTGGTTCTGATTTGATTTCACCAGTCTTATATCCACTGATAATTCATACTCATTTACTAACTTTTCTATTGTGTCAATTCTTCAATTTTTGCTTTCAGCTTTTTGTATGTATTCAAGCCTTCCCAGTGAGAGTATCTGAGATCTATCCATGAACATATGCAGGATCCATAAAAAAGTGCAATAATGTTGCTTTCCATTGTAGTGCCATGTTGACACCTTTCAGGATAGCATCCAAGTGTGTCATGTTTATGTGATGAGTGTAGTTTTCTGGACACAATCAGCATGCATTTTCCATGATGCCTCCCTTAAGCTTAAAAGATATATCAATTGTAAAAGAGTTCATGTTGACCCATACATCAAACTCATGTCTGTCAACATCCCCCTCATTCCTAACAGAGTTGTCCTGTCATACCCTGGTCATGATGTCCCTAATCATAGTTTTAAGGGAGGTGTCAGTTATTTCATCACCCCAAGTGAATGTGAGTATGTTTTATGAAAGTGGTCGCAACTTGAAGACAGATGTACATAGAAAAGTGTCTTACTAGTTTCCTGCACATCAAAAACATGTTGAACCACATCAGACACTTCTGGAACTTTGCTTCCACATTTCCAATGTAGGATTCTATGCTCTCCTCAGACTTGCAAGCTGAGTACTCTAACCATACCAGGTCCTTGCATGTCAACCCCAATCACAGCATTTTGTCTCACATGTACTACAGGCAGTATGTCTTCATTGATGTAAACATCATTGATGTCATGTACTGAATAGATTGATCTTTTGAAAATATAGTTTCTACATGTCATAATCACTGGTGTTAAATTGAGCCCAAACCTCATTCACGTCAGGCAATATCTCTGCTCCTTGAAGATTACTGTTTGAAAGAGCCACAGAAATCTGTAGGTAGGCATTTCAAAGATCCAGTACAGACACATTTGACCCCTTCCTCCATCATTCTCTCAATTTCTGTGCACAAATGTCAGCACAAGCTGTGTATGTGTCAACATGCTCATTTAACTGTTGATAATAGAACACAGTTTAGGGTCTTATGAATGTGGCAGAGACTCGTTAGGGATATCCAAAGAAAATATGGAGACCAGTTAAAAGCTTCTAGCAGGCATAAGAAGCTGTCTCAAATTTCACTAGATCATACACAGAGCACACTTTTCCTATGTTGTTTTGTGCTATAGATATCTGTGGGATTAAGATTTTCAGCTTTCAAGATCATTTTTAGAGTAAGGTATTAGTCTCCAGTTATTCAGCTACTCGTGTAATTTGCATTGGAACTCCCTTATGACATATGCAAAGTCACAAATACCAGGGATGTAAATCAAAAAAGGTAAAAAATTTGTATCCACAACATGCAACATACAACTGTCTACTTCACATACAAAGAATTCTGAATACCCCTATCATCCAAAGCAGCATTCTTTTATTGTGGTAAAAAGGCTGTGATTGGTCAAGACTGATAAGTAATCAGAAAAATTACCATATTTTGAGGTTTTACTAAAGTAGATCCGATTTTGATATTTCTTTCCTTTTTTGACAAACAGTGCAGAGAATGCAAATTCTTTTTTGAGGTAAGACTTGTTTATCTCCTTTGTCACCACATCTGGAAAATGAACTGAGAAAGAATAGTAGTAAACACAGAGAATATCTAAACCCTCTGCAATATTTTACTAATAACAGAATCATTGAATGAATTACATAAATGCTAAATGATCTAAATAGTAAAAGGTTTGAATGTTGACAAAAAGTAATAAAACAAAAGTAATGTTGAATTGTAATGTGATGAAAACAAGTCAAATAAACAGGATGATGAACTGAAAGAAGTCAAAGAATACATCTAGTCAGGACAGGTGATAACATTAAAGAAAAATGCAAATGAAATAAAACAATGTATAATAATAGGATGGAAAGAAATTAACAAAAATAGACATAATAAAAAGCATCTTGTAACAAAGAGTATAATAAATGGATAATCCTTGTTATGATATATGAGTGCAACACATGAAAATTAAGAAAAATGTTTGAAAATAAACTAAAAAAAAGCACAAATATCAATGGAAAGTGCAATGCTAGGAATAATTCTGAAAGATAGAAAGAGAAGACCATGGATCCAGCAATAGAACACTATTATAGAAGTGATTAAAAGCCAAAAATGGTGGTGGGCAGAACATATAGCCAGAAGAAAGGATGATAGATGGAGTAAAAGGTTGGTTGGTTGTTGCCTGATGTGAAACAAACACTATTGGAGAAAAACAAATAGAAGATGGAGAGAAATAGCAGAGAATAACAGTCACAGTTGTCATGCAAGGATTTGGGGAAGGTCTTTGTCCTGAAGTTGATTTGCAATAGCTGTTGCTGATGATGTTCATATCTTCCTCTTCCATGTGCGATCTCCCTTCCTGACGTGAGCGATCATGGCTCTCCACAACTTCCTGTCCTCTGTAGCCCTTAATAAAATCTTTTTTGCTATATCTGTTCTGCCAATACAAGCTCATTTGGTAGGTTATGCACTGCTTTCCTCTGTGACCTCTTTTTGTATATCCTGTGAGTGTCAAATTTTCCAAATCCTCTTTGTCCCAGAAATTTCAATATTCTTTTTCTGATGCTACTTATAAGAGTCCTTTTTTGTTTCCATTTTCTCTAAAACTTCCTCATAAATATGAAATGATATTAATATGTAAAATGATATATTCCGTGCTAATAGGAAGATATACTTGAAAAACAAGGTGGATAAAATAAGTAAAGGTTTACTGTAAAAAACCAGTTAAATAAGAAATAAAGTAACAGTTATGCACAAGGTTGTTGCAAGTTAAACCAGTAATGAGTGCTACTATTGGAAGGTCGGTAGTTCTTGCGTAAGTCTGAGTTGTACTCAACAGATCCCAGCTAGTATATTTAGCTACCTCCCCCACGAGGACAGCATGTGGCACAAGGGCAGATAAACCTGGGTTCTCCGAGCCCATAGGCTCAGCCAAAAATATTCCCTTTTTGAACCTGTATAAACGGGTTCAAGGGCAGTCTACCTCTCCGAACGTGACTCTGCCCTTCGGTGAAGCCTCGTCTAGGTTCCTCTCTGCCCGAAGGCAGAGAGTTCGACTGTTTAGCTTGAACAGATCCCAGCTAGTCTCCATAGTCTGATGACTTACAGATACTTATAGATAGTTACTACTGATAGTGTAGTCACTCATGGGGGTAACAGGTTATTCCATTGCATCATAAAAAAAAAAAGAAATGTGAATTGTAAACGTATATCACTGGTATCCAAATATATCTGAATTTTTTAAAGGGTGATAACTAGTAGTTACAGATGTTTCATGTCAAGTGTAAGTCAGGACTTTGAAAGGCACTACACCCACTCACCCACCAATGTTCCCTTGTTTGTTTGATTTTTTTTATATACTAAGTTAAGCTTAAATATTATTTACAGGACAAGTGTGTCATAATTTGTAGAATACTTTCAATCAAATGAGCAAAGTATTATAAATTTAAAAATCTTGAAGGAGTTTCAGCATAAATTATTACAAACCATTATATCGGTTTAGCCTATATATTTAAAAAAATAACTGCAAATTTATCAGCTGTCTGATTGATCAGATAATCTGTTTCTGAAGGAATTATAAATCATAATGGAACAAAGTTGATGTCAGAGAAAATTGTAAACTTTAAAGGACAGTGTAAGAGTTTTAGAAATGGGATTACATATATTATTAATGATGTCAATGATTGATGTTTGAATCAAAGTAAAAAAAAACAGGATTATAAAATACTAGTTTTCAAGGAAGATAGGCCCTCCCCATTTGGAAGATTACTACAACACAGTCTTCTTACTCTCATTTTTCTCTTTTCAGCTTTGTACCTGGTAAAGTACAGCTGACTAAAATATTTAAAAAATATAGTTTAAAGGTGACTTTTACCATTCAAAATATTTGATTTTTCTGAGAACATATAATATTCTCAAAGCTCGGTGATTCCATGTACAATATTAACATCAATATTGAGGCAAAATTAAGATGGCTCTAAATTTAATATTAACCCTATTTTAACATCGCAGAAACTTACAGATTTGGCTATGGTTCTTTTAAGATATTAATTTTTTTTATGAAACTGAAGTTTATAGGAAAAGAAGAGATCAAATATTTCAAAGCATGTGCAATAAGAAAAAATGGTCATTACTTGATAAAACTATTTTGCTGAAGTGAATACCTCAGTGGCTTTTAGCTGTGCAGACATAGACAATTTTATAATATCATTAGTAAAGTGACATAAACAACTAAACTATTTATAACTATATTAGTGCTTACAAATTTTTTCTAATTACTTTAGGTGTGCATTCATTATTTCATTATTATAAGTATACAAAGCATTGTTTAATGAAGATGTGAACTTAAGTGCAGTTTGAATTAATTGGTCATCATGCATGAGTTGGCAAGTCACTCAAAACAGTTTAGTCGAGTATAATCATTGATTTATGATCAAATTGTGCAAGGGAAATATGATGTTTGGCATTGTTGATAGCTTTTATACATGAGAAGTGTAGGACAGGTAGTGAATATAAAGAATTTAAGAAAATTGATTTTAAGCTTATTATCCATTGAGGTAGTGTGGACAAGATGGTCATTGTAAGTTAATTGCATGTAATAGCCATATATGGGAAGGAAGCTGGAGTGAGTGAAGTTGGCTTTGGAGCAGGTGCTTTGATGGACAAGTGTAAGAGCAGCTGTAGAAGAAGGTGCATTTGAAGCTTAGTCATTATAAACACTTATATCAACATTTGTACATCATGGATTTTACAAGTACAATATCGATTACCCTTTATCTGGTTTCGATATCAGCTTTCTATGTCTGAAGTGAATTGAGGAAATCAATTCAGAATCTGCAATGGAATTTTGCACCTGAAAACAATGAGGAAATTAACCCTTGAAAACTGAGAATGCTACTTTGCAATTCTGTCCTCTTGGCAACTCTGATCACAAGGTAGTGTCTGTAGATATTTCTTTCTGCTCATCTATTAGCCAAGAATCCCCTATTAACAGGATGACATTTTTGTTACCTACACACTGGGATTCATTTTGTGATTTTCTTTGTGACTCCTTTTGGAAAGAATTTTTAATTTTCCTGTTGAAAAATGTTCCACTGAGGTTTCTTTCTGGGTGAAAACTAGCATTTGAGCTTTCTTGCCAGCATAGAAACCACAATTTTCTCCTTGGTTCACTCTGTTTGTTCTGTTACTATAACCCACAAGAATCAGTTCTTTTCGCTATTATTAGGAATAATCAAGAGTGATCTCCCCTCGTTTTCTTACTCTCCTCTTTGAGAGAGCTATTTCTGTTTACTGGGACTATAAAAGGACACTATACATGAACCTTGTATTCTCAGTTGAATAAAGCTTTCTTAAAGCCTACACCTGCATACTTTTATAATTACAGCTATATCAACATGATAGCTTGAATTATAACAGATGCCTCATTGTAAGGACAAGTCATTATTCAATGTTAGAATGAGACACAATATAGGCTCTCAAGTTTGGTTCTAGAGCTTACTGGTGGCTCTGTAAGAGTGTGTTCAACAAGAGTAAATACTCAATCCCTCCCCCCTTCAATCAGTTTGAAGTAATATCTGCTGCTGATAAATCAAAGGTTTGCACATAAATTCTCTTCCAACTTCCCTCTTGACTCTACAGGAGTATCTTTGCCTGATTTTCCACCTAGAATAGAATCTTAGTAAAGATCAGCAAGGGATAGAGGGAGGTGGAGAGCCATGATCGTCTACGTCCTGAATGTAGGTGATCATTTCTCCACCTCCCCTCTATCCCTTGCAGCTCTCAGAAAGTTCCTTCCCTCTGCCACCTTCCCCAGACCATGTTCTGTCATCCACTTGCTCAAGCTCATCAGGAATGTCACACACTGCTTTCCCTTGTCTCTCTTTCCTTCTATCTGACCCATGAGTATAAGATTCTCCAGGTCCTCCTTCCTCATTATGTGTGCCAAAAACTTCAGCTGTCTCTTGCTGACATTTCCAAACAAGATCCCCAAAAGGTTTGTGGACTTGAGCATGAGAAGATTATGGAGAGCCAAAGTTAAAAAAGAAGTCAAAAACATTTTAAAAGATCCTGTTCAAGCATGAGAATGATCAACAACATTCAATGACTAAACTTCGTATGCATCTGAATGAAAAAATCTCAAAAAACACTGATTTGATGATGTAGCCTTTGCTTGTTCACATGATCTTAAACAGACTGAAAATATGTGAAACTGAAAAGGAAGGTTTACATTGTTAGACGGCAATTTATCATCAAGGATGAACTTTGAAATGCTATTTTCGATGTAGTCTGTTTCATATGAAAAATACAACATCTAAAAAAATCAATTGATGAATCACTTCTTAAACTAGTTTCAGAACATGGACATACATTTCGTATTTAAACTTTCATGTTTATGTTGTTTTTTATGGCTTACCAACAGGTTATTTAAAGCTAGAAAATATTTTTAGATAGTAAGAAATTTTTTTTGAGATAATGATCTCTATCTATAAAAGGCAGGATGTGTGTGTGTGTGTGTGTGTGTAACGAATGCATGGCCACAATTTTCGGTGGATTTGCACAAAAGTTTACATGCACATGCTACAAGTTAGCGGGAAAGCCAAGAACGACTTTGCATTTCCCAACTCCCATCGATAGTGGAAATAATTGATTTTTTCATGCTTCTACGGCAGTTTTCATGTAGTTTGCGGCCATTTTTTACTGGCCAGAGTGAGAGCCTATAGCTGGCTGCCACGAATAGGGAGGAAGATTCTATTGGCCAGCGTGAGAGCCAACAGCTGACTGACACGAATGTTAACTAGCATGCTAGCATGCAAAAAAAATCGATAGCTGTATTCGTCACAAGTGGGGAAACTCCAATTGGCTCATTTGCTTGCTTAAACTCAACATTGATTCTGCAGAACTGGGTTGGGTGTGAAAAAGTATTTGTTGTTAACATTCTTTTTTCATTCAGTTTTTCCAGTGACAAGTCCTTTTTTAAAGCTGATCGTTTTGTGTTCATTTTGTTTAGTTCTTTTTTCGTAACAGATTTAATGTTTAGTATAGAGCTTAGAAAAAATTCACAGTGTGAGATAGGCAAGAAGTAAGGCATGTAGCAACATCAGCACGGCAAAGGGCACTCCTTTAAAGGCAAGGAAGGGCAAAAATATTTTAAGTCAAGTGATTGCGATTGCTGTATGAGTCATACGATTTTTGAATCAAGCCCGTGCAATGCCAGGCCATGCTGCTAGTTTTTACTAATACAAGTTCTACTAATTAAGCCATAACTGGTGGCAGATGAAATGGATTCATACATTTCCCAAGGGTATTTGAACATAAGTGAATATAATGAACCTGACTGGAATTGGAACTTGGCTCTCTAAATTCCAATTCTGAGCCATTATTCATTGCACCACCCACACATCCAAGCTTACAGCTTCTGGTATTCCCAAGCAGTCACCCATCTAGGTACTGACCATGAAATATTAACATGGAAGCTAAAAAAACAAAAGAAAACAAATCAACCAAATATTAAACCTAGACAAACAAATAAATTGCATTGCCAAGTCCCAAGCACTCATTAAATTAAAAGACCACAAAAAAAACTTCAAAACAAACCCAACATGCAGACTCATGAAAGTAGAGTAGGTAAAATAAGTAAAATAATACTAGAAAGAATTAACTAAGAAATAAGGAAGAAGTGGAGAAACACAAAAACAACTATAGACTGCTTCCACAACTTAAAAAACAAATGTAATTGTGAATTTATACAACTAAATATAAAAGATTTCTACCCTTTTATAACAGAAACCATGCTAAATAAGGCCATCTCCTTAGCTCAAGAACAAATAAAAATTTCTAAAAACAAAGTAAAAATCATTAAACACTCCTAAAAATCACTATTATTCAACAAGATGCATGGATGAAAAAAGAAGGAACCTTTGACATTACAATGGGAAGCTTTGATGGTTCAAGACCTCGGGGTTATATGGATACATTTACTACATGAACTAAATAAAATAATCAATAAAAATGATATAAGCCTTTACAGGGATGAAAGTCTTATAATCCTAAGAAATCGTAACAGACAAAACCAGAAGAATAAGCATAAAAACTTTTAAAAATATGAGATTTGACATAGACATAAAAACTAACCTAAAAGAAGTAGATTTCCTAGATGTCATATTCAACCTAAGAAAAGATACATATCCACTATATAGAAAATCTAATGACAAACTACTGTACATACACACATCTTCCAATCAACAGCCGTCAATAATCAAGTAGATCCCACAAATATATATGTGCTCAATATCATATGAAAATATAAAATTGGACAATGAGGTCAACACCTAATGGAAATAGTCCGTTTCAAGCTTAAATACAATCTTCAGAATGCGTGTTGTGTTTTGGCTTGATTATTTATATATGCTCATCAATGGTGCATTATGGGTAGAAGGTCTTCTTTATGGGTGAGTAGTAACAGTTATGTTTCAAATTATCCTAGAAGCTATTGAATATAAATAATTGTAAATCCAAATGTAGTTATTTGTAGCTATTTTATAATGTTGTTTGTTTAATTTTTTCTTATTATTAATTACTTTATTATTTGTTTTGCCATTTTTTATTTTGTGCATTTATAGGTTGTTAATTTGTTTATTACTTAATTGTATATTTAAGTATTGATTTTTTGTTTATTTTATTTATTTATTTTTATCTTTTTATTTTTTTCATATTCGTTTTTTGTTTTCAATTTTTAAGTAATACAGTAAAAATTTGTTTTTATATCTTTATTTTGATATGAATTCTAATCATTTATTTAGTAATTTGTGTTGGGAAGGTTATTATAGCTATTTTCTCCTTTTCTTAAAATATCAAAAAAATAATAATAAAGTAATCAATAATAAATAATGAGTAAAAAGAGTTAACAAACAATAATATAAAAAACTGACAAGTAAATGCATCTTACAGAAATTTCCACTAATATTGAAAAATATAAAGGATAAACAAAATATTTAGCACATTAAGTAAATATGCATCATAAATAATGTGGAAAAAAAACTTTCTTAAGGCATATGAGCTGGAATTGCACCTTTTTACCTAAAAAGAAGCATGGAGAGGAACCAGCTCCAATTTTGGGATACAATCAGGAGCTGAAGTTGCTCCACAATTAGAAAAGTAAAACTCTGAGACCTATATTTTAAAATAACACATTTAATTCAGTCAGTCAGTTATGTGCCATACATGACACACACTTAGGTGATCATGTATCTTTCGATACATGACTGACAAGGCAGATTTTTTTTCCCACAGCAGGTTGCCATTTCTTTCTGCAGTAGACCAGTTGTCATCCAAGGCTATAGAACCCGGTCTGTCCTGTTACAGGAGGTAGAAGAGGATTCATACCTTTCCCAAGGGTATTAGCATGTAAGTGAATCTAATGGATTCAAATGGAATTTGAACTTGGCTCTCTGATTCCACAATCCAAGATGCTATCCATTACTCCACCATGCCATAAATTCTAAGGATAAAATGACTGTACTCAGCTTGAAGTTAAAAGCAAAATTCTCTTTTAAAATATACATTTAGGAGCCTATAGCTATGAAGCTACACAGACTAGAAATAAAATAAAATAAAATAAAAACAAAACTATTTTCTTCATGTGTTGAACTACAGTACCACCAAATATCAACTTGGTATCTTCTTAGAATGCAACATTATGAAGTGTCAAAGTGGGTAAATTGTGGTATTTTTAAATCAGCAAAAATTGACAGCAGATTTTAAGAGGCCATAAGTTGGAGTCTAATGAAAATAAAATTTTAGGGATTTTAAGTGGTTACTATATATTAAAATTTCATAAAAATCTGAGACAGTACCCATGGGAACTTCCAAAAATTTGGTTGATATGGAATTACCTATATATATATATATATATATATATATACACACACACACACAGACTGTTTCGCTGTATCACAGCTCATCAGTGTTACCTCTAGCTAGGATCGAAACCTGACTGAATTGGCGTCAGTTGGGGATTCTGCCACTAAGCCATTGGCGCACGACAGGAATCAAGGTGAATTTAAGCATATTTATTTTTAGATAAATACACAGTGACTGAGAGAACTCGATTCGATTTACCGAAGAGTGTTGCATTATTAGCTGTAATAGTCACTGTTTACAAACCCACACTTCCTCCCCAGAGAGACGTAATTCTATATCAACCAAATTTTACATCACTTAATCTATATATATATATATATATATATATATATATATATATATATATATATATAAAAATCTTAAATTTTAATTTAAGTGGATACTCATATTTGAGTAGATGTTATGTTTATTCATTAAACAGTGTATTTATTTATTTTCGTCTGCAAGCCTGAATGTTCGCGGAATCTTATTAAAGAAAAATTTACTCTGTCAGGATTCGAACCTGCATTCCTCTGTGCAGAGGGAGTTATCATTAAATCTGATATGCTCTAATCAACTCAGTTAGAGAGAATCAATTAGTCAGGCAAGGTTGAATTGTAACTCTAAGCAAAGATTTCTCATTCTACAATTTTTCATATCTGCACAATTTCATATCCAAACATAAACAAAGTGAATTTTTAGAGAAAGTAATGTATTTTTTATTAATCTTACATAATATTTTATCACCTTAAATGTTATTTTTAGTGGATGCTCATATTTGAGTAGATACTCTGTTTATTTATTAAACAGTATATTTATTTATTTTTGTCTACCAGCAGGATGTTCGAAAAATCTTCTTATAGAAAAATTTATACATTCAATCTTGCAATTGATTCTTAGTCCTTTCTTTTCATTTCACTACTTTCTGTAGGAGTTCTGTGAGTTTCCTTTCTATGTCTGCTATCAACACTATGTCATCTGCATATCTTATATTGTTAAGATTGTGGCTGCCAATAATGAATCCTTTTAGGACTTGTAATTCTTTCAGAATTGCCTCACTGTATAGGTTGAATAAATCTGGTGTCTTTTACCTCTTTCTATTTTTGTATCTTTACTGAATCCATTTTCTATCCATATGCAGGCAGTTTGCTGCCATTATATGTTCTAGACTATTCTAATATCCTTTCCAAATATATTATAGTTAACTAGTAGTTCCAACAGTTCTTTGTTGTTTACTTTATAAAACACTTTTGCATAATCTATAAAACACAGGTATGCATCCTTCACATTCCTTGTTCCAGTGTCTTCACTATTCTTGTCCTATTTCTGTTCTGATTCTGCTGCCTGTTCTATTCATCAAAATTCAGATGATAAGACCATTGGACAATCAGCCTAATGAGACATATAACAAAACTATCCAATACTGTGATTAAAAAATGTAGTAAATACAAAAAGATAAATTTTCTTGATGAAAATTCAAAACTTGATAAATCAGAGTTATGCAATAAGTGAATGATCTAATGTCACCAGAGTTTAGTTTGGCTTGTAATAATTGAGAATTAAGTTAATTATTCTTTTCTAAAAATTCTGTTAAAAGCAAAAATAAATAAATGAGAATGTTGACTTAAAATATAACACTAACCTTTTTAACAATTCTGTTATATTCAAGTTTTTCAGTAGCAATATTCTATGTCCTCTGTTATTGTTATTTTTACATAGTTGTAAAATCTATTTTTATTGAAATGTAATAAACTGCTTTCAACAGATTAAAACCATGATTGTAAATATCATTAATGACAATCCAATGTCTTTTGTTTTTTTAAAATTAGTTTGATACAAGTTTATTGTCAAGAAGGAAATCAAGATGAGATACTGATCATAATTGCTGTATGCAAAAGTTTTCAATAGTTTTTCTGCTGCATATTCAGTATCTAGTAAAAAATTTAAAAAGTAAAAAAATGAATAAGAAAACAAAGAAAATGATTCTAAGAACTTTTGCCCACTTTAAGAGATACATTTGAAAATATCTTTAAAATTTTAATCATTTTAATTTATTGGAATCTGAAATGTATGACTATACTCGGTTCCAAATTTGTTCACCTATTTCAATATGTTGGTATGACATAAGCTAGTGGTGGCCTTACAGTTATAATAATACATGAAGTACTAGCACAATACTCATAAATAATAACAAGATTATATATATATATATATATATATATATATATATATATATATATATATATATATGAATGAAAAGACAAGAGAAAATAATACTTAGTTTTTAGCAGACATGTTTCATCATCTGACAGATTTTATCAAGGCAAATGTGATTGACAGTTACTCAAAATTTTTTAATTTAAGAATGCTCATATGATGTATGAACACTATATGCCATGATGTAATCTAGGTTCTAACAGCTAAACTTTTCAGTTAACCTGATGAATATTTATGAGTGTTCTTAAATTAGTTTTTAGTAACTGTCAAATATATAGTTGTTGCGAAATAAAACCATCACATTTGGCTTGATAAAGTCTGTCAGATGATGAAATGCATTGGCTAAAAACTAATAGTTTTCCTCTTGTCTTTTCATTTATTTTGTCTCTTCTACAGATAAACTCCATCTGAGAATATTTACACGCACACACACACATATATATATACTTATTATTACTATATACATCATTTTTAGTGGGTACACGTTTTGGAGTTGCTACCTTTGTTTTTGTTTATCTTAAACAGTGAAATTAATAACAATTGGCCTAGATCAAGAATAAGAAGTCCTACTAAGTTAGTTTTTATTCACTTCTTGATATGTCCCAGAAATATTTGTTTGAAGTAGCAAAGTGGTTGTTGACTACTGTAACCGGGTAGGACAATCTACTAGGTAACCGTAATGGACTGGTCCTTATCATAGTGGTAGGCAATAGGCATGGGCAATAGGCATAGTCAATGTACCTCCACATGAGTCTGTATTTATGGCAACACCAGCCAATTATATTACTGTGAGGGGGAACCCAGTTGTATGCATATTCATTACATCACTTCCTTATTTAAAAAAATAAAAAAAGTGACAGCAATATAAACACATGAGTTGGTTTATTATTTGGTGAACCACTCTTGTGACCTTGTGCCAGACTAAGATAAGTTGAATAAATGTTTATAATATATAAATACATAAAGTAAAACAGCTTCCGGCTATACTAACATAATAGTTTGGATCATAACAAACGCCACTTTGCTCGTAATAATTGTAAGCATGTCCTTAACAAGGTTAAATTGCTATTTGGTGATAGAATCAGAAACAGCATAGCTTCTCACAAGTTTCTTTTTCATGATTACTGGCATCTCTGTAAGATTGTGTTAAACAAGGGTAAATCTTCAATCCTTCCTCACTTTAATCTGTTTGAAGTATTGTCATTTATTGCTGATAAAGCAAAATTCTTTGCTTGCAAATTCTCTTCTAACTCCACTCTTGACATTTCCGGAGTATCTTTTGCCTGATTTTCTACCTAGAACAAAATCTGTACTATGTGATGAGCATATCACCCCATCAATGGTTTCTGTTATCATCCCCAAACTAGATCCCCACAAAGTATACAAACATGATGGTATTCCCACAATTGTCCTTGTGCTCCCATGTTCTCTAAACTCTACAACAAATACCTTGCTACTTCTTGTTTTCCATTAGAGAGAACAAGAATCATTGCAGATATACCATCATCCGCCTATCTTGTGGGGATCTAGTTTGAAGATTACAAAAGAAACCGGAGACAGAGTTATAGGCATATCGCAGAGTAGTGATTCATTTCTAGGTGAACAAATAGGCAAATATAATCCTTGTTTGTTGGAAATCCTATTCTGCAATGCATGTCTTAAAAACCTCTGGTGAACTGTGATTCTTCAAATGATTGTCCTATCTTTTACCACTTTTTGGCAAAGTACTAGATGTTCTAATCAACTCTGATATGGTTAAGCATCACACTTCACATGGCCTTCTTTCAGACAAATAATATAGCTTTTGCTTTTCTAGGTCAACTGCTGATATGTTAAGCATTGTTACTGAAAGTCTGTCAAGCTTTAAATAAGAAGGATGAAGCTCAGATTGTGACTTTAGTTATCTTTTGACAGGGTTTAGCATGATGTCCTTTACAAGCTGAAGGGCTATGGTGTCTTGCCAAAGTTTTGATTGGATTCAATCATTCTTAAATTGTGTAATGAAAGTCATGTTGAACAGCCACTCTTCTAGATCCTTTCACATTAATTTTGGCTTCCCAGGACTATCCTCGGATCTACTTTTTTTTTCTTTTTAATCATTTCACCTAAAACAAGGTGATAAAGTCACTAAGATACATAAGGAGAAAGGATAATAAAAGAACAGGATTAAAAAAGATAGAAGATGACAACCAATATTGCATTTAAATTTTTGAAGATTGCAGCTGATAAGAACTGATATGAAATATCGCTATAGTATGGAAACTGAAATGAAAACAATCTATACTCCTACCCATGGATTGAATAATGGGTTTGGTTTAAAAGTTTTAAAGAAAATTATTGAGTATGATGAAAGACACCTTAAAAAGGTTGCTAAAACATTGTATAAAAACCAAGATGAGCCTACTGCTAGGTGGTGTTCCTAGAAACAGGAAAAGGCAAAGGAATTACAAACAAATCACAAATAGAAGTCAGTAAGGCAAACAGGCCCTCCTTACTTGAAAAACTGACATAACACAATCTTCCTCATATCCGATTCTTTTCAGTAAGATTTCTTCTGTACTAAGGAAAATTGCAATATCTGTATATATGTAAGTAAGTAATATCTGACCTGCTTCATGAGTGAGATAGTTGTACATCTTTCGCTAGTCCTCATTGTTCAGGATTTGAAATGCTGATTTTCAAAGCAGACATATAGGCCCTCCCTACTTGAAAACCTGACACAATTTTCATTCCCAATTCTTTTTAGTAAGATTTCTGTGGTACTTAGGTAAATTGCAATATCTATCTATCTATCTATATATAAGTAATATATAACCTGCTTCATGAGTGAGATAGTTGTAGATCTTTTGCTAGTCCTCATGCTCAGTGTTTGAGCCCAGATAAAATCAGGATTTGAAATGCTGATTTTCAAAGCAGATATATTGGGCCTCTCTACTTGAAAGCCTGACAACACAATCTTCATTCCCAATTCTTTTCAATTAAATTTCTAAACTGCTATACTAAGCTAAATCTCAATAAATATCTAAAAATATGTAAATATATGGTCTGCCTCATGAGTGACATAGTTGTCTATCTTCCAATCGTGTCCATACTCAGTGTTTAAACCCACATTTGAAACACTGATTTTTAAAGTAAGCATGTAAGCTCCCCTCGCTTAGAAGATGGACAAGGTACAATCTTTCTGACTTATATTTTGCTAATATACTATGTTAAGCTTACTAAATATTCTCGCATAAGCAATTTGCTCCAGTATACATCAATGTGGGATATCTACTAACAAAATTAACAAAAAGAAAAAGAATCTAAATGAAATTGGCTAGATTAAAAAAAAAAAAATTTAATTCTCAGCATTCCTTGTTCGCACATGTGTAGTCGCACCAACATAACTTAGTCCAAAGAAATCCTAAAGAGCAAAACACGTCACAAGAAAACTTTTTTTCACTTTGTCATATATTTTTCCCCAATATTGTTCTTGAGTGGGTAATAACAGTTATGCTTTAAAATATTTTCGATGCAGTTGAATAAAGATAATGGTGGATCCAAATACTGTTATTTGTAGCAATTTTATAATATTGTTTGTTAACTTTTTACTCATTATTTATTATTGATTATTTAATTATCTGTTGTTGATTATTATTATTACATTTATATATGTATTAGTAGTGTTTGACTAAATATGAACAAACTACGCTTACATGGTTTTTCAATAGAGTTGCTTTTTATCCAATGAGCTTAGAACATACATTCCAACAATTTAAAGTTGGAGTATTATTTATAACATGACTTATTTTACAATCATATAAATAAACCAAGTGCTATAATACAAAAAGAAAAAAATGCACTTTCTGAAAGTTTATATATTCACCATAAGCCAAATGCTAAAGATTGCTTGTTAAAAAACCAGTACTTTTTACCCACAGTTACAATATTACATAACTAAAAATCACACAGAGTTTGCATTGCAGTAAGTGACTAAATGCCTCTGGTTGCTGTGAATGGTTACCATGGTTACATTATTACATTTCTTCATTTCTGATCTCAAAATAATTAGCATTGTCATAACCTTGAAGATAATTTGCTTCAACAAAGATGAAAATGTTTTGCAAATTGATTTTTTGTTTTTTATTTTGTTAAATTCAATTTTAGGAGTTAACTTTCAACAACTAATTGAGGAAAAGAGAAACCTTTGATACTGTATAGAAATAGCAGGCTTAAATATATTAAGTCAGATAACCTGATAGGAATCAATAGAATAAAATGAAAAAAAAGGAAGGTAATTCCAATATTGAAATAATTACTTCCTTTCACTCAGAAATTTATATATATTTTTTTGTTCCTTTAACAAATTTCACCTGGTATATTATGCAGTTGTCTTCTGGCATAATGATATGGCATTGTTGTCTTTCATTATTTAATCCCCTCAACAAGCTATATATTTCCTGGAAAATTGACAAGGGGTAAAAAAACATCAAATAATGAATTTTACTCCTGAAGATAATCAGTGTTAACAAAGAAAGTTGAAAGGAGGAAAAGAAAAAAACAAAACAAACAGAACCAAATGACTTTCAACTATGGTACTTCATTTTTCTTCTATGTAACATTGTCTCTTCAGGACATGGGTGATCATGGCTCTCTACAATTTTCTGTCCTTTGTAGCTCTTAGGAGTTTGTCTTTTTCTTATCTCTTCTAATTCCTTTTCTGCCAACCATTTACACAAGTTTGTCATATTGCTTCAATAAAAATTTAAGTACCTTATATTGCTTTACACACACACACACACACACACACAGAAGAATACCCTCCAGGGGTCTCAAATGCAAGGACACAAAAGGGATATTATAAGCTGAGGGAGAGGTACAGTGGGCCAGAAACAAGATATTGTATAACCTACATAATTGACCATTTATTTAACAATCTTCTCTCTAATTTCTTTCTAACATTATTTTCTGTTGTTTGTGTTAGTTGTCTTTTACCTCATGTATCCCGTCTGCTTCAATATGAGGTCAGATTTATTCATCCTCTCATTATTGAAAAGAAAATCCTCATTTTTACACCCACAAGTCAATATGAGTAGCCAAATCTATTGCTTTTTACCTTATATATATAAAAAAAAACTTGTATAATGTATATAAAGATTTAATACGCTTTCTCTAATATGAGCTTTTAAATTTATTAAAAAAAATGAAAATACCCTTCTTCCCTTTTCTGAAGAGGAACTGAACAGCCCCTACTGAATTTAAAATTAATTGACTGTCTCTTTGCAAGTGGTGGGTAGGTCAAGCACAATATTGCTACTGCAAAATTATGTAGCGGGCAAGGGACAAATTTATTAAACTTATTAAAATTTGAGAAAAATATTAGTCATGAAAATGGTTCCACATGGGATGCAGAAAGATAGTCTATGGCCACATACAGCCCACAGGTCAAATGTTTGAGACTCCTGCCTTAGAGCCATGAAACATACTTGATATTCTATATACTGACCCTGAAGTTCAAAATAACTGGCACATATTTATCAAGTTTCTATTGTATTTTATGACACACATAATCCCAAAAAGTAGCTAAAAAATATCTTGGGTCTTGAAGTTTCAGTTTCTTACAGCCTAATGTAGATGACAAGAATTTTTGATTGATTTGTTTTCTACAATTTATCAACCCTTTGCAGGTTATTTAAAGCCAGAAAATATTTTTAGATTACGAGATTTTATCTTTTGAGATAGCAATGATTTAGTAATACAAGTCTTATTAATCAATCCATAGCTTGGGGGAGAAGAGGTTTTCTCAAGGGTGTTTGCATGTAAGTGAATATAACAAAAATTGGAACTTGGCTATCTGGTTAACAATACCGAGCCATGATTCACTATACCATCCACACAACCAAGCTTACATCACCTGGTATTCCTAAGTGGTCATGCATCTAGGTATTGATCAGGCTCAACATTGCTTAACTTCAGTGTGATTGTACAGGAACTGGTATTTCACTTTGATATGGCCATGAGCTCTAGATGATAAGTATCACTAAAAAGTGTTGTAACATTAAATGTAAATGGGTAGAGATTTTAAGGAAAGAAAAATCATAATTGTAAACTTTGCAAAGGGTTCATGGCCTGAATTAAAATCTACTAAGGGGAGCCATACTGTTGAAAGATTCCTTCAAAAAAGGTAATAAACCTCTGCAGGCAGACAACTTGATCATCTGGAAAGTAAGAAAACTCTAACAGAAAACCCATGACCTTAAATGGGCCTGACTGAAGACTTTCCATCACCTCCTTACACACACACACACACACACACACACACACACACTCACGCATGTGCATGAAAAATATGGGACAGAGAGAATCTTTTAAGGAAATGATTGCTATTATTGCTACAATCCTAAAACTTCAGCTGAATATAGTAAATACTTAGGAAAAATATTTTTAAAATGTATATATGAGAGAGAAAAGTAGAAAAAAAGGACAAAAACAGACAAAGCAAGGGAGAGGGTGGAGAAGATGGAGACAGGGCACCAAAGAGAGAGAGAGAGAGAGAGAGAGAGAGTAAGGAGACAGGAGATCCAAATAAGTGTGAGAGAGAGTGGGAACAGGGGACCCAAAAAAGAGAGTAAGTAGAGGCAGAGGACCTAAAAGAGAGAGAGAGAGTAGAGGCAGAGGGGCCAAATGAGAGAGAGTAGAGGTAGAGGGGCCAAATGAGAGAGAGAGAGAGAGAGAATGGTGACAGGAGACCCAAAAAAGTGTGAGAGAGAGAGTGGAAACAAGAGACCCAAGAGAGAGAGTGGAGATAGGGGACCCAAAATAGAGAGAGAGTGGAAGCAGAGGACCCCAAAAAGAGAGAGTGTGGAGGCAGTGGATCCAAAAGAGAGTGGGAGTGGAGGTAGAGAAGCCAAAAGAAAGAGAGTGTTAGCCAAAAGGGAGAGAGAATGGAGACAGGGGAGCCAAGAGAGAGAGGGAATGGGGACAGGAGAGACAGAGAGAGAGAGAGAGAGAGAGAGAGTGGAGTTAGAGGAACCAAAAGAAAGAGAGAGTTAGCCAAAAGCAAGCGAGAATGGAGACAGGGGAGCCAAGAGAGAGAGAGAGAGGGAATGGGGATAGGAGAGCCAAGAGAGAGAGAGAGAGGGAATGGGGACAGGAGAGCCAAGAGAGAGAGAGAGAGAGAGGGAATGGGGACAGGAGAGCCGAGAGAGAGAGAGTGGAGACAAAGGGGCCAAAATAGAGAGAGGGGACTGGTCAGCCAAAAAAGAGTGAGAGAAAGAGGAGACAGGGGAACCAAAAAAAGAAAAAGAGTGTGGAGACAGGGAACCAAAAGAGAGAGAGAGAGAGAGTGTGAAGATGGGCATGTCAAAAGAAAGAGAGAGTGGGGAAACAGGCAAGTCAAAAGAGAGAGAAAGTGGAGATGAGCCAGCCAAAAGAGTGAGGTGGCAAAGTGACGGAGAGACAGAGGAGGCTAAGAGAGAGTGGATACACAATAAGGACAGGGAAAAAAGATAGAGTGAGAAAAATAGAGGTAGTGAGAGAGATATATAGATAGAAACAAGGAGAGGTAGAAATGAATATACAGAGAAAGCTTATGAGAATTCTTTAAAAAGTTTCAAGGTAATACTTTTTCTGAAAATTATTACATTTTTATTAATACTGCTTCAAATACTAAATCTTGATCAGAAAGGTTTTCAGTTAAAAATTAAAATATTGAATAAAAGCTGTTGTAATAACAGCTTTACTTTTTATGACAGAAAATTCTCATTTCAATTTAATAAATAAATTTAATTATTATAAATGTCAATTTACAGCTTTGCAGTGAAAATTAATTCCAGTGATATCAAATCTTCCCAAAATCATAAAATTTAAATTTTTGCAGTCAATTTTGGTTAAAAAAATTAAAAATGATATTTCTATTTTCATCATTCACAAGAAAAAAGTTTTAATTAAGTTAAATTAGAAATTCAATTTTATCTTACCTAATCAGATATGCATCTAGCACAGCTATACAAGTAGAATCAAGGTTCAGTAATTTTATCATGAAAATACTCCAGTATTTCAGAATGGGAACAGAATATATGCAAGTCACCCAGTTGCAACAATATATAAATTAAGACTAGATAAATCAATATAAAAACCAATAAAAATGTTATCAAATTTGCTAGAAATGATTGAATAAATTTGAAAGTGCTTTTTAAAGGAATTAGTTTTTTAAATGTAATAAGCAGCATTATAAGTAACATAATTCAGAAAATAGAAAACAAAGAGACAAGTGCTTGATAACAAACTGAAAATATTCTTTCTTTTATGCATATTGTTATATTCTGTGCTAATAGGAATATATATATGACTATATATATGATAACACTGTGAATAAATAAGTAAAGGTTTATTGTAAAAACCAATACAACAAGAATAAAGGTAACAGTTATGCACAAGGTCGTTGCAAGTCAATCCAGTAGTGAGTGCTACTATTGGAAGGTTGGTAGTTCTCGCATAAGTCTGAGTCATACTCAACAGATTTCAGCAATAAATATTTACCAGCCTCCCCACGTGGTAGGATGTGGCACAAGAATTTAATGTGGGGTAATCCGAGCTCGTAGACTTGGCCAAAAATTCCCTATAAACCTGCATAAATGGGTTTGGGTCTGTCTACCTCCCCAGATGAGACTCTGCCCTTTGGCATAGCCTTGTTCAGGTACCTCTCTACCCAAAGGCAGAGAGTTCAATAACAGCTAAGAGCTGAGTAACAGATTCCAGCTAGACGGTATCTAGCAACTGCCCCACGCAGTCACATGTGGCACAAGGCCGAATTTAATGTGGGGTTCCCGAGCCCATAGGCTCGACCAAAAAATCCCTGTAAACCCCACATAAATGGGATCGGGTCTGTCTACCTCCCTGGATGAGACTGTGTCCTCCAGCATAGTCTCATATGGTTTTCTCTCAAAGGTAGAGAGTTTGACAGCACAGCTGGAACAGATTCCAGCTAGAATCTGTAGTCCATTGACTTACAGAAACTTATAGGTATATACTACCTATAGTGTAGTCACTCATGGGGGTGACAGGTTATTCCATTACATCACATATACAATCTTGGAAAAATATATCTACTGTATTTGATGGTATATCATCATCATGGCTTGGATTTGTGAACAAAGGTTTTGGGGTGTTTCACATATCTGATGAAAGTGCAGGAGTTAATCCTAAGATCTGTGCTTGTGAAATTCTAGGTAAAGTGGGATATTTGTATAACCAATTCCACTCTGGAAACCATGCATTTACATGTAATGATCCACCAAGGTAAGACTATGAGAGTAAGGTTCAGAGGTCGAAAGGTTTTCTGGTTGAGCTTCCTACTTTTTAGCAGATAACCAATCTGTATGTTGAGGAGGTCTGTCACCTTTTTGAAGGAGTGTTCTGTCAGTATAGCTGTTCTGGGTAGATTTAAGTTCAGGTCCTGAAACCTCTGCAAAGGATTACAATTGACTTTTTTTAAAAGCCCTCTCTCCATTTGCATTTATTATTACAGTTAAGATACTGGTCATGTACAGCATGTAAAAATTCTTCTTTCATATGCTATGTTCTTTCAGTGGGTGGACAATCATGGCTTTTCAAAACTTCTTCCTGTCTTTTGTTGTTCTAAGTAACACTTGCCTTTTTCCTATTCCTCTTTTTTGTTATCCATTCCTTCTTGTCAAGTAGTTTATTTGTCATTTCCCTTGTTTCTCAGCCTACCAAAAACTTCAATGTCAAAACCCATGAGATATTTGTAAACTACTTTTTGAGTGAAATAAAGTGGTGTCATCAAATACAGTAACTTACAAGTGAAAAACAAGAAGTGATTAAAGATGAAAATCATAAATCATCCCTTCTGCTTAAAAAAAAAAAATAAAATAAAAGATGATTTTCAATAATCAACCTACCAGTCTTTTACCTCTTTTTGGCAAAGTACTAGAGGCTCTAATCAACTTTAAGTATCTCACTTCACACAGCCTTCTTTTGGATAAACAATATGGCTTTCATTTTTCTAGGTCTACTGCTGATGTGTTAATGGTTATTACTGAATTTGTCTATCAGGATTTAGATAAAAATGGCAAGGCTTGGGTTGTGGCTTTAAATATCTCAAAGGCATTTGACAAGGTTTAGCATGCTGGCCTTCTCCACAAACACAAGGGTTATGATATCTTGTTGAATATTTGGCTTAATTCATTCATTCTTAATAAACTGAGTAATGAAGGTCATGTTGAACAGTGACACTTCTAGAGCATTCCACATTAATGCGAGGCCCCCCCCTGGTCTCTATCCTCAGACCTACATTGTTTCTTATCTTGATCAATGACCATCCCAGTGTCATCAGTTCCCAACTAGGTATTTATGCTGATGACACAACTATTTACTCCTTGTCTTAGTAAAACTGGCAGCTACACCCAAAAATGACCTCCAATCAATGGTGTTGTACTGAATGTGGTGCTTCTAGATTATTTCACATTAATGTGGAGATCTCTCAGGGTTCTATCCTTGGACATGCTGTTTCTTAACTTGATCAACGACCTTCCTGATGTCATCAGTTCCCAACTAGGTATTTATGCTGATGATACAACTATTTACTCCTGTCTTAGTAGCAAGTCCAATAGGCCCAACAAAAGTAAAACTGGCAGCTACTCCCAAAATGACCTCCAATCAATGGTGTTGTACTGAATGGGGTGCTTCTAGATTATTTCACATTAATGTGGAGATCTCTCAGGGTTCTATCCTTGGACATGCTGTTTCTTAACTTGATCAACGACCTTCCTGATGTCATCAGTTCCCAACTAGGTATTTATGCTGATGATACAACTATTTACTCCTGTCTTAGTAGCAAGTCCAATAGGCCCAACAAAGTAAAACTGGCAGCTACTCCCAAAAATGACCTCCAATCAATGGTGTTGTACTGAATGGGGTGCTTCTAGATTATTTCACATTAATGTGGAGATCTCTCAGGGTTCTATCCTTGGACATGCTGTTTCTTAACTTTTAACATTAATGTGGAGATCAACGACCTTCCTGATGTCATCAGTTCCCAACTAGGTATTTATGCTGATGATACAACTATTTACTCCTGTCTTAGTAGCAAGTCCAATAGGCCCAACAAAGTAAAACTGGCAGCTACTCCCAAAAATGACCTCCAATCAATGGTGTTGTACTGAATGTGGTGCTTCTAGATTATTTCACATTAATGTGGAGATCTCTCAGGGTTCTATCCTTGGACATGCTGTTTCTTAACTTGATCAACAACCTTTCTGATGTCATCAGTTCCCAACTAGGTATTTATGCTGATGATACAACTATTTACTCCTGTCTTAGTAGCAAGTCCAATAGGCCCAACAAAGTAAAACTGGCAGCTACTCCCAAAATGACCTCCAATCAATGGTGTTGTACTGAATGTGGTGCTTCTAGATTATTTCACATTAATGTGGAGATCTCTCAGGGTTCTATCCTTGGACATGCTGTTTCTTAACTTGATCAACAACCTTTCTGATGTCATCAGTTCCCAACTAGGTATTTATGCTGATGATACAACTATTTACTCCTGTCTTAGTAGCAAGTCCAATAGGCCCAACAAAGTAAAACTGGCAGCTACTCCCAAAAATGACCTCCAATCAATGGTGTTGTACTGAATGGGGTGCTTCTAGATTATTTCAGATTATTTACATTAAACCTCCAATCTGTTTAATGGAGATCTCTCAGGGTTCTATCCTTGGACATGCTGTTTCTTAACTTGATCAACGACCTTCCTGATGTCATCAGTTCCCAACTAGGTATTTATGCTGATGATACAACTATTTACTCCTGTCTTAGTAGCAAGTCCAATAGGCCCAACAAAGTAAAACTGGCAGCTACTCCCAAAAATGACCTCCAATCAATGGTGTTGTACTGAATGTGGTGCTTCTAGATTATTTCACATTAATGTGGAGATCTCTCAGGGTTCTATCCTTGGACATGCTGTTTCTTAACTTGATCAACAACCTTTCTGATGTCATCAGTTCCCAACTAGGTATTTATGCTGATGATACAACTATTTACTCCTGTCTTAGTAGCAAGTCCAATAGGCCCAACAAAGTAAAATTGGCAGCTACTCCCAAAAATGACCTCCAATCAATGGTGTTGTACTGAATGGGGTGCTTCTAGATTATTTCACATTAATGTGGAGATCTCTCAGGGTTCTATCCTTGGACATGCTGTTTCTTAACTTGATCAATGACCTTCCTGATGTCATCAGTTCCCAACTAGGTATTTATGCTGATGATACAACTATTTACTCCTTTCTTAGTAGCAAGTCCAATAGGCCCAACAAAGTAAAACTGGCAGCTACTCCCAAAAATGACCTCCAATCAATGGTGTTGTACTGAATGGGGTGCTTCTAGATTATTTCACATTAATGTGGAGATCTCTCAGGGTTCTATCCTGGGACATGCTGTTTCTTAACTTGATCAACGACCTTCCTGATGTCATCAGTTCCCAACTAGGTATTTATGCTGATGATACAACTATTTACTCCTGTCTTAGTAGCAAGTCCAATAGGCCTGACAAAGTAAAACTGACAGCTACTCTTGAAAATGATCTACAATCAGTTGTAAACTGTAGTAAGAAATGGCTCATAAATTTTAATGCCTCCAAGATGAAACTGCTATCTTTTAATCATCATAGAAAACCTTTATTGTCTTCCATCCAGGAGAGCAACTCATTACACCTACATGGTCTCAAATTTTCCAGTGACATGAAGTGGGCCAATTATATTGAATCAATTGCTAGATCTGCTGCTAGGAAAGTTGGTTCATTGTGCTGCACCCACACAATTTTTCTTGCCAGAATCCATCTTGCACATCTATAAATCTTCCATTTGCCTGTGCAATGAATATTGTGACCATATCTGGTTTGGTGCTACAACTATATATCTTCAGATTCTCAACAAAATCCAAAGAAGCATCTGTAATGTTATTGGTCCTGACCTGACATCTCAGCATCAGTCATTTTCCTACTGCTGTGATGTGGCTTCCCTGTGCATTTTCTATAAATATTTTCATAGCAATTATTCTAATGAGCTCTACTTTTGATGCCTCGACAGTATGAATTTAAGCACACTATTAAATTGATAACTAGGTCTCATCATTATTCTAATAGTTTTGTTTCTGACACTTCTCACCTGTGGAACCTTCTTCAGTTTCTTGCTTCCCTGACATATACAATCTTCAAAAATTTTAATTCAACATCAATCACTGTCTTCCTAAATCCTGTTCTTTTATTATCCTTTCTCTTCAGTGAAGTCTTCTCATTCTCTTTCACTCACAGTAACAATTTGTGGCTTACTGGAAGTGTCTTGATTGGGATGAAAGGATTAAAGAAAAAATGTATGTACAGTATCTGATAGCATAAAAGTACATTTTTACACATATATTAAAATTTCATAAATATGTAAGAAAATGCATGTGTAATGCTGGCCTTACTGTCAAGAAGAAAAATGAATTTTTATTTTCCATGCATTACAAAGTTTTATAGTTTCCTTGTTCTGGGGTATTGTATATCAGTCATGGGAGACTTAGAGTTTGTTCGGGGATATAATACAAGGTAGTAGTCAGGATGAGAAAATCAACATGCATATGTAGCCAAGTGAGATAGATTTGTGGGAGAAATATTCCACAAATTATCACATTGTAGTAGTCTACACTTATTCTCTGCTGCTTGTTTCATCACTGACCAGAGGTATTGCTGTTGATAGAAGCTCCTTGGTGTTGTAGCTAATCGCCTAGTTAAGTTTGCCTGCTGTGAGAGTCCGTCACTAATGCCAGCCTGATTGAATTTGCCTTTGAGAGTGAAATCAGCATTGGATTTATAGTCAGTCAGTGGCTCAGAAACACCTGTTGAGAAAACTGTGTGAGCCTTTTTCTGATTGGTCAAAAAAGATGTTTTATGACACTGGTATTTTTGGACAGTTTCCCCAGAAATAATGTGTGCAGTTAGACAAAATTAAGGTTTATTTCTTTTTTTTTTTTTTTTTTTGTCATATGAGCAGTGGATGTCAAAGTGAGCACCTCAGTTTAAGTTAAAGTATTGAAATTCCAATAGTTAAAAAACCTGTTTTACAGTATAAAGATGGACAGTATTTGATGACATAAAAGGTCCACTTTTTTTCCCCCTTCAAATATTAAAATTTCATAAATTTGTTATAAATGCATGAAAAGGAATATGTTTTGAACTCAGCTCAACAGGTAGTATGAATGAAGTTCTGTGGATCATATATGTCATTAAATCTTGTAAATACATTAATAAATTCATAGCATAATGTTAAACAAAACTATTTTACACAATTAATACATTTAAACATGATCTTCATTCTTACTGCTCATCATATAATAGCTATTCATTAATGATATACATTTAATTCAGTGGTGATATTAAACATATAAAGAGCAATGAATTTTACAAAATGTTTTTTTTTTGTTTTAGGAGAGAAAAACTATTTTTGCATAAAGAATAAAAGTTTACAACTTCATAAGTTGTATACATTGGTGTGTGGAGAATAAAACATTTACAAAAAGCAAAAATATAAGAAAATACATACATATAATCTAAAATTTGTTTTTCATGAATTACAATTTTTCTTTTGTGAATATTTTTTGTATTTATGTTAAAAACAGGATTGATCACATCCCACTACTATGTCTTTCATAAAATCTGAGTTTCTATATAATATTCTATTTCATTAGCTTATGATTAAACTTATTGGTTTTAAAGCACAGAATTTCAATTCCCCAAAATGGTCTTAATAAGCCCCACTGACTGAATAATAGAAACAGAATTCATGTACTCCAGCCCAGTGATCTATTGTAAATCAAGTACATCAAAAGATTATTTTTCAAAAGATAACAATTACCTGTGAGCTGAAAAGAAAGAAAGGGAAAAAATATTTTCTTATCAAAAAACTTCAGTTTATTTTTATGATCTTTGGCTTGTGAAAATATTGTACACCTGTATAAGGTTTACATAACTGAAAAAAAATTCAAGTTGCAGCTAATAATTTAATTTTCAAACCGTTGCTTCTTTAATGGTCTAATTACTAGTAACATAAGATATTGGGTCTTCAAGAGAGCCACTTGAGGATCAACAGCTGTATATTTCTATTCTAAATTATTTATGGTAATATCTTTGCTCTATTCTCTGCGTGGATATATTTCCTTCTTTTCATAATAGCAAATGGATGAGGGTACAGCTGCACACTTCTCGTTGTCATTCAGGAGTTGGAAGATAAGGGAAAACTATAGGAAGTGTCTGCATGAGAAATAAAGATACTTATCAGATTGTCTCTTGTCATAGAAAGCATAAGAGTACTTATCACAGCATGATTACTGATTTTACTTAGAGCAGTTCACATACATTAAGAAACATTAAAAGCAGACCCCCTTAATGTTACACAATTTTGAATTAAGTTGTACTTGAAGTCATTTATTAAAATCAAAAAATCTAATGGAAGTGTTGTTTTCATTCATGAATGAATCTATTTTCATTTACACTATTTACATGTGGACTATTGTCTCCATCTTCATTGTGGTTATCAGTCATTGTGCCTTCCAGCCTTTATCAAGTGTATGTCGATCCAGGTAAGCTACAAGGAATTCTGAACTGAGCCCTTTATTTAATATATGGGACAATAGACTAGTGGATTAAAGCATTGGTTCATAAATTTGGTTATATAGGTGATTTAGTGAGTTCAATCCCTGGGCTGGGAAGTGTGTACTTGGACTCAGTGGAAATAGGATGAGCAATAACTGAGCAGTACTAAAAATAAGAACTAGATGAGATCCCTAGATATGGGCAGTGAAATGAGAACAGTCTACTTTTGTAAATTAAATAAAGGGTTTAGTTCAGAACTCCCTGTAGGTTACCCAGATTAATGGACATGTAATGAAAGCTGGAGAGAACAATAGACAAAACATTGTGATAACACAAAAGTTCACAGATAAATAATGAAAAATAATGATAACATTTCATCCTAGAAATTCAGACAGAAATCATTTTTATTCATAAAATATTAGGTTGGCGCAAAAATAATGTCGTTTTTTGACGTTCAACTTAATGTCAAAAAACGACATTATTTTTGCACCAACCTAATACAAGAAAGCCTGTGATATTCTTCATAAATATATGACATATCAGTTTTTAAATCTGAGAAAAATAAATAATTTATATTAAAACTTACACTATAAACAAAATATACACAAAATTACAGACTAGAAGATTGCAATCAAGACAAAAGAAAACTATGTTATTCATTGTAATGTTATCCACATTCTTTTACTCCTGTGAATAGCTACATTTTAATGACTGAGTGACAGTGTTTTCAATTAAGGTATCTTACCATGGAGCAAGAGATGGTAATCTGTGAGGGTACATTGAAATATTCATAGGCTGACTATTAAGAATCTAGAGCTGTGGAAGTTTACATGCATTAATTTCAACTCTTATTAATAACTGCATTGTTTCTTTCTAGGTACAAGAGTAGGCTAAAAGGTTCACAGGCTGACTATGATAGAATAATGTTAAAGCTTTGAAATCTTGCATGCATTAATTCCATTATCATCCTCAATGTTCATATTTCACGTCCATATTGGAGAATGGAGAGTACCAGTGATTTGTACAGTCTGTACTTTGAAAGCTGATTTTGCTCCTCCATATTCTTGTCAATTTGATCATTGCTGCAATGTGCAAATTTCAGTGTTGCAGGTACCAGCTTTAGAAAAGATTGCTACCTGCAACTTGGAAATTTCAACTTCTTAATTACTGCATTGTTTCTTTCCATGTAGGGGGATGGGTTGAAAACTTCACAGGCTGACTATGAAGGAATGATACTAGAGTTGTGTAATCTTGCATGCATTAATTTCAACTCTTCTTATTAATAAATGCATTGTTTATTTCCAAGTAACTGACATTTGACTGTTCAAAGAATACTGTTCATATTGTTGCTCAAAAAAGTTATGAACAGCAGATATGTTGTCATCAACTGCAGATATGTCATTATCACTGCAGTATTGGTTTCCAGCCAAGTGGTTTTCATGTTTAGGAACAGATGATAGTCAAATCCGGAGAATAAGAAGGGTGATCAACCAGTTCAAAGCCACAATCACACACAACCATCATTAAAACCAAGGACTTGTATGCTGGAGCATTGTCCTGATGAAACAAGACCCCTTTCTTCAGTTTGATAGCCTTTCATAACTGCCTCAGCAAGTTGGCATAGTATTCTTCATTGATGGTGTGACTCTTTTGAAGATAGTCAATAAACACAATGTCTTTTGCATCCCAAAAAAACTGAGGCCATCATCTTCCCTGCAGATAAAATGTCTTTGACCTTTGGAGCAGGTGAGGAGGGTTTTTTCCATTGCATGGATTGTGTCTGTCTCTAGCTCAAAGTGACGAACCCAACATTCATCTTGGGTTAGGAAATGTTTAACCCACTGGGCAGAAATTTTTGACATGTCAAGTTCATTGTGCATAATACTTTCAACTCTCACAGGCTATGCTAATAGCATTGGCTATTTGATTTATAGTCAATCAACTGTCATCTATCACCATGTGATGAGGCAGTTGCAGAATGTCTGGACCTTAGGTCATCTTCAAGACTCTCTCTTCCTAAATGCAGCTGCTCACTTTTTCACTGGACTCTCAACCCCTAATGTGGCAACCATGTCAGCATGAATGTCCTTGAGAACTAAACCCTTTTCCTGCAGGTACTTGATAATACCACAATTCCAAATTTTGTCGATTTTCAAGAGAAGTCGCTACTAGTTACTTTTGAAGTGTTCTTTGAACAGTCAGATGTCAGTTTATCTGGAAGGAAATGATGAAGTTATTAATAAGAAGTGTTGAAATTAATGCATGCAAGATTTTGCAGCTCTAGTGTCATTCCTTCATAGTCATCCTATGAACTTTTCAGCCTATCCTTGTAGTTTAACAGACCATTACTACTGTAATAAATTCAATCTTCACTGGATGAATCACACTCCTGGCTTTGTACCATAAAAAGCCAAAATGTACAAAATTTGTGTAATGCCAAGATTAAATTTTTTATAGAGGAGAAAAAATTCCTAAACATATTTGTACAACAATCTGTCAATAGTACTGAGTAGTTCCTACATGGCACAATATGGTACCAATTGTTATGGTAGTGAAGTGAAGTATATATTATATTATATTCCAGGTGAAAACTTGGAAATTACCCAACATATTTCAGTGAAATTTTTCTCTCCCCAAAGTCATAGCTTAAATATATAGAAAAAAGGTGCCCCAGCATTAATTGGTATGAACATGAAGAAAAAAAAAGTAAAAAATGACACCTACATGACTCATTATTCCTTTAGTGTTGGTGTATGTAGCAAACAAATCTTGCCACTTACGAAGATGTTCCCAAGACAAAGTTTTAGTAAACTGTGTTGAAGACAATACATATTGCTTATCAGTAAGCTTTAATAAGCTCAGTATTTACCTGAGACTGCCCTACAAGACTGGTTTTTAATGTGGGGCTTTCTGAGTGCATACGCTCAGGCAAAAATTCCCCATAGACCTCACATACACAGGTTTAAGTGGCTGTCTACTTTTCCCCACATGAGACTCTGTCTGAATGAATATATGCAAGCAGCCCAAAGACAGCAAAGTGCTTGTATAACCGTTGTAGAGGATATATCAGGGCAGTGTATTGCAAAAGGAAACTGCGAATATTTGTCAATTATTGTCGGCATATTAATTGTTAGGAATTTTTTATGGGAATAGTCCTTTAAAATCCAATGTAATTCTTTCATAGAGTTGTGTGGCTTTTATGACCTTGCTGGTGTTAAGATGGTAAAACCTAGGTTTATTTTCAGCACAAGTCTTACATGATTCGGTAATTTCTTTCACATCCTCTTCTGAGTAGGGAAGGTTTTTGATTTTCATCATGTGGACCATGTGTGTAACACTTGGGTGTCACAACACTATGTAGTTTCTTTAACTCTTCTTTCCAAGCAGCCAAGCTAAATACATGAGAGACAGTGTCCACAGCTATGTTTTCTTTACTGGAGTGGTACGTTACATCGGACAAGTAACATGAAAATAAGTTAAGAGGTTTCTTTCTGTATTGTAATTTTTAGCATTTTGTTCTGCTAAATTTAGTACTCTTACCTGATCATAGGCCTACTGTAATGTTTTTGAGTATTCTTTGTCAGACATCCATGATCCATAACCCATTTATAAAGGCATCTTGTATCAATTTGACTCAATATTTGTTGTAACCTAGGGAAGGTTACTGAATAGAATAATCACATGAAGGCTGGTTATGTTTAGGACAAGAACAACACTTATAAGATTTGCCAGCGACATGTAGAAGAAGTAGTCAACTGCTGGAAGTGATTCAAATGAATTTCACAATAAATTTCCAACTGCAGACCAACATAGAATATTTACTACTGTATTTATGTGAACGGAGACATACCCATTATCGTCTGTAGGTATGCTACAACAATATTGTTCTGCTGATACCAAAGAAAATGAACAGTCCTTACTTAGTTTTATCAAAGCTTGATAAAATCCATCAATAGAATCTAAGAGCAGTTGCTGCCTTGTAGCCAGTAAATGTCTAGTGACCATTTCATTTTTCTTTTTAATATAGCTCTTGTCCAGTATTGTTAAAGCCTCTTTATAAGAAGATGTTTTTCATGAAATACTCATAGACTTGTGTTGAAACATATTTGGTGAGATAGTGTAGCTTATTTAAACTTTGGTCACAGTCCGTACTCAAGAAGTTCATGAAAGTTACTCTCCAATGATGATATTCCAGTTCAGCATCAGATGCTTTGGGGTCAATATGTTTCACTAGACAGAGTAAATTAGGCATTTTCAAAAGGGTTAACAATGAGAGTTTATTAAATTGTAGTAAAATTGTTCAAGACAATACATATTGCTTATTAGTAAGCTTTAATAAATTTGGTATTTACCCAAGACCTCTCCACAAGGCAGGATATGGCACAAGGCCGGTTTTAAATTTGGAGCTTTCCAAGCACGTACATTCAGACAAAAATTCCCCATAGACCCTACATATATGGGTTCAGGTACCTGTCTACTTTTCCCCAGATGAAACTACCTGTAGGCGTAGCTTCATCTGTGTTCCTCTCTGCCTGAAAGCAGAGAGTTCAATCAGCAGAGCTTTGATAAACTTGGTATTTACCTGAGGCCTCCACACAAGTTGGCATATGGCACAAGGCCAGTTTTTAATGTGAGCCAATTCTGAACATGTATGCTCAGCCAAAACTTCCCTGTAGACCCTGCATACATATGGTTAGGTGGCTTTCTACTCTCTCAGATGAGGCTCTGCCTGTAGGCATAGCCTCATCAAAGTTTTTCTCCACCCGAAAGCAGAGAGTCCAATCAGCTAATAAACTCTGCATATCAGCAGAGTTCTCCTAAATATGTGTTCAGGACAGATCCATTAATGTGAGAGATGGATCATATCACAAACTGCAGATTAAAAAACAGAGAATAACCAACAAAATACAGCCACCATACCACAATATTAACCATCCTGATTTTAGATCACCTGACACCTTATGATCATCAATGAGAAATTTTGGAAAAAAAAAAAAAATGGCAGTGTTATGATTAGCAAATAAAATATTTCTGATAAACCTTAAGACAAATGAATGCCTTAATGCTGATGACTTTAGAAGAGAACTGACAGAGAGAACCGGTCTATTTTATTAGCTATGAAAAAATCCCAGCATGCATTTGTGTGCTTCTGCCTATAAATTGGGGAGAGGTAAGTGTTTTGTAGTCATTCTTGATAATTATTATTATATATTGATATAAAACTCTTCTTCAATAGGAAAAAAAATGAATATATTTCTTGGTAAATTTTGAGTTAATTTGTCTATTTATTACCAGACTCCATGCGGTGCCAGATTTAGGACAAATGAAGCCCTGAAGTAGTAAAGTTATGCGCCCCCTTACTTGGGCCCTGAAGGAGGTAGGCCCAGAATGCCTACATAGGCATGGAAGAAAGATAGAGCCCCCTGGTCAATGGGCCCTGTGTTTAAGCACAATGGTAAATCTGGCACTGATCCATGTAAACTCTATAGAAAACACAGGCCCTTTTTTTTTTTAATAATAAATCAATAGTTAAACTGAAAACCATCAGGATTAACAAATCCTACTCATACAGAAACAACACATCTACAAATTCAGGTTCAATTCCCAAGACTGCCAGCCTATGACATTGACTCACAAATTTTATTTTATGATTGGTTCACAATAAAACTTAGTAAAATATAAATACGAACTTAGTGCCTTCCCATGGAAACAATTGTGAATAAGCCAGTCTCATACAATATAATAACTGTAATGAGTTTAATCCTCACTAAGTGCCCTATACTTATAGGTTTGTGCCATTTTAAGTAAAACTTAATAAATATCTATTGTGCTTTTCACTATATGAGACCTTATCTTTCTATTTGGAATAAGCAGTTGCTTAAAACTCAGAAAAAAACTTATCATCTCACCTTTTATCCACTGCTTCAAGTAATTTTAAAAAATTAAGGAACCCAGAATTATCATGATTAAAATTTTACATTAGATGGCAAACTATAAGAGTTAGTTATTAAAGTTAACAATTATACATAGAGGAATAAAAACAAAAATCTTTTAACAAATTATGGTGGCAAACCATTCCCATTCCCTTTATGTTTCTTTGATAAGTTCCACTCAGTCTGCTTCTTCCCCAGAACTATTACTTTGTGGGACAAACTCTCAAGAGGATGCTTCTATAACAACTACAATTTTGGTCTCTTCAAATCCAGGATCAACCAATATATATCCTACATATCCTCATAATGTACACTTCATAATTCCCCTTCCCTCTACCTTAGAACAATCATACTCATTAACCCACTAGCTTGTGTGGTTCTTAAGCCTTGTATTATATGAACTAACAGTAAAAAAATAAGTAAAATTAGGTAATAAAATATCTGAGTAGGTGACACATAATGAACAGTCAGTATGCCACTGAATTATCTTTGAAAATATCTGGTACTAAATACAAAAACAATGGTTCATATGGTACGTTTGCTTTCTACTGAAATTCAATACATAAAACTCAACAGGTACAAAAACAAAAAAATTTGGTAATGCATCATGGATCTTTTGCATTCTTTTATTTTTCTGAAAATCTCATTCAGATTTTTCAAATTTATGAAAGGGAGATAACTCGCCTGTTTATTCATGACAATCAGCTGCATTTGTTTTAGCAAATATAAAACAGCCAACACAAAATTTATTAATCTGAGCTGGGTGGAGTGAAAGTAAATTCATACTGTGAATGATATCAAGAGACATTTCATTTTCCTTACAAAAAAATCTTTCGTTATATGTTTTAGAAATAAACAAACATTCTACCTCCATCTCCTTTCAAGTCTTTCTACATTTATACTGTTCAAGAAAAATAACTGGATTTAACCAAGAGAAACTTATTAAAGCACTGAGTTTTAAAAACAATGAAGTCTACAAATATTGAATTTCAGATAGCCTTGAAAATATCTTTAAGCTGTACTCTCGTTCTAAAGCTAGTTTATGGCTTGACTTCGAGACATTTTAAACCCTTATTCCTCCATGATGAAGAGGAAATATTTTCCCATTGTCTTTTTCATGGTTTAATATTTAGTCTTCTTTCTCATAGATTGATTGCCAACCAAACCTAGAGTCCAGTTTACCCTGTTATTTAACCCACAGATGAGAGGGAAGATAGATTCATGCCTTTCCCAAGGACATTAGTATAGAATGAATATTAAATAAGGCAATTGAAATCTACTTGTCAATTCCATTTTGTAAGTTGATAAATGCTATGCCACCCTGTACTTAACACTAGTCTATGGGGTATATTGGTATAAAATAGAACATTGTAGTTAACTGTGATTCTTTGCACTTCCAGCTTAAAGAAAAAAGTCATGAAAATAAAAGGGCAGAGTTGCCAAACAAAATCTTTAAGATTTTAATGAAGACTGTTTTATCTAAACTGGTGTAGGAGGGTAAACTGGGCTATTTGGCCTTGATGGAGGAACAATTCATGACTGGTCAATGGAAAAGACAAATCTAAATTCAAAACCATGGAGAAGGCAGTGGAAAAACATTCCACTATCTTTCCCAAGAACAAGCATACCAATACATACATTATAAATATTACAAAAAAATTTAAAAAAAACTGTAGAGAGCCATGATCATCTACATTTTAAAAAGTTGTCATTCCAAAAAAGAGTATCTTATAAAATGTCAGAGTTGTCAGATGATTTAATGCTTTGTCAACCAAGCATATGTACTGATTTTTCCATCTATATATCAAGTATATTTATAAATTTTTTGCCTGTACTGTTAGTAATGTATTACAGTTATTTTCCTTGCACTGACGATGTCAAGTAGCAGTCTCTTGATTATGACATTGACAGACAATTCCCTGATATTTAGAAAGCTGGAAAGTGAACATATTAACTCAGTGTGAGAGCAGAGTATTACAATTGGAAAAATATTTAAGGCTAGCATATGAAAAGTTTCTCATAATAGTAACGACTTAACAAAATACACTGTCATTTTTCATGACATGAGTAATTAGTTTAAAATAAAAAGTGTTAGTGATACAATATCAAAGAGAAGATATAACTTACAATAGACTGCATGATAATGCTTTTATTTGGCATTTTCAAATAGAAATAATCCCAATAGGTTTAAATAATATAAAAGCAAAGACACTTTCAAAAACAAGTTAGTAAAAGTAAGGTTACTTGTACTAAAATGATTATCATCCATTACAGTGATGCAGATTGAAATGAATATAGACCCACATTAGTTAGGTTTCATAGAGGATTTTTTTCAGTTAAATTATGAATCAGAACAACTGTATTGGTATCAAAAATAGCATTTTATATATATATTAAATTTAAATATTCATGGAGGCTTATTGGACCCTATTCGTAACTTACTTGTTGACAACACAAATATAATAGCATCATCTACATGCAAAAAGAGGCTAAAAATAATGGAAGCCTTATTAATAAAAAAAAAAAACAATACTCGATAATATCAATTATGAACATGGACACAATATCTTGACTGTGTTTTGAAAATAAAAAACAAATACATACATGCAACAAACTATTACTTGTTAACAGTTAATATATTTCAACCTTGAAAATGGCTAAATGTATAGCCAAAAGTGCTCAGATAAAAAGAACATTCGGACAGTTTTTATATACTTTATCATCTGAAAAAAAACCTATTAGATCACATGAGAAATTGTATAAAAAACTAAATCATACCACCTTGTCTGTCATATTCAATGAAATGTACATGAAAGAAAGCTTGCTGCCTAAATACACATACACACACACATACACACAGATATATGAGATAGATAGATAGATAGATAGATAGATAGATAGATAGATAGATAGGGTTCACCAAGAATTTAAGAACACAACTTTAGCTTTAGCAGACCATAAATAAAAAAAATGTACTAACATTATGTTATGTGGTATGTGCCATATTTTAACATTCTCATTTCTCTTTCAAACATATTGAGAGCATCAACATGGCAGCTTTCCATCTGAGACACCAAATGAAAAAAATAGCATGCTGTGCTTGTGGCATTACCTACTAACCATAGCAATTTGGAGATAGCCATCTTTTTTGCAAGTGGCTAAATTCAAGGTCAAGAATGAGGTGAAAGGCTTTTGTTGAGGATATGTCATCTGCAGTCAAGAGAAAAAAAAAACATTCTAAGTGGCTATTAGAGAGCCAAGTTCATCCAGTAGGTCTATGAGGGCTATCAATGAGCAGCTCAATTTCAAGCACTCTGAGTTACTCATCGTGTTTTGGCTCTTCTCTGATGGGAAGCTCTTTGAAAAGGATCAGAAAGTAAACATCAAGAATGACAAGTGGCTCTGTACAGACCTTATAGAGCTACTCATAATGATTCACACCAAGGAATAGTTCAGAGTTTGTAAGAAATGAGTGTCATGTCCTACTGTTCTACTTATTCTTGCAGGACCACTAGGTCAATGCCACCAGCTATATAAAAATGTTGGGCATGATGATTGAGACCTGGATCAAAGTTGTAACTCAGGAGCACAAATCTACTGCTTCCAAAATAGTCAAAATTATCCAGAAACAGCTGACTGGGAATTTTCATTTATGTTACCCTCATCATATGACCAGCTATCCCTCCTGAATCACCATGATGACTACATCTAATGCATCAAGAGGGAAACCAACTAGTGACCTCTCAATTTTAAGGACTCATTGAAAGCAACCATTGTGAATCTGATGGGGGACATGCTTCTAATACCCTCCCATTGGCTAGAAATCAACCAAAATAACTTTGCAAAACTTCTGTAAAATCTTGAGCACAGTCCTAAGTTGACATATAGTTGTCCTTTGGATAGCTGATATTCAGTATAGTAACATAGTAACTTAGGACATTTTAGTATTCATCAACACCTACATTTTCTATAAGATTGTAAAAGAAGGAGGTTATAACATCCAATACCATGAATTGGGCTGGATATTTGATGCTGAAGGTAAATCAGCAAGGTACCAGTCATTTCAGCAGTTCTAAAAAACATCTACTATGAAGATTTTCTCATCAGAGAATATTTGAACAGTTGGCCCATGATTCTTGAACTACTTCAGCATTTTATTTTCTTGCTCCTTTCCAACATCCTGGCTTTTATGAATTCTGCGAGGGGGTACCTTAGCATCTTTCTGTATAATTTAAGGTTCAATTTATCATTCATAACTGCTATCATTATCATAGGGCCTACTTTTAGCACTGCAGCTTATCTTAAGCAGGGATTTTGTTGGATCCATTGCAATTTTGGTCTTGTAGATGTTAATGGAGTTCTAATTCCATTTGTTGAATCACTACTGACTGGCTTCTGCATTAAATTGCTCATGTTTATAGTCTTCTTGGCATTGTACACATCTATGATGGAGATGCTTTTAAGGTCAATTTGTGGATGAAATAAGTTTGACACTTCTTGTGCATTGTCCTTCTGTGAAGTCATTTTCCATAATATTACTAAAATTAAGTGTGTATTAACAGCTGCCAGTATGCTCTTTATTCTGCATTTGGTTTCATATCATTTGGTCAAGGATAAAAATTATCTCATGTCTTCTTAGTTCCTGTTTTATTGTTCTCACTCCTTAATATTTTTTTATATTCTTTCACACGAGTAACCCCTTACATCTTAGTGGCTTTTATGCCTTGCTTAAGGTGAATTGATTAAAAAATTATGCATATATATTGACATATTTCTTTTAGATATAACAGAAAAGTTACTACATTTTGATGTTTGAGAAAAAACTCAGGTGTAATAAAAGCATTTTGATTGCAAAAATAAAAACCTTTCCTAGTTTTTATTTTTGCAATCTAAATAATTTTGTTGCAAAATAATAGGGTTACTCAATTTTATGATACACACGTCATCAGGAAGAATAAAAAAACTCCAGTCCAGAGTGAATGAGAGAGGAAAGCTGACTTAATTGGGGTTCAACAAATCTATTTTCTAAATTAGCCATCATTATTGTGCTATGTCCCATCAGAACATGGATGATCATGGCTCTTCACCACTTCCTATCAGTTGTAGCTCTAAGCAACATTGTCCTTGTTCTTGGTTTGCTCTTCATTTGCATAAACCAGTTAGGTAAGTTGACTGCTGTTTCCCTCTACCTCCTCCTTTCCCCTCACCCAATACATCCTGTGAATATAACGTTTCCAAAACCGTCTATCCTTACAATGTCCCAGAAATTTCAACTTCTAATACTCATTTTCTTTAGAACTTCCTTATTACTTATATGTTCTGACTATGGTATTCTCAGAATCTATATATAAAATCATATCTCTGTCTTTTCAAGTTTTTTCTTCATCTGTAAGGAAATTATACAGCACTAACTGCTACACAAAGATAGATATGGCATAGCAGTTCAGCAATCTAGTCTTTGTTTCTAACTAAATATTTTTATGTCTTAACATTTTGCTTAACTTTTGGAAGGACTCTTGTTATTCCAATGTGCTTTTAGATACACCTTCTGTCATCCATTAACACACTGCTAAGTTAAATTTCTGTATTTGCTTGATTTGAAGTTTCCATTTTAAAGCTCATAATTTTGGTTGCCTCTCTTATTGATGACCATACATTATCTCCTTATAGTTAATGGTTAGTTCTTGCTTCTCATTTATAAAAAATATTTTTATTGATTTCCAACCTATATTATTGTTGTGGAATTTCCAGGTTCAGTACTCAAAGGTTCTATTAAAGCAATCTTGTTGGCGTGACAATTTTCTCAGCCTAGCAAGAAGCAGTTGCCTTGACCCTTCAACATTTTTGGTGCCATACCGATGTGATTCATCCTGGTGGCCTGAGCTTTAATGACTTCATGACTTTCCACCAAACAACACTCAACCCTTCTGGAAATACCCAAGTTAAGGATGAAATTGCCACCACTATGTCATCATTGAGACCCTGTGAGGCCTTTTTCAGGAGTTGAAATAATTCAGGAGATGAATATTTTGCCTTCACAACATATTTTCACCCCTGCCCTAAATTCCTGGCCCTCTGCAGGAAGAGTTAACAACTTCAAATTCAAGCCCAACTTATTACCAGTAATTTCAGAAACAAATTCACAGCTACATCCAGCTACTAAACTTCAAGGCCCTAGAAACCTTTTATCCAAATACAACAGCAATAGGGGGGGAAGGCTTCTTTTGAAGAGAAGTATAGTTTCTTTTACTATCCAATTTTCCATCTTTGGAACTTATTGGGTATTTACCCTTTTTATGTAAATTAACAATATTGAATACTAATGGCCTTGTTTACATGTGTTCAGGAACTAACCTGTTTATTTTTACAGCAACATGGCAATATTGTTCTTTGAAAATGTGTTTTTGCCCCTCAAAGTTAATTTGATTTATTTTGTGTTATTTGTAATAGAAAGGAAAGGTTTTGATATTTTTTTATAATGTGCATGAATAGAATTGCCTTTTCCTTATTTCATCAATTTTGTTAATGACATTTCATATTTTCAGCATATAATGCGCTAACATTGTGTATGCCCAGGATAACTCATAACAGTTTTTTTCTGTAATAAACCTTTTAGAATTCTTGACCTATTTCATCTGTGTCCCATTATTTTTGCTACTCTTTTTTTCTCCCCCAATACACTTTCTTTTGTTACCTTCTCTAAGAGTTTTATAGTTTTCATTCTGAGTCTGCCATCAGTGGATCTTATATTGTTAGAATTATGACCCCTGATATGAAATTCTGGTAGGTTTTCTAGTTCTCTTAAAATTACTTTGTTTTATAGATTACAAAAGTCCAGTGAGAAAATGCATCCTTATCTTACCTCCCTCCCCCATTCTATTATTTTGTATTTGCTTAATGCATTTCCTATCTACATGCAAGTGGTTTGTTCCTAGAAAATGTTGTAGATCATCCTATATCTTTCCCATATAAGTTGAGCTTGCCCAACAGTTCAAATAGATATTCATGTGTACTTTGTCAAATGACATATTCTATGAAATATAAGTATACAGCTTAAACAAGCTTATAAAAGACCTTATGACTTTTTGTCAGTTGGTGTTTCATCAAAGGTCAGGCTAAAATAAATAGAATGAGAAAAAAACTAGGTACTGCAAGCAAAGAAACAATAATATATTTGTGTGTTTGTTGGAGGTAGGCAATTGCTCCTGGTAATATCACTTCTACCACTGATGTCTCATTTTTGCTGCTTTATTGTTTTAAAAAAAGGAAATATAAAGGGTTGTAAAAAATTATCAGAAAAATAAATTTCACTTGCATTTTTATGCAGCAAATATATTTATATTAAAATCAATATTTGTCTAATTCCATTTTTGACAGGAATTATGTTGATTAACAGTTATAAAAATATCAATATATATATATATCATTATCTATGAAAATGCTATTTTGGTATCATTATTGAAAGTAGTTAATGTATAGAACAAAAGAGATATTAAATTATATGCAATATATATTCAAATAATGAAAATATTCAATTAGAAATGTTCAAATTAATAAACTGAAACATTGTTAATTAATGTTGAGCTGATTAATGTAGATCTCATACAGCAGGACAGAGCAATTAATTTCAAAAAGCAACATTAATTTCTTCTATCCAATTAAAGTCTAACATTTCGAATGGGGTTCTATTTTACCCTGGCAGATTGACTAAAGTCAATTTCAACAAAGAATGTTTGACAGCCAATAATAATCAAACTACAACCTTTTCAAAAATCTATTCAGCAGATAGATACTTTCTTTAGCTTTTAAAATCCTCCTTTTAAAAAGAAAACAGAGATAAAATGGTTAAACATATAATATAATGCAGTAGCATGCAGAAGGTGGGGTAGAGAGTTTAACAGCCCAGGCATCCATATTGGAAGGGCATCCAGTCAAAGAGTGAAATGAAAAATTTAGTTTTCGAAATTTGAAATTGTCTCTGTTAACTTCATTGTACAAGCGCCCTACAGTCCCACAAGTTGGTGTGCATGTAGAGCTGTGTTTTGATAAGTGAGACCAGAGTAGACCCCCCCCAAAAAAAACACACACACTTGAGTCTTAGGACTATACAATCAAGGAGTTTTCTCCAGGCATCACCAAACCTCTGTACATCACTGGTACAAGTATAGTTTGGTATCTCAGTATTTAATATTACAGAAATATAACTTACCTAGAGCAACTGTGCTTTATTCCCCTTCGAAGTATTCCTCCTGGAGCTGCATACTTATCCCAGGATCACTTCCATTTTTCAAAATAATCTTCAAAATCCTCTTTGGGAATCACCATCAACTATTTTCTTGCATTCTCATTAATTTTACCCATTGTTTTTAAATGGTGATTTTAGCCTTAGAAAAGACCAAAAGTTACTAGGAGCCAAATCTGAACTGTAAGAAGGATGTTGATAGTCTTGTCTTGGGTGATCCAATGTTTTGTCAATGAACTCTGCACAAGACATTAAGAATCTCTGCATTCTGTTAGTGTGCATGTGATACAGAAGCTCACTCAATGGCATCTCTCTGTCAAGTGAGTAAATCTACAGGAGAATATCCATTCAAAAATGAATAAGATCTTCTCTGGTTGATTGCCAATTTATATCAAGACCACAGATCTGATTCTTGAAATATTCAAAATGGCTGGATATTTTCTCAACAGACCCTGTACATTTTTTTCTTTTTTACTTTCACCTTGAATATAAATCTGAATTAATCAAAGTACAAAGGAATTAAGAGAGAAATATTCAAAACAGTACAATATAATAAAGTTCAATAGTTCTAAGAGAATGGCAAATATAATTTGCTATTATTTGCAATTAGAGATACAGGTAGAATAATAGTCAAGTAGCTATTGACAGAGTAAAAAACAAAGTTCAAAGTTAGCCTGAAATTGTTTAAATTCATTACACCTTGAATTAATGTCTTTTGGAATGTGTGACTCTACTTCTTGCATTTTATTTCATTGGCAGATAATTTGACACAATATCTAATTCCTGGTATATCATAATTTCCCCAGAAAGCATTTCTTCATTGCACTAAGAGGTTTACGATGAAAAGCATATCTGCATGTCTTCAGGATTGGGAAAGAAACCAAGCAATATCTGAATGACCCACTAATAAAATATAACCACATGTAATACTCAGCCTACCTCATTAAAAAATCACATGTGTTAAGGGAATGAATCTTATTCTCTTAGATAAGTTTTTCATGAATATGAAATTTAGATTACTCTGTGACACTCATATATAAAGAACAAAAATGAAAAGTAACAAATAATCCATTCTGTGAATCATAACTGTAGCTAACAACATACAACAATATTTTGAGTTCTTATTTTATTCATTTATTTGCACAAACAAGATGCATTACTTTTGTACTAAACAAAAAACAAAGCAAATTACTTACAGCATTGCACAACACATGAGGCAATGATTTTTTGCTTCCATTTCTTGTCTTTTTTAGCAAGTGTGGATTTTTATGGAATTGAGATATTAATACAATGCTAAAAATAGATTACATTTCACTCTAAGCAAGACAATAAAGCTACTAAGATGCAAGTGGCTACTGACTGTTAGACAATGTGAAAAAAAAAAACACTATTAAGGAGTAGGAACAATAAAAGAACATGAATTAAAATAGTAGATAATGATTGCTGTTGCATTTAAATTTTTTAAGATCAAAGTTGACTGGAAAGCAAGAAGCTGAAAGAGATTTCCACAAGTGAGAAGTATAATAAAAGAAACTGTTATCATAGAACTTCAGGTTACATCTAACCAATTCAACTGTAAACTGATGAAAACTTGCCAACAATCTAGTTCTGAGCTTAAATTCATAAAATCTAGGTACTATAGAGGAAAGTTCATTAGAATAATTACCATAAAAGTATTTATAGAAAAGAAAAGCTACAAGGAAAGCTACATTACTAAGGAAAGTTACAGGAAAAGCTACATTACTTAGGGAAGCTACATTATAGCAGTGAGAAACTGGTTGAAGCTGAGATGCCAAGTCAAGACTAATAACATTGCAGCAATATTCAATGCACAGATAAATGGTAGATTTATAAATATATAAGATAGATTATGGCAAGAAATATTGTCTAGCACAACACAGTGAACCAAGTTTCTTAGCAGCAGACCTAGCAATTGATTCAATATAATCTTCCCACTAACATGATTTCAACTGCTCTGCTAATTTAGCCATAGCTGGGTAGAGAACTGGATACTTTCCCAAAGGCATTAGTGTGATGTGAACATTAGCTGCCTCTGCTAGAAATTGAATTTGTTTGGCTGATTTCATTTTCTGACTTATGACTACCAGTATCTCCATTATGTACTAAGCAGCTAACAGTAAAAAATGAGGAACTTTCACTTCTCAGTCATGTCTTCTATGATAAGAAGAATCTTTTAAGATTGTTATTCTACTCCAAGAGTAACTGGCCGAGTTTCAAACTCAGATTGTATTTACTGGAAATTGTCTACTTTTTATTTGAAAGAATCTTAAAAATCAGTTTTATTTTAAGTTTAGACAGAAATATCTTTTCTGAAAGCTGACATATATCAAATTAAATGTGTCATTTTTATGGAGCTGATAATTTCTGAGACACACATGCACACACACCCACATATGTAGTGGCATTGACAAATAGGATTTTACTTATTTGCGTATGTTGATTATAGGATAAATAAGGTGTAGAGTAAAGAGTCAGACCGACAAGAAGTTGACTACTGATCACCTGTTGTAAAACAACACTATACAACATTATGGCATCATCGATAGGATGCTTAAGGCAGTTGAATGAACTAAAATTTGTTGAGACTTGGATCCAGTGCTTTGCAGCCCAGGCAAGGGATAAAAAATTGAAAGGCAGCAAAGCAAGATGGGGAGAAAATGAAATAACCAACCTCTTCCTAGCTTCAGCAGGTTGTGAAATTATAATGAAAATTTCTGTTATGGCATACCCACAAAGAACTGGAGGATTTGATTTTTGTTGAAATATCAGAAATTATAAAAAGAAATTTACAACCTGAAAAGAAACGTGTCAAAATGGAAAGAACCAAATTTATGTTCATTAAACAGAAACATGATGAATCACTTATGCAATATCTTCACAGATTAAGAGAAGCTAGCAGATTCTGTAAGCTTGAGAAAATGGGAACTCAAGATTTGACTATAGGAGACAAATTGATTCAATTACAGTTGAATGAATGTATGGCTGATAAATTTAATAAATATAAGATATTGGAACAATTACAATTGAATAATTTGTCTCTAACTGCATGTGTGAAAGTTATACAACAGCTGGAACTGATTAAAAAATATAATTCTACTGATGACAATGTTAAAATGTACAGTATAAAAGAGGAATGCAAGAAAGGCAAATACTGAAAGAAAAAAGTGCCCCACTTTTGGAAAAATTTGCCATAACAGCACAAGAAAAAATCATTTTCAGTCTGTATACAAAGTTCATAAAGAAAATTTCCGTGGTATCTATACCTACTAATAAAAAGGAATTTGAATCCTTTTTAAGATTGGTTAATTTTTATAATAGGTACCTACCAAAATACAGTGAGTTAATAGAACCATTTTCTGAACAGCATAAAAAGAATAGTGAATTCAAATGGACTCAAAGGCAAAGCTTAGTATTTGAGGATTTAATAAAGATACTTGCAGGAAAATCCATTGTAAAAATCTTTGATCCCAAAAAGGATATTATATTAAATATGGATGCAAGTGAGTGAGGTTGTGTCAGCAATTTTATCACAAGAAGGCCATCCAATAATGTACCTTTCAAGATTAATGGCAGCAGAAATAAATTATTCAAATATTGAAATAGAGGAATTGGCCATTGTCTGGTGCACAGACAGAGCTTGACAATTTTTATTAGGTAAGAAATTCCTATTAAAGTTGGACCATAATCATCTAAAGTTTGTTTTTAACCCTAAAAAGGAATTACCGAAAGTTACATCTTCTAGAATTGTAAGATGGACAATAAAATGAATGGCATACAATTTTGACATTGAGTATATAAAAGGAAATACAATTACATGCATTGATGCACTTTCAAGGTTACAATTTAATAAGGATCAAAATGAAAAAAATGGAAATCTCAGATGAAGAAATATTACATTCAGTTGAAACTGACATATTATCTCTACAAAGATTGGCATCAGAAACATTATGTGATCCGATATTAAGCAAGATTGCTGAGAGAATAAGAAGAAACAGGTGGAATAATTGTTCCAAAGCTGAAAGACATTATAAAGAAATAAGGCATAAATTAATGATGGGAAATATTCATTGTGAAATAACAGCTACACAGAGGAGATTAAAATTGGAGGAATGGTGACTGGGGTATTATCGCAACATAGAAAGATATGTACATAAATGCCCAAAATGTGCAGAAATAAAGAATTTTCAACAAAGTAGAATACACTCATGGCCTAAAGAAACCAAATCTTGGTGTCATGTTCATATGGACCATTAATGGTATGGGATTATTTCTAATTTTAATAGACTCCTTCTTTGGATGGCTTGAAGTTGTTAAATTTAAAGATGGAAAAACAACTACAGTAAAACAAATATTGAGAGCAATATTTTTGAGAAATAGGGTCCCTAAAACATTGGTATCAGGCAAAGCACCAGAATTTTGTGATAAAGATTTATGTAATTGGTTGTGACAGATTGGCTGCTTCTCTAACACCACTGTATCACCCACAATCTAATGGGATTGCAAAAAGAATGGTGCAGACAATAAAAATGGAATTGAAGATATTGTTCCCAAGCAGAGATACTATAGATGGTTACTTCCCAAGGTTATTGCTTAGTTATAGTGCTATTCCACATGCAGATGAACTGCAAAGTCCATCTGCATTAATGGGAAGACAAATAAGATCTCCATTAACAATGTCTTATTCAATAAATGAAAAGATGTGGTATAAAAAAGACAAAGTAGCAAGTTCTGAGAAGGCTAATTTCATCATGCAAAAGGGACATAATACAGCCATTATATCAAAGAAAGGGAAAAAATTAATGGCTCATTCTAATCAAATAAGACCCTGAATTGATGAGGAAGATGTTGTTATGGAGGGAGATCTTGACAAAAAAGAAAGGATGACTTCCTCAAATCAGGAAAATGTAATAGAAAATAAGTCTATGAATGATAACGGGAGTGACTCAGACATGGAAGAAGATGAAATAAAACCAAGATCTCCATTAAAAAGAACAGGATATAAACCTCAAGGAGGAAAGAGGTTGTAGAAAAAGTTTGAGAACAACCTTAGGTTCAGAGAGGGGTAATGAAATTGGCAAATAGGACTTTACCTATTTGCTTAAATTAATTACAGGATAAATAAAGTGTAGAGTAAAAAGTCAGACAACAAGAAGTTGACTACTGATCACATGCCATAAAACAAAACTATACAAAAATACATATGTGTATTGCCATCATAATAATATTTTAATGCTGCAAACACACTTTTGTCATTGTGAGTGTAATATCAGCTATTTTCATTTTTGGTTATCCATACTTCAGCTGTCCCATGAGACACTCATATACTTAAGCAAGATTTCATGGATATGGAAAGCTAAAAACAGCATGACATATTTTGTGCATTACAAGAGAATGGACATTAGCTTTTGTGGTGTAACACAAAATAAAATAAAGTAACATTATAGGAATTTAGCTGGACTCAGTTATATTCACTGACCATCTTTATTTAGCCAAGAGAATGAGCAAGTCTTTCTGTGTAAGCACTATCCCTATAAGGCAAAACAATAAGCTCAACTATTCTATAATAGAAAACAAAATCTTATTTTATATATTTATTAGTAACACAATCTCATCTCCCCTATTCATTAATAAGATATTTTGTTGCCATGGTAATTGTAGATATTACCTGATACCAACAAGCAAATATGCTTTGCAATACCATTCAACAAAATATCTCATTAGTAAATACTGAGAATAGATTTCTTATATATTATTTTGGTTTTTATTTCATGCTGAGTTTTGGAGGGAGAGATATTTTTATTTTTATAATTTAGAATACAAAATCTCACAATATAGTAAGTAGTATAAATAAAAATCTGAGATTACTTATGCAAAAATATAACCAATGCAATTTCTAAATTGCTTACACATTTCCATTATTTTTGATGGTATCTGTAAACTTGTACTAATATAAAACATGAAAATGTTCAATATTTTTTGTAGCAGGAAATATTGTTCAATTATCTTGGATAATAAATTTTGTATCCATTTTAATAGATAAGTTCTAAGTTATTAATTTTTTGTATCTATCTATCTATCTAATCATTATTATTATTATTTTTATTATAAGAGATTAAAATAAAAACATGTTAAAATTGCTGCACAAAAGCTTTCATGTTTCAATACTTTGATTGTATTTCTTCAGGTGATGGTAAATAACTTGTGATTAAATGATTTTTAAGAAAATTTAAAAACAAAGCGTTACCTCTTTTTCAAAAGTCGGGGGGACATAAGCTCAGAATTAAAATTAGACTTGTGGGTATGTCTTTATTAACCAATTAAATGTCAGATCTATGCTAAATAGAAAAGTAAGCTCAGAAGATGGAGGTAGGTGAGTTATTTTTCATGTCATGATAAACCAGAACAGAGACAGGCTATCATTGATGATTGTGGAAAATATGTCAGCGACAAATGTATCATGATTTCTCTCATTTGGATATATATATATATATATATACATACATACATACATACATACATACATATATATATATATATATATATATAAATTGAATGTTAAGATTAGAGTACATTAACTCTTCATCTCACCCTCTTACATACACTGAAAGAATAAAATTATGTACAAAATATCTGTAGTTGAAGGCATAAAATTGTGTTCAAAATATTTATATTTCAGCATTAAATAACCCATAGAGGTTGGTATGCCACTAAACAAAAACACCCAAACCAAACTCTCTTACATCACCAAACTTGACACCTCATTCTTTAAAAAGTGTTTATAAAAACAACTTCAGCTCATTAATTTTCTACCATCAGATCTGGAATCAGACAATTTTAGTGTTTTTTTTTTCCTTTTAACTCTTTCTTTCCCCACTTATTATGAAAAATACTTCTTTGCAAACTGGTTGATACCAGCAATTGCCATTATCATTCTTATAGCATGGATTAAGGATGACAACCAAAAACTAGTTGGCTACATTAAATATATAGTTGCAAAATAATGAACTCTTATGGTTTGGCCAGAATCTGCAAAATATGACAGTCTAATTGGCTGTATTTAATGAATACAGACCAAAATGTCACATTGTTATTATTATTTTATTACTAGATTTATTATTGCTTCATCTAGATTTTCTTATTGCTTCATTTTACCAGAACACTCTGGGTTGCTATACACTTTGTTATTACTATTATTTTATTACAAATTCTTTTCCAGCATATTAATCATAATAATCATAAAATTATTAAAAGAAATTCTTCTATATGCCCTTTCCCTTCTGGATGTGAGCAAACATGGCTTCCCACAACTTCCTGTTCCTTGTAGCTCTTAGTAAGTTTTGTCCTTTTGCTATCTCCCCTAATCCCTGTTCTGCCAAACATTTATACAAATTTGTTAGGTAGGTTATTCACTGCTTTCCTCTGTGTTTTCAATATGACCTGTGAGTATCAAATCTCTAAGCCTTCTTTCCTCATTATATGCCCTAGAAATTTCAATACTCTCTTTTTGATTCTGAGTATAAGTGTTCATTCTGTTTTCATTTTCCCTAAAACTTCCTCGTTAATCACGTTATCCATGTTATTCTCAGTATCCTTCTGAAGAACCACATTTTTGTTGCCTCAAGTCTTTTCTTCATCTATGAGGAGATTGTCCAGCATTCACTGCCATATAGAAGGACCAATATTACATAACAGTTCAGTATGCTTTTCTTTGTTTTTAATAAAAGATTTTCTGTTTTTTAATGCCTTGCTTAGCTTTTGGAAGGCATATTTTGCTATTCCAATGTACCTTCAGATTATGGTGTCACATTTTTCATTCTCTATTAAAACACTTTTTTATACTTGCTTGATTTTGGTATCGCTAATTCTTAGTTTGCATCATTGACTGTTCCTTTTACTGACATCCATACATTCTATCTTCTTACAATTGATGTTTAGCCTTTTCTTCTCTCTTTCCGTTATTACCTTCTGTAGGAGTTCTTGTAGTTTCCTTTCTGCATCTGCTATCAACACCATGTCATCTGCATATTTTATGTTGTTAAGATTATGGTGGCCAATAATGAATACTAATAAGATTTGTAATTCACTCTAACTGTAAACGTTGAATAAGTTTTGTGAGAAGTTACATCCTTGTCTTATGCCCCTTCCTGTTTTTGTATAATTACTGTATTCATCTGTATGCAGATAATTTGCTTCTACTATATGTTCTGGATTATTCTAATATCTTTTCCAAATAAATCAAGCTTATCTACCAGTTGAACTTTTCTTTGTGATATACTTTATCAAACACTTTTGCATAATCTTTAAAACATAGGTAGACATCTTTCTCCTTCTGCCTTTGTATTACACTTTCTGATATCATTCTGAGTATAAGCATTGCATTCCTTGCTCCAGTGTCTTTAACAAAACCACACTGTTTTTGTCCTGTTTTGGGTCTAATTCTGCTATGTGCTCTATTCCTCAGAATTCGGTTGATAAGTTTTGTTATGAGGCTCATTAGGGTGAATGCCCAGTGGAGTTTGCATTCATTTGGACCTGACTTCTTAAGCAGTGCTATGAAAATGAATCTTAAATCTTCTGGTAACTCACCACTGTTGTATATTTCATTTATTTATTATTATGTCTTAATGCTGAAAATGCTACCATCTTCTCAGCTGTAATTCTATCATCCTGCTGCATTGTTCCTGTTCAATTTCGTCAGTGCTGATTTCACCTCAGACTTTAATATTCCCATAATTTTGTGTATTGCAGGTATTCATCTTTCTTTGTGGCAGAGTTCTCCAATGTATTCATTCCATATTTGAAATATTTTTACTCTATTAACAGCATTCCCTTTGGATTTTATGCAAACATGTCTTTTGTTCTCTTAATCTTTTTTTGCATATGCCTTATCTGTAATGCTCATTCTTTCCATTTTATCACACTTTCATTGAGTCATTCCTCTGTTGCCTGTTTGCATTTGTTTCTAATTTCTTTGTGCAACATCTTATATTCTGTATCATACCTTGACATTATTTGCTGTCTACATTTCATCATGTCAAGAATTTTATTTACCAACAATTCCTTCTTTTCTTCTTTTCTTTGGAATGATCTCATTTGCTGATATTACTAAAATTTTTCTTAATGTGTCCTACTTTGAATTTCCATTTGCATTTCATTCATCGTATCTGCTTTTAATGCAGTTGGCATACACCTCTTTGCAATTCAGTTTATTCAGAAATGTGTCATATTGCAGCTGGATACTGCTTTGGGCCTCTTTAACATCTGTAGTTTCACTCTAAGGTTATACAAGATACAATGGGTAAATTGTTGCCATTTAATATTTTTAATTTCACAAATAGACATTGTTTTTGATTTTGTTGACTGTACAGAAAAGTAGGGTCAGTTGGGCAACATCTGTGAGAAAAAGAGCACCATAACACAATTCACTCCACCAGAAATTTGGAAATGGTATGCTGTACTGCTTGGCATTTGCATCAAAAGCTCCAATACAAACATTTCAAAGTGTTTGGGTATCAATCTGTGCCACCAAAAGATGTACTGAGAGTGATAAAAACCAAATATCCAGTCAACATCATGATGTTTGGAGTGATTACTAGTGATGGTGACATTATACCTTCATTCATCTTCCAACAGAGCCTCAGACTCAACACAGAGGCCTTTATCATGTTCCTTGAAGAGATAGTGCTGCCCTGGATCAAGAAGGTGGCTGCTGGAAGATTCTATATCTAGCAACAGGACTCTGCACCATGCTACACAAGCAGAACAACACAGTCATGGCAGTCTGACAATTTTTGCGACCACATCACCCCTTACATCTGGCTACCTAACCACCCAGACTGCAATCCCATTGATTATTAAGTTTAGGGTGCAGTTGAGCAAGAGACCAACAAAACTTTTTGTAACACCAAAGATGAACTGAAGGCAAGAATTATGGTAGCATTTACCAACTTAAACAAGGAGACCATCCAGTAGAGTTGCAGGAGATTCCAAAGTCATCTGGAGGCCGTGGTTGAAGATTTATTAAATAAATTTAGTCTTTAGTATTTCAAGATATTTTTGTCCAATTTTGGTAAATATATCTGTTAAAATGAGATGTCGGTGCTACTTTCATGTTTGTGTAATTTAGATGACAATTTACCCATTGCACCCTGTATATCACTAGCATGTGGCCACTCCCGCAGTCAGAACTTGGGTATGTTTTACATTATAAAACTACATTCTTAAATCTCTTATTGATCATTATATAATCAACTTGGTTCTTTGTTTCTCCTCCTGGTTTTCTTCATGTCCATATATGTCTTGGGTGTTCTTAAAAAAAGTAAGGTGTCAACTATTATCAGATCATTTACCATGCACCATTGGACTAATTTTTCCCCACATTCATTACAGGTTCATAGTTCAATTTGCCAACTATTTCAACATCTCACTTCTTTGGCATTCAGGTTTCCCATAATGATTTCAATTTCCTGAAATGAGCCTTGGTGTTGTTCCGTGTGCAGTAAAACTTTTCAATTTTTTCCTCTATATATTGTGCTGATGGTGCATATACATCTACAATGAATACAGCTTTCCTTTCAGTTTAACTACAAGAATTCTATCAGATAATTGATAGTATTTTAGAACACATTTCTTCATGTTTTGGTTTCATATTAGTTCTACTCTGCACTCATTTTTCTCTTCGCCTGCTTATATCACTGTGTATCACTGATGAAATTTCCATTATTTGCCCACCTGTTTCATATACATCTAAAATACTCACATTTAGTTTTTCATTTACTGCATTTTCTAACTGGTCACATTGATTTAATGTCCTAATGTTTCATGTCCCTAGAACTATTTTTTTGTTTCATGTGAACAGTTGCTGGATGACGTTCTGGTGACACCTGTCACTCATATCTTTCCTTACTGGGGCAAGGGATAAATTCCAAGGAGTCTGACCACCTTAATGCCATTATTCTTTGTATTAGTTTTATTTACAGTATCTGGATAACAGTCAGGTAACACCTGTTGCACATGTACCACCTTAGTGAGTGAGGAGTTAATCACAATGAATTTAACCCCCACTTCTCTGATAATAATATTGTCAAGAGCCATGAATGTTCTTGGGATTGATGGTGAAGTGGTTTTCAGTTGTCTTTTTTACCTCCATCATATTACTGCTACTTTTTAACGAAACACTTTGGATTGATAAATTCTTCAATATTGCTATTATTTTATTTTATTACTACTACTTTTTACTTTGTCATATTGTTATGTTTATCACAATACTCTAAGTTGATAAACTTTTCATTATTACCAGGGCTGGTACATACTACACCTGAAAACCCTGACTAGGAACAGGGTGCCATGCCTGATTAGAGTCCATGGGCAGTGTTTTGTCACCTTTGCTATCTTATCAACATTTGTTTTTTACTATCTACATTTATATATATTAAAAATTAAACTAAGCACAACTATTAAAGGATGAGCAATTTTCACGGATTTTAATATCATTCTGGGTTATTCTTTTTTTTGTGAATTTGTTTTGTTTATGCTAACTCTAAAAAAAGCACTATATAAAATTTACTATTTTTATCCATGATGTTGAATGTGTTAAAATTTAACAAGAAAAATCTCAGGTTAATGTTAAAACTTTCCACAAAACATTGTTGATTTATTTAAGATGGAATGATCTATTATGACATAATTTGTACTTAGATACAGTGTATTTATTTTCAATTTTTTTACTTGAATTGTTCACCTATATTGCATATGGTCCATTATTTTACATAATTATGCTACAATAAAATTTGTATTTTATATGAATACTATATAATAGAGTAGTGGGGCACATATCATAGATCTGGTGGGGGTCCACCAAACTCTTGCACCACCCCTGATTATTACTATTATTTTATTACTAGTTTTACTTCCACTTATTGTTGCTTTATTATAACACACTGAATAGATCTAGTCTTCATTATTATTATTATTAGTTTTTCTTCAACTTATTGTTGCTTTTACACACATTTCCATCTGATACATTTGCCATTATTTCTAGTTTGACTCCAACCTATTGTTGCTTCATCAAACACAGAATTAAATACAAACTTCACTATTAAAATTATTTTAATTTTTAGTTTTACTCCAACTTATTGTGTTTATCATAACACTTTGTATCAGTACACACAATTGGATACTGACAAAGAAGTGTAAAGCAATCCAGGGTTTTATGATAAAAACAACATTTAGTAAAACTAGTAATCAAATAATGATAATAGTTAAAATGATTTATCTGAAAATTGCAAATTAAATAACGTAATACTATTATTAGGTAGTAAAACAGTGTAGATAATGAAAACATATTAAACATCAAGGATTTTTTAGCCATGAAAGATTGGGTTATGAAGTGTGCATTGGGAATTCAAATATGATTATCTTTATTTTTGATTTCATGTTGTTAGCTCTAGCAGTGGAAAAGTGAATCAACATAAAAATTAAATTAAAATTTTGTTCTCATCATATTTCTGTTCAGAAGTCTGATGCTTTTTGACTTACAACAATAGTATTCATTATATTTTTAACTCTGTTTAGTTTTGTGTACACCATGTGTATAGTAATTTCTCATTACATTTTCAACATAATCATGGAAATTATTAAAAGAGATCTCATGGCAAAATACTTTTAAAAAGTCTGGTAATTTCTCTTCAGCATCTTTCCATGGAACTACAGCTTCTATATTCCAAGAATCTGGGTTCACAATATTAACTAATTCATGAATTTTATGATTTTATGTTCTGAGAGTTATTGCTTATACCATCACAATCCATTAGTCTTAATCTCATTTATTATCACTGAATACAGTAATCTTTGGCAAGGAAGACTCACAGTGTTTTCAACAAAATTAATATACTGGAATTTTTTAGAATCTATCTATATCTTACTTTTACTATTTTTCTTCCCCACTAACTCATGTTTATTGTTGTGGTGGTGGCAGGGGGGTATATTAGGTTTTTATTATGCCTGTGCATGAGCACAGCATAACTAACATTTTACCAAGACCATTGGCTATTAATATACAAGATTATTTTCGGATAATCTAACAACTGGTTCACTAACCTTTTATAATTTTAAGAATCAGTTTGTGCAAACTGGTAATAGACTACCACTGGATATCTCCTTGGTCTTACCCTCTTTTTACTGTATATTAATGATCTGTGTAACAGCATACTCTGATCATTAGTGAATATTTATGTAGACGGTGCAACAATTTACAGGTGCACCTCCATAAACCTGGATGACTGGAATCTAGCAGCTGATCTTTCCTCTGAACTAGCACAGGTGGCTCAATGGGGAAATGACTGGCTTGTAAAATTCAATTCACTCAAAACCAAGCCAGTAACATTCTATCACCACCACCACCTCTGAGCAGACCCTAAAATTGAAACTATCATGATGGATGAGTCTCCTCCCAAGGAGGTTCCTTGAGACTTAAGCTCTCCCCAGACCTCAAGTGGAGCCCAAATATCTGATCTGTTGCTAAATATGCTGGAAAAATGGAAGATTCATTGTACCACTCAAGTAATTATCTGGCTCTCGCATCATACTATCTTTACAAAAGCCAGATCAAACAAAAAGGTAGTATTTCTGCTATATCTGGGATGGAACTGCCCAGTCATCACTTGCCTGTTTTGAGTTCAAAAGCATCTGTGCAGAATTGTGAGTGATCAATTATTTACAATTCCTTTCCCACAAATGAAACATTGTAAGCCTCTCACTGCTCTAGCAATACTTCCATGGCAGGTGCTCTGACAAGCAATGTTCCTTAGTCCTGCCACATATACAAGTGTGAATCAACACCATTCTCTTCATATTTCATTAGTAAGAAGTAAGTTCCATTTGGATAGCTTCTTTTCAAGAACCACTGGTTTGTGAACACTCTCATACAATCTTAACCTTAGTCCCACCAACCATGGCCATTACAACTTGAACCCCCCCCAGCATACCACATACATAAGTGTGAATCATCCTCATTTCCTTTATATTCCATTAGTAAGACATAAATTCCACTTGGACAACTTCTTCTCAAGAATTGCTGCTTTGTGAAACAGACTCCCAGCTGGTATTCTTCCAATCTCTACAATCTTGACCACTTCAAGTTTAAAGTTAACTGTTATCTTTCTGCATAAACCATGAACTTCACTTCTTGCCTTTTCTTATGTTCATACAACACCACACATTAACCCTCTACTTTGAGTGGCTCTTGAGCCTTGAATTGGGTGAACATTAGTATATAAAAAAAAAACAAAAACAAATATTGGCATTCGTTGACTGAGCAACCAGTACTGCTTTTGATTGAGATTTATAAATTATTTCTCTTAAACAATTTTTCAGGAAAATAGGTTTCTCAAGTCCAGTAACTGTTATAGATCATTCCAGTATTGATAAGGGTTTCCTTTCTAACCTTTTATTTGAAGTAATGTTGAATATCAACATTTTGATTATGTCCTTATTTTCACATTATGTTACATGTGATATAGTTTCTGTTATTTGGTACAGTTCTTTGCGATTTTATAGCATCAGTCCACAATGTTCAAAGAAGGATGGTTTTTGCCAAGATCCACAGGTTTCACTCACTCAAAGACATTTTAACCATTAATAATAGTAATGTTAAGTTATTACTTTAATTCATTACTTTTTTCTCTCTTTCATGTCTAAATCTTCTGAATTTCTGAGACAAGATGTTACTATTATACATTCATTCAGTTTCATTATCTAGTTCAGTGACAGAGCAGATTAGCATCATAAAGAAAAATTGAGTGTTATGAGTTCTGAAGCTGTCCACAAAAGGATATCAAGCATGATAACTACAGTATAATTCTGTGAATCAAATGAGTTCTGTTCAACACTGCCTAGAAAGGATACCAGACATGACAGTTATAGGATAAGAACAGCAGAAACCCATAGATTAAATAAAGGATGCTGTTTAACATGCAAAAAGGACAGCAGACATGATAGGTACTGGAAGAACAACAAAATCATGTGGATCAAATAAAGATTTAAAGATGTGACAAAGAACATAATACTTTGGATCAAATAAAGATTTCTGTTCAACATTTCCTAAAAAGGATGCCAAACATAATAGGAATAAGAACATAACACCATGTGTCAAATAAAGGGTTTTGTTCACTGTTCTGTAGAAAGGACACCAGATATGACAGGAGTAAGATCAATAGAGAATTCTGTTCAACATTCCACAGGAAGGACATCAAATATGATATTTATAGTAGTTAGGAAAGCATATGCATAGGGATCAAATAAAGGGTTCAGTTCAACATTCCTAGAAAGTTAACAAAGATAACTGAGGAATGGTAGAGGGTTCTGTGGCTGAAATACCTTAATAAAAACAACAAAGATGAAGATGCTGAGAAATAGAAGATTTCTTCAAAACCTCTTACATTTTCTCTTTGAAGCTATTGTTATCTTTAAATTGTTATCAAGCTAATTATATCAATATTTTATAATTTAAATAATGTTTAATCTATTCTTTCTGATAGAATCAAAATGAGAAACATTTTGTTTCTTAAATAATAATAAAATTCAATTTATGATTAAAATTCTTGTTTCAAGTTTACATATGATCACCAAAAACCAATTATAAATTAGTCAACAAAAAATTTTGAGGAAGATAACAGTTTGTTTACAGATTGAATATGAACTTAAGAAGGTCTTCAGAATAACAACCAAACTTTGAAATTACCATTATTAAACTTAACTTACAGCTACACTTTTTCTTTCTGCTTAATTAATACTTTTATTACAAATACTAATTCTAATTTTAATTATAAAATATTCCTTAATATATATTTTACATATCACATCCATTATTCAATGTTCAATTTGTTTATCAAATATTAATTTGTTTATTTCCCATAAATTATTATATCATTGGGGTGCCATACCAAGAATAATGAGGGTTTATATGGCTGTACTTATTTCTTCTTTGGTACTACCAGTCAAACAATATCCTTGACATGACCTATTGTAAAATATCCAAGCTGGATTTTTTTTTTGTTCTTTTTTTTAAAAGGCTAAAATTTCTAGCAGCTCTGCTATAACAAAGAGGGAAAGTAGTTTCATGCCTTTTCCAAAAGTATTACTGTGAAGTAAAAGCAAACTGTTTTGTAGATTCTATTCATGAACCAACTACATCTCTATATATTTCAAATATTGATTCCAATAAAAAAATATCACAGCAAAGACCTTTTTCCTTTAAGATGGTACATTTCTATACTTCAGAATATTATCCAATCAGATGATTGACAATCTGAAAAAAAGTAGCAAAGTCATTATGACACCTCCAGCATTAATTATTTTTATGAGGTGTACTTGTTGCAATTTTATTACTCATTGAAGCACATGCTATTTCAACCATTCTAGCAAATAATCCATTTTATGAAATGTTGCTGTAGATACCTAAATACAACATTATTTTGAGTTTTTATTTATTTGCCCAAACAAGATGCATGACTTCTTTACTAAAAAAGTAAGCAAAGCAAACTCATTTCCTGTGTTGCACAAAACATTAGGCAATAATTTTTGCCTCCATTTCTTGAATGATTCATGTCGACCTCATTGTCATTGGTAGCAAATGTGAATCTTTATGGAGTTGGGGTGTTAACACAATGCCTTAGAAAGCTAAGTAGTTCCAACTGCACAACTATTTTACAGATAATTTAGGAGAGAATTTATGTATTAAGCTAACATTTCAAAATGAAGATATTTCAATCCTTACTCATGTTTTTCAAGATTGTTATTCTTTCAATAAAAATATTTTAAACACCTACATTGCATATCAGTCAGTCAATTATGTGCCATGCACGATGCATGTGTAGGCGATCATGCATGTTTCAATACATGACTGATGAGGCAAATTTTTTCCCGCAGTAGGTTGCCATTTCTTTCTGCGGTAGAGTAGTTGTCATCCAAGGTTATAGAACCCAGTCTGTCCTGCTATTTACCCATAGCTGGGGGAAGAAGAAGAGGATTCATACCTTTCCCAAGTGTATTAGCATGTAAGTGAATGTAATGGATTTGACTGGAATTTGAACTTGGCTCTCCGATTCCTCAATCCAAGCTGCTATCCATTACTCCACCTTGCCTCCTTATTGCATATATTGATTAAATTATATCTGTAATTTAATCAGTATAAGGATATAAATAATGAAAATACATTTACCAATAACTTTTTCCCCAACTTTTGCTCATAGAAATTATAACAAAAATGTTTAAATGCAACAATTTTTCTAATATTGTGAACAATAGATTAAATATAAAAAATAAGATTTTTTTTATGCTATAGCACTATAATCCACTCTGTTTATTTTGCTTCTTTTAAATGTCATGTTCCAAGGGATTTAGATGATCATGACTCTACACAGATTACTTTTCTTTATTATCTATGAGTTGCCATTGTTATATTCTGCTTCAAAGTACATCACTTTCTGATTCACTTTACCCCAAAACCTGTTAGCAAGATGTGAACGATAAGAAAGCAAAACTAAAGAGTTGCCCTCTGTGCAGGAGTTCTGAGCATTGCATCCACCTCACAAAACAAATCCCCTCCAAAAAAGAAAATAAATAAAAATGTATAAAATATCACATAAAAGTAGATAATCATGAATGTTGCTGCTAAAGCAATGGAAGGCATGACAAAAGGTACTGAGTCAGTATCCACCTTGTCTACATTTAAGGGCATTGCTCATGACACTGAAAGCAGTCATGGCAAGTGGGCAAGCTGTCAACATCACCACCAGTGACTTTGGTCAACCAACTCACCACACGCATCAACTCTAGGCCTTACTAACTCTCCTAAACATCTCGATCACTTCCTTCACCAACAAAGAGACATTCCACCTTGATCCTCTATATTGGCAATACAAAGAATTTTATCTTAACAATTCTAGTCTTTCATTTCGCATTAACAGTAGTACTTATTGCTTCAATTGTTCTCCCATGCTACCAAAAGCTTGTTTTTAACACCATGACTGCTTGAAAAAATATTTGAACAGTTGCCTTCTTCATTGTTTTGAATTCAGAATAGTCCTTTTCCTAGACTCAGTGGTACCCAAAGTTAGAAATCTAACCTGCTATTTAACCCATAGCTGGGAAAGAGGAAAATGCAAATATGCCTTTCCCAAGGGTATTAGTGTAAAGTAAACATAGCAATCTATGTTGGAACCTGAACTCAGTTTACTGATTTCACCTTCTGTACCAATAACCATTACATTAGCTGCACACACACATACATACACACACACACACACACACACACACACACACACACACACACACATATATCTGGTTATCTTAGGTTTCTTTGTACACACTATTGTTATATACCCCTTCTGTATGAGTAATCAGGACATCTGAAAAAAGGAGGTTTGTTACTGTATTCCTTCTCTATTTTGAACTGTATAGAAGATCAAATATTGTTCACATTGTACTTGTACATCTTTTTGGTGAGGCTACTGAATAAACTATAGCTCTACTAAAAAGATGTACAAAAAGTAAAAGAATATAATTTCCTTTTTCTTTTTTTTTCATTGGTTATTTAAACAGATAGAGGATATAGTAATTGTGCGTACAAAAAGACCTACAGATATAGGGCTATTTTGGAGTCAAACTTTCTGTATGAAGTAATCAGTAGTTAATTGCCTTCAGTATCAAATGCTTGTTATCAACAGTGATCCAACAAAGCTGGAAGGATTAAGGGACATTAGTAGCACTCTTTAACACAGTAACAATCTATACAGGGTTGTTTCTAGGATGAGGAATAGGAAAAGAATTATTAGTATGACCAATTAGCTGCAATAAACATTCTTTATGCAGAACAGATTCAAATGATTTGTCAATGTTACAAGATCATAATAGTATCTAACACTAAATCTACCATTCACAAATTTTTACTTGAGCTGGTTCCTTATCACAGCAAAGACTGATAAAAAACTTCATTTATAATATCCACAAGGCTGCATAGATGGTTTTGGTTTCAATTGATACAGGAAATTGAAGTCTGGGCAGCTTCTGCCTATATATGGCAGGCAGCATTCTCATCCTGATCTCACTCTTGTAAAAGTAGAGGATAAGTACTTACTGGTGTGGTACAGAGAACAGACCATTTTTTTCCAGCCTCTTTAACAGTGGATCATATATATAAGTTCCACTTGAGATTAAGTCCCAATAGGTGCTCAAGACATGAGGACTCCCTGAGAGAATACCTGTTCATTGCAATAAATAAAAATTCCTGAATTTTTATTTATTGTAATGATGTTTGTTTTTTGTGGTATTGAATGTGACCAGCCAGTTTATCTCCCACTGAGCTGTTAGAGCTAGGTCAGAAGAGAGATCTGGTCTTAGGCTCTGGTCATCTAGAATTATGGTCTGCTTAAAGTTAAACTTGAGGAAAACCAAGATGCTATAATCAAAAGCAAGGTGAAAACATCTGGTATAAAAGACCATATTTTTTTTGTTTTTTTGTTAATCATTTCATCCCATACAAGTCAGTAGACCCATTAAGATACAAGGAGTTACTGAGTGTGAAAGAATAAGCAAAAAGAGAAAAATTATTAAGGAGCAAAAACAATAGAAGAGTAATCAAGAACAGTAGATAATGATTGATATTGCATTTTGATTTTTGAAGATCAAAATTGGCTGGAAAGCATGGAGCCAGAACAGAGTTTCACAAGCAAGGAGTGCAAGAAAATAAACTGTTAGCATAGAACTTATGATGACATCTAGCAAATTCAACTCTGAATTGATAAGACATTGCCATCAATCTAGTACTGCGCTTAAATTCATAAAGTCTAGGTACCATAGTAGAAAGTTCATCTGAACAATTACTGTGAAAGTATTTATAGTAAAGGCAAAGGAATGTTACATTACAGCAGTGGGAAAGTGACTGAAGCCAAGATGCCAGATCAGGACCAATAATATTGTAGATTCCTTGGATTTTATCAAGTATCTTTAAATATACAGCAGGAGCACCAGTCCATATGTGGCAGCAATATTCAAAGCATGGATGAATGGTAGACTTATAAATATGTAAGATAGATTCTGGAGAGAAACATTGTCTAGCACAGCACAGTGACTCAACTTTCTTAGCAGCAGACCTAGCAATGAATTCTATATAATCTTTTTACTTCATGTCAGCCGAGAATGTTAGCCTGGAGGTTAGCATCAGCCATACTGATGAGAGGCAGAAAAGTGTCTCTCAGATGATTAAGATGAAGTGTCCACACTACTCTTTTAGGAAGAAATTACATATAATTGATAGAGTGTTTCATTGAGGAGTGAGGAAGCTTAAGGATGGGGCATATAGTGACCTGTTGACCAAATGTATATGTTGAGCCAACATAGATTTCAACACAATATAGCTTTCTTTACTTAACAAAATTGTTATTGTGTTATTGGGGGGTTCCTCTCTTAAAATACTTTGGAATCATTTGGCAATTTGGCATACTGTAAAAACAACTGAGTACATGAATAAACAATTTGTTTTGATTGTTGGTTTTCTTGTACAAAAAGGTTTCTTTTTTTCCCCTCTCACAGATTACACCTGATGAGGGCTGAAGAATGGATTGGCCAAAATAATGTTAATAACAAATATACAAAGAGATTTGAGGGCCCAAACAATGTTGCATATCTAAAATAAATTTGTTTCATTCAGATATTCTTGCTTTTTGGAAACTCTTTTTAAATTATTTTTTGTAAATCTTTACAGGAATTGATGATTACATATGTAACAAATATGAAAATAACCAGCATTAATATAAGGTACAAAAATTATTGAATTAAAAAAAAAATCAACCTGTTTAATAAACATTTATACTAAATAAGTTAAAGACAAGATATTTGTTATTATAAAAAAACAGAAGGAAAAATATTATGATCATTGGACTGAAGTGGCTCAGTTACTTTCAACAAACTCTTTTCTTTCAAGCCTTCTTAGTAAGCCAATAAATGTATTATAATGAATTCAATCATTTTCTTTCACCTTTAGTTTATTGACAAAATTACATCCCATAATTTTCTATATTAAGATTTCCTCAGTTGTTCCTTCCTCAGCAAAAAATCAAAATTCAATCAACTGAAAATTGGTCATAATTGTAGTTAATGAATATTTGCCACAGTACAACATCCAAATATAAATCTTTACTTTTTTTCTATTCAGAACTTGCTTCTCATTTACTTATAAATATACAATATTCTGATACTTTTGCATTTATCATACAAAATGAATTTTGAGTGAAAAAAGGATATTAACACCCACCACCAATACTGAAGAAAATTTAAAAACCCAAATTCAAGTTAAAAATATCTATTAAAACAAAGAACAGTAACTGGCTTTCAAATAAATATACATAGAATGTTTCATCCAAAGTTATTATAGTAGCTAAACATTAATCTGAAAACTAAAGTCATGTTTTTAAATAGCTTCATCAGATCAAGACTTTCATATGTGATGTCATGCATGGTGCCAAACCTGTTCCAAAATATCTAAACTGTCAGCTGTATACAACCATTTCCTAAGATCAATGGTGAAAAAAATCTTTGAGTGAATAAAGCCTGAGGGTCTTGGCAAAGATCATCCTGCTTTGAACATTGCGGACTGGCACTAAAGAATCACAAACTCAGAACTGTACCAAATAATAAAAACCATACTATTTGTGGATAACCAACAGTGACAACATGTAATTTAAGAGCAAATAATGACAATCAAGATGTCACCATTCCACACCACTTTAAATAGAAGGTTAGGAAGGAAAAACTCATGAATATTGGAAAGAGCGATAACAGCTACCAGACTTGAGAATCCGGCTTTCCTGAAAAATTGTTTGAGGAGAAATATTTTATGAATTTCAACTGAAAGTATTACTGACTGCTCAGTCAGTGATTGATAAATGTTTCCTTATAGAGAAATGGCTAATATTACCATACAATATGATTTTTGTCTAGAAATGACAGAGCCATTTAATATTAATAATAAATAATTTACCTTGAGTAACAATGTTCCAGTCTCCTTCAAAGTATTCCATTTAATATCTTGAACCCTTATCCTAACATCCCTTTCACTTTTCAAAACAGTTCTTAAAGTCATCTTTTGAGATTAGCAAATGCATAAAGCTTCATGCTATATGACACAAAAACGACTGAAGAATGGCAAATTCAAAAATTCTGTCCTAGTTGGTTCGTCTCTTGACATGAATCTTATTAAACTTATAGTGGTGTGGGGCTTAGGAGTTAAAATGAACAGTTAATTTACCCATGACAAAAAGATTAATGAAGGATGATAATGATGAGGAAACACATGGGTAATTTTAACAAAACCAAATAAGGAATTTATTCACAAATTTCCCCACTTGAAGTAGTGATAGTAGCTCATTTCAGGAAAATAAATCAGAATTCTTGAAGTCTATAGTTTTAATGTATTGTCATGAAGAGGAAATGTTCATACAACAGATTAAATGATCTGACACAAAATAATATTCAAAAATGTCTAAGACAAAGAGATATATGATTGCATACATTCAAAAGTAAATGAAGAGAGTTTGAAATACTTTGCTTTCTTGGATTGTTGAGAGAAATTTCTTTGAAGTGCCACATGCCTGGTTAGAGGACGATAATATAATTGGCAAATAAATTTACCCTGGCAACAATTTCAACTTTGGTCGTGATGAACAGAAACAAAACATTTCACATGACTTCAGACATTCTTCTCTTATTAATTTAATTTTTCTCTTCATTTTATAGCAAAAAGAATTTTGCATAGGCTTGCTACTTTTCTTTTTCTTCTCAGCTGACTGACTAATTTCTGTGAAGGCAAAGTTTTCATTGGTACAAAAACAATTTCACATAGGCTCATGAATTCCTTTCCTTCTTTTTCCTCAGTTCTCTGAATTTGAATGGAGTGGGTAAAGCGAGTTATTATTATTTCACACTAACTACAAACTTATCTCCAAAAAAAATTTATAGAAAATTTGATGAAAGATAATTTGCTTAGTGTTTTTGATGTAATGAATATGCATACACCTGGGTTCCCCCTCACAGTAATATGATTGGCTGGTGTCAGCCATAAATAGAGATTGATGTGGAGGTACAGCAGCACCTATTGGCTACGCATATAGTCTACGCCTATTGCCTACCACTACAATGAGGACCAGTCCATTACGGTTACCTGCTAGATTGTCCTACTCAGTTACAGTAGTCCAAAACTACTTTGCTACTTCGAACAAATATATCCCTTTCTGGGACATATCAGCTGTCGACGAGATTCGAAACGACCTCACAAGTTAAAACAAAAGAAAAAAATATATATATACAGTTGACAACACTTATTAACAAAGAACGTTAGAAAGACTTGTTCGACGCTTACAGAAAGTAAGAAATTGCCCCCCCCCTCTTGTTTGGACTTAGAAAATTTTATTGTCTACATAAATTGGAGTAAATTTTTTTCTTGTGGATACATTGGCAGAATGGAACAAATTGTAGAATTGACTAAGGTGCTACAAGTAACTTTACAGCAACAATTCCAACAACAACAACAACAATTTATTCAGCAACAAGTAAGGTTTGAAAAGTTATTCAAACAACAGGCAAAGTATAATAAAGCACTTTGGGAAGACATATTATCTAGGACAACAAAAGAACCGGGTTCTAGATTTTTTTCTGCTGAATTCAAATATGACCCTGATAGTGGTTCAACGTTTCCGGCTTATTTTCGTAGGTTTGAAACAATATTTACGAAAAGATGTGAACAATGGTCTGACGAGGAAAAAATCACTATTGTTGCAGAAGTTGGGAACAGAAGAAAATACAAAATACGCGAATTTAATCCTCCCAATGAAGCCAGAAGAAATTACATTCAGCGAAACAGTAGAAATTTTGTTGAAAATTTCCGATGAAAGAGATAGTCTGTTTCATACATGATACAAGTGTCTAAATATCGTAAAACAAGAGGATGATGATTTTGTCATATATGCAGGTATGGTTTAACGCACAATGTGAGGCATTTAAATTAAAGGAATTGTCAAGCAACATGTTCGAGTGTCTAATTTTTGTGCAGGGTCTAACGATACCGAAGGACAGAGAAATTAGATCAAGAATCCTCACTATCATGGAACAGGATACAAAGATTATGCTACAAAAAATAACGGAAGAATGTCAGTGACTTATAAACATAAAAAAAAATAATACTCGGATTGAGGAGAAGAGCATTTCGTGAGTACAAACTGGAAGACAACAGAAGTGGATACAAAATAAAGAAAGAAAAATTATATGCAATTCGTGTGGAGGACAGCATATAAAGAAGGATTGTTTCTTTAGGGATAAAATATGTTTTAATTGTGGGCGTGTAGGCTATAGAAGTTCCCATTGTCGGGCAAAACAGAGTAAAGTAAAAGCAAAGTCTCAAACAAAGGTGAATGTAGTTTTGTCTAAAATCGAAATTGAGGAGGGTCAAAAAAGAAAATACCTCAATGTAAAATTATTACTTGATTCAGGAAGTGATATCTCGGTAATAAACAAGCAAACATGGAAAAAAAATCAGTTACCCACCGTTGACTAACACAGACAAAATTGCCAGGGGAGTGTCAGGGAAAAGACTTAAGTTTAGAGGTGAATTAAAATGTAACATTTTGTTCATGGGGAAAATTCTCAAATTGAAAGTGTATGTGTGTTATAGAGTAGTTTCACAGTGGAGGCTTGTATTTCACTAAGTCAGTCCTAAAAAGGTTCGACGTACAAAACGTTAGGAACTTGATATAATAGGTAATGACGCAGCAATCTAGTTGTGGTGGTTGATACTTTAATGTCCGACATCGACTGACTGACCAACTCACTGAGCTCCCTGGCGACTGCTACTACTCCTACTTATTATAGGTGGGAGAGTCTATTAACAATAGAATAGGTGTGTTCCAGTATAACAATGTGCTCCCTGGTTCAGTAAACCTCTTTGGTTTAGACTGGATCGTATTGTATAATTTATGGGAATTACTGGTAAATTCTTTCTGTAACAAAGATAACATCATACAGAACTATAAGATGAAGCAAACAGAAAGATTTATTACGGATTTGAAAGGCAAATTCCCTTACGTCTTTTCAGAAGACCTTGGTCTGTGCACAAAACAGAAGTCAACTTCGAATTGAAAGAAAATGTTAAACCAATCTTTAAACCAAATAGAAAAGTACCATTTTCGGCACTAGACACAATAAATGAGGAATTAGAAAGGTTGGAGAAAATTGGCATAATTTCAAAAGTCGATTACTCGGATTAGGTGTCTTCAACCGTATATATAAAAAAGAAAAACCAAAAAATCAGAGTGTGTGCTGACTTTTCGACAGGTTTAAATGATTGTGTGAAAGACCATTTGTACCCTCAACCATCTCCAGAGGATATATTCACTAAATTAAACAGAGGTAGAGTGTTTTCAGAGTTGGACTTGTTGGAGTCTTACCTCCAGGTTAAAGTCAGTGAAGAATGTTCGAAGTACCTGACAATAAACACGCATAAAAGGATTTTAAAACTAAATTGTCTTCCTTTTAGATTGAAGGTAGCTCCAAGCCTATTCCAGCAAATAATGGACACAATGTTGGCTGGTATGGAGTATACAATCGCATATTTAGATGATATTTTGATTAAAAGTGAAAACGAGGCCCAACACAAAACTGTAACTGTAAGCGTTCTCAAAGCAAATTTGTTCAGGAAAATAACTCACTCTCCAACAAACGCCGTAGCCAAAAATGCCCGAATTTTCCTTCTTCGGCAGATCGCACACAAAACACAAACTTTTTTCCGGGGTACCTGATTATCTCGTTCACTACACTCTCCACCCCCGTCACATAAGTGACACTCATGGGCGAGCCTCTTTATTCTTAAGCTTCTCCGGAGCGGGGCGACTGTTGGAGGAGATTGTGTGTTATGTTCTGAGGTTTCTTCTGATATGACAACCTCATGCGCAGTCTTCATCATCTGAAGAATGTTCTGAAGATTCTTCTTCTGAGGATTCTTCTGGTCTGACAACCTCACGCACAGAGTCTTCACCATCTGAAGAGGTGCTAGCCCTACCTCCGATGGTAATTATTTGTTCACTTTCTGAGCACTCACTGCTAGTGTCACTACATAGCGACGCAAGTCCTTTATGTGTCTTGGTATGCCATCAACCAGCACAGAACGCGAGTTACTTAGTCCAGTGAAATGCCGCACCCGGTACCGGGTTGTACACAGGCTATGTGGAGATTTCACCCACACGCGATCGCCCAAGTCATACGGCGCACGTTCGTTTATCCGTTCAGTTGAACGCGTTGCGTCAATGCCTCGTAGCTGGACTTTGTACTGATAAATCATGTTGGCTGGCGCAGTTGAGGGCGATACATTATTGCCTCTCGGAGTAACATTGTACCAATACACCGCCTCCATTATGGAACACTGCTTCCTAGCAGCGATTCTTTTGATGCTCCGATGACATCGCTCGATTATGCCATTCCCTGATGGGACATATGCGCAGCGAAATCTGAGGTGTACTCCCCACGAATCCACAAAATCTTTGAATAGTCCACTGCGGAATGCAGTGTCGTTGTCAGTGAGGAGTTCCGTCGGAGGTCCACGTTCAAAGAACAATGACCCCAAGTGGTCAATGACGTTTGCGGAATCCTGTCGACGCAGACGCCGCCAAATAGTGAAACAGGTTGGGCCACAGTCAATCAGAGTTAAATAGTGATGTCCGTTATAATGGGTGATGTCCATTCCAACACGGTGCCACAAGTTGCTTACACTCACTTGTCCTTTTTGCCATGGCACAGGTGCGGGGTCGATGGACTGACACTCCTTGCATCCTTTGACCACTGCCCTGACAGCAGCTTTGGATACGGAGGGATAAATCTGCCTCACAAAATATAGGGTCCGTTTTACACCGGGATGTCCGCTTTGGCAATGCACAGATTTTAGTAAATCTGAGTTATGGTTGCTCGCTGATGTTACACAGACATGTCCTATTGGCTCTACCTCTTTCTTAATAGCGTCAAGCCATTTTTGGAGTACCCTTGTTAAAGTATCGGCCTTGTTCTGCTGTGATCTGACCAGCTGTATGTCTACGGATAAGTGGTATTCACTTACCAACTTTCCCAGTGTGTCTAGCCGCCTTCGAATGAGCATCTCGCTCGCAGCTTTTGTACGTATCCTAGCCTTCCCCGTAAGAGTGTCTGATATCCACTTATACACGCATGCGGAATCCGTGAATAAATGCAACACCTTTGCATTCCATTGAAGGTCCGCGGTTACTCCCCTGATAACGGCGTTTAATTCTGACAGGTTGATATGTTGCGTATCCTTCTCGGGACGCAACCAACACTCATCTTCCACGACAGTTTCACCTACTTCAAGAGACACTCCTGTTGCAAGGGAGCTCGTGTCGATCCAGACGTTAAATTCACATCCGTCAACGCACCATTTACCACGTACGGGGTCGTCTTGACCCTAGTAATGACTTCCGCTAGCATGTGTCTAAGGGGAGCATCATTTGTTGTGTCATCCCAGCCGGAAGTGACAGCAGTCACACTACGTTTAATAAATGCAGTTGCAATGCGGATCCACCCGCCCACGGGAAAATGTCCTACCAGCTTTCCACATAACGAAAACACGCTGCGTCGGGTCATGTGTTTGGGAATGTCCGGGAGCTCGCTTCCACGTGTCCAGTAAAGCATGTTGTGCTCCCACCAGACCTGCAAGCCGAGCACCCGAGCACCATCCTCCAGTCGTTCTGGGTTCTTACATTCGAGCCCAAAGTCAACAAGATGCTTTCTCACCTGTGCAACGGGCACTAAGGTTTTGTTGATGTAGATGTCGTCAATGTAGGCTGACGTCGCTTGACGAATTGTCTCATCCTGGGATAGCACAGCATCCACGATGGCTTTCATGATGGCCGGCGCCACATTGAGTCCGAATCCCATTCGGGTTAAGCACTATCTCATCCCATTAAGGATCACCATCTGAAATGGCCACAGTGACCGGTGCACGCGTACCTGCAAGTAGGACTTTCGAAGGTCAATCACAGAGACATTGGATCCCTTCGTTCGCCATTCTCTCAATTTTTGTGCACACACATCAGCATGAGCTGTGTATGTGTCTACATGTTCGTTCAGTTCTCTATAATCTAGTACAGGGAGCACCTTTCCCTTGTTCTTTTGTACCATGGCCATCAACGGGATGAGGCCTCTTGGAGAACCAAGCTCTTCCTCGGGATACGGAGTCAGCCATCCGTTATCCAGCCACACCTGCAATTCGCGCTGGTATTCTTCCTTGACGCGTTCGGGCACCGAATATTCTGACACTCGGTTCTAGAGCTTGTCTGGTGGGTTATTTTCCGACCATTTCCAAAATGCTGTCCATGTCTTCGTCCTTTGGTCGAACTCTGCGCTAAAGTCGGGCTCGTTGATCTTCAAAGTAGCACAGATGGGCGGATCAGAAAAATTGACTTCGCCCGCCTCTGTAATGCGTACGCCGCCCAGCTCCTTAATAATGTCCATTTCCTGGACACTTAGAGGCAATATGACCTACTTTATGACACTGGAAGCATCGTAGATCGAGACGTGCCTTTCGCTCCGACCCGCTGCGCATTTCTTCGTGTTGATAGCGGCAGTCTCTGGCAAAATGATTCGGCCCAGAGCACCGATAGCAGGTGGCAACGCCATGGCGACGAATGGCTGGGGTCGGACCTTCTTTGACTTCAATTGGTTGAATAACTGCAGCCACTGGCTCATCAGCCTCTTTTTCGTCGATCATGACAGCACGGGCTCTGGTCAACAATTGATTGAGCGTCAGGTCTTCCATTCGGAATGATGCGCGGAGTATCTGCTTAACATGACTAGGCAATCCAGAAACGAAGGCACATGTCATCCATTCTTCAGGAAGCGGTGCGATTGGAACGGCGAGCTTCTTTAATTCTGCCAAATATACGTCTACTGTCTCGCCAGGTCGCAGACGCTGTGCCTGGAATTGGTCGTAGGCCACGAACCGGTCAGTTCCAAACGCGGTTAGTAGAGCGTGCTTTATTTGCTCAATGTCACTTTTCTGTTCTTTACTCAGCTGCCTATACACAGCAAGGGCACCGCCATTCAATCGCAGAAGAAGAATCCGATCAATCTTCGATATCTCACATAATTCGCAGACCAGTTCCACCTTTTCGATCCATTCAACCACAGACTGTCCACTAGTATCACCACTGAATTCGGGGATCAGTTTTATATCGAACGGTCTTTCCGCCATCTTGCGAGAGACAAAGTAAATGCCGAAATAGCTAGAACTGTAAGCGTTCTCAAAGCAAATTTGTTCAGGAAAATAACTCACTCTCCAACAAACGCCGTAGCCAAAAATGCCCGAATTTTCCTTCTTCGGCAGATCGCACACAAAACACGAACTTTTTTCCGGGGTACCTGATTATCTCGTTCACTACAGCATGTTAGAGTGGTATTTCAGAGAATTGAGGAATACGGGTTCAAGCTGAGTGCTGAAAAATGCGAGTTCTTCTTAAAGAAGATAAAATATTTAGGGCAGATCATTGACAGTAAAGGAAGAAAACTGGATCCAGAAAGGGCTGAGGCTATAAAAAATATGCCAGCACCTGATAATATGGCTAAACTCCAGGCCTTCTTGGGATTAGTAAGTTACTATAGCATTTATATCCCAAAAATGTATGATATGAGAGCTCCTTTAAATAATTTGGTGAAAAAAATAAAAAGCTGTCTATTAGCAGACCTATCGTTAGCACATTTTGACCCGAAGAGGAAAATCATTGTAGAGCAGATGCCATTAATGAGGGACTATGTGTGGTATTGCTTCATAAATTCGAGGACGGATCTACGAAGCCAATAGCACATGCCTTGAGAACGTTACTACCCACAGAACGAAGGTACAGTCAAACCGAAAGAGAGAGTTTAGCAATAATCTACGCTGTAAAAAAATTTCACAGGTTTCTATACGGAAGAGAATTTACTCTGCAAACAGACCACAAACCGCTGTTATCAATATTTGGTTCAAAAAAAGGTATACCAACTCACACGGCAAATCGTCTACAGCATTGGGGTGTAATTCTATTGAATTATAATTTCAAAATACAATATGTGCCTTCAAAGAAGCTAGGTCACGCCAATGGGTTATCAAGATTGATACCTAAATATACAGAACCACTGAAAGAAACAGTAATAGCAGCGCTAAGAGACGAAAGTGAATTGTCGGGTCTGTTATGCAACACTATTAGAGAACTACTGATTATGCCAGAAGACGTGAAAAAAGCAGTGGTGAATGATGATTTCATTAAAAAAATGAAAAAGCAAGTGTAGTTGAATGAGAAAACTAAAAAAGGAATTAGCGTGTCACCTTTTTCAATCTGTGAACAGGTATTACTATACGCAGATAGAGTTGTAATGCCAGTTACTCTCCAAAAGAAAATTCTGAAAGAATTTCACACTGGCCATCCAGAGATTTTGAGAATGAAATCTCTAATGAGAGGCTATACTTACTGTCCAAGGACGGACCAAGACATAGAAAATTTGGTGAAACAGTGCAGAGGATGTTAACTGGCAGCAAGAGATCCACCGGTAAAGATTCAACCATGGCCAAAGACAGATGTCCCATGGACTCAATCGCATATTGACTATGCAGGGCCCATAAATGGATCTTATCACCTGATCATATTGGACAGTTTCACTAACTGGTCAGGATTTGTTAAGTGCAGACATCCGACTGTAATAAATACAATAAATGCACTTAATGAAATTTTTAGTTGTTTTGGACTCCCTAAAGCTTTAGTCAGCGACAACGGAACGCAGTTTACGGGAAGAGAATTCAAGGAATTCTGTAGATCATTGTCTATTGATCACGTGACAATGCCAGTATATCATCCAAGATCGAATGGACAGTCGGAAAAATTGGTGGACACCTTTAAACGAGCATTGAAGAAAAACCAAGGCATGGGCACGAATGAAAGAAGTATTCAGAAATTTTTGGCAATATATAGAATCCCACCAAACCCGAATACAATGTCAGGGTTATCGCCAGCAGAGTTAATGTTTGCGAGAAAAATACGCTCCATGTTCGACAGGCTGTTGCCTAGTCTGGCGAAGAAAACTGCTAAAGAAGAAAACCAGATGACTAAAGCATATAAGCCAGGAAAATTTAGCTCAGGGGGAGGTGATGTAATGAATATGCATACACCTGGGTTCCCCCTCACAGTAGTATGATTGGCTGGTATCAACCATAAATACAGACTGATGTGGAGGTACAGCTACGCCTATAGTCTATGCCTATAGCCTACCACTACGACGAGGACCAGTCCTGTAGTGAAAGAGATAATCAGGTACCCCCAAAAAAAGTTTGTGTTTTGTGTGCGATCTGCCGAAGAAAAATTACCAAAAAGTAGTCAGCAAAAATCTGCATCAATGACTAGAAGCTATGCTAATGTTCTTCCCTCCCCTGAATGGCGTGACCAATCAGAAAATTCTCTCGGTGAACAGAAGTCATTGTTTTTCGCTTATAAAAGGAGATGATTTTTTTGAGCTGTGAGATGAACACACGTTGTTGTTGTCGAGAAGTGAAGGTTGGATTTGTGACCCCATTTTGTCGTCTCTACGGTGTGTGTTGGACTGTTATGTCGGACTATTGTGTGCACTGCGATTTGGCTACAAGTGTTGCGGCTGAGAAACAAGAAATCTATTGCTGTCGCTACAATCAGTTGACAGTCTTTTCTTTACCCCAACAAGCTATTTCGGCGTTTACTTTGTCTCTAGCAAGATGGTGGAAAGACCGTTCAATATAAAACTGATCCCCGAATTCAGTGGTGATACTAGTGGACAATCTGTGGTTGAAATGATCAAAAAAGTGGAACTGGTCTGCGAATTATGTGAGATCACGAAGATTGAACTGATTCTTCCACTGCGATTGAATGGCGATGCCCTTGCTGTGTATAGGCAGCTGAGCAAAGAACAGAAAAGTGACATTGAGCAAATAAAGCACGCTCTACTAACCGCGTTTGGAACTGACCGGTTCGTGGCCTACAACCAATTCCAGGCGCCGAGTCTGCGACATGGCGAGACAGTAGATGTATATTTGGTAGAATTAAAGAAGCTCGCTGTTCCAATCGCACCACTTTCTGAAGAATGGATGACATGTGCCTTCGTTTCTGGATTGCCTAGTCATGTTAAGCAGATATTCTGCGAGTCATCCAGAATGGAAGACCTGACGCTCAATCAATTGTTGACCAGAGCCCGTGCTATCATGATCAACGAAAAAGAGGCTGATGAACCAGTGGCCGCAATCGTTCAATCAATTGAAGTCAAAGAAGGTCCGACCCCAGCCATCCGCCGTGAAGAAATGCGCAGTGGGTCGGCACGAAAGGCATGTCTTGATCTACGATGCTTCCAATGTCATAAAGTAGGTCATATTGCCTCTAAGTGTCCAGGAAATGGAATGGGGGACATGACGTCAGCGCCGGTCTCTTCTCCGCACCGAGCATGAAAGAGGCGCTCCCTGTGATTAAGGTGCACATCAATGGAATAACGCGTACCACTTTAATAGATTCGGGCTGCTCTCGGTCACTTATGAACGGTTTGATTTGTTGACAGTGGAGCAGACAAAAGATGGACATACTAACGGCCGACGGAAAAGTTTCTGAAGCTGGGTAGTTGGAAACATCAAACTGAGTATCAACAACGGTGACCCCATCACAGTCAGTGTGCTGGTTGTGGACAGCGCGTTATTAGGTTTCGATCTGCTCCTTGGGATGGACATTATTAAGGAGCTGGGTGGCGTACACATTACAGAGGCGGGCGAAGTCAAGTTTTCTTATCCACCCATCTGTGCTACTTTGAAGATCAACGAACCCGACCTTAGAGCAGAGTTCGACCAAAGGATGAAGACATGGACAGCATTTTGGAAATGGTCGGAAAATAACTCACCAGACAAGCTCTAGAACCGAGTGTCAGAATATTCGGTGACCAAACACATCAAGGAAGAATACCAGCTCGAATTGCAGGTGTGGCTGGACAATGGATGGCTGATTCTGTATCCCGAAGAAGAGCTTGGTCCTCCAAGAGACCTCATCCTGTTGATGGCCGTGGTACAAAAGAACAAGGGAAAGGTGCGCCCTGTACTAGATTATAGAGAACTGAACGAACATGTAGACACATACACAGCTCATGCTGATGTGTGTGCACAAAAATTGAGAGAATGGCGAACGAAGGGATCCAATGTCTCTGTGATTGACCTTCGAAAGTCCTACTTGCAGGTACGCATGCATCAGTCATTGTGGCCATTTCAGACGGTGATCCTTAATGGGAGGAGATACCGCTTAACCCGAATGGGATTCGGACTCAATGTAGCGCCGACCATCATGAAAGCCATCGTGGATGCTGTACTATCCAAGGATAAGACAATTCATCAAGCGACGTCAGCTTACATTGACGACATCTACATCAATGTAAACTTAGTGCCCGTTGCACAGGTGAGAAAGCATCTTGCTGACTTTGGGCTCGAATGTAAGAACCCAGAATGACTGGAGGATGGTGCTCGTGTGCTCGGCTTGCAGGTCTGGGGGGAGCACAATGTGTTTTACTGGAAACGTGGAAGCGAGCTCCCGGACATTCTCAGACACATGACCCGACGCAGCGTGTTTTCGTTATGTGGAAAGCTGGTGGGACATTTTCCTGTGGGCGGGTGGATTTGCATTGCAACTGCATTTATTAAACGTAGGGTGACTGCTGTCACTTCCAGCTGGGATGACACAACAAATGATGCTCCCCTTAGACACATGATAGCGGAAGTCATTACTAGGGTGCGTCAAGATGACCTTGTATGTGGTAAATGGTGCGTTGACGGATATGAATTTAACGTCTAGGTCGACGCGATCTCCCTTGCAACAGGAGTGTCTCTTGAAGTAGGTGAAACTATGAGTGTTGGTTGCGTCCCAAGAAGGATACGCAACATATCAACCTGTTGGAATTAGACACCGTTATCAGGGGAGTAACCGCGGCGCTTCAATGGAATGCAAAGGTGTTGCATTTATTCACAGATTCCACATGCGTGTATAAGTGGATAGCAGACATTCTTACAGGGAAGGCCAGGATACGTACAAAGGCTGCAAACGAGATGCTCATTCAAAGGCGGCTAGACACACTGGGAAAGTTGGTAAGTGAATACCACTTATCCCTAGATATGTAGCTGGTCAGATCACATCAGGACAAGGCTGATACTTTAACAAGGGTACTCCAAAAATGGCTTGACGCTATTAAGAAAGAGGTAGAGCCAGTAGGACATGTCTGTGTAACATCAGCGAGCAACCATAACTCAGATTTACTAAAATCTGTGCATTGCCAAAACGAACATCCCGGTGTAAAACGGACCCTATATTTCGTGAGGCAGATTTATCCCTCCGTATCCAAAGCTGCTGTCAGGGCAGTGGTCAAGGAATGCAAGGAATGTCAGTCCATCAACCCTGCACCTGTGCAATGGCAAAAAGGACAAGTGAGTGTAAGCAAGGTGTGGCGCCGTGTTGGAATGGACATCACCCATTATAACAGACATCACTATTTAACTCTGATTGACTGTGGCCCAACCCAGTTCACTATTTGATGACGTCTGTGTCAACAGGATTCCTCAAACGTCATTGACCACTTGGGGTCATTGTCCTTTGAACGTGGACCTCCGACAGAACTCCTCACTGACAACGACACTGCATTTCGCAGTGGACTATTCAAAGATTTTGTGGATTCGTGGGGAGTACACCTCAGATTTCGCTGCACATATGTCCCATCAGGAAATGGCATAATCAAGTGATGTGATCGAAGCATCAAAAGAATCGCTGCTAGGAAGTAGCGTTCCATAATGGAGGCGGTGTATTGGTACAATGTTACTCCAAGAGACAATAATGTATCGCCCTCAACTGTGCCAGCCAACATGATTTATCAGTACAAAGTCCAGCTACGAGGCATTGACGCAACGCGTTCAACTGAATGGATAAAAGAACATGCGCCGTATGACTTGGGCGATTGTGTATGGGTAAAAGCTCTACATAGCCTGTGTACAACTCTGTATCGAGTGGGGCATGTCACTGGAGTAAGTAACTCGCACTCTGTGCTGGTTGATGGCATACCAAGACACATAAAGGACTTGCGTCGCTATGTAGGTACAGATACGTCAACAAGTGACACTAGCAGTGAGTGCTCAGAAAGTGAACAAATAATTACCATCGGAGGTAGGGTTAGCACCTCTTCAGATGGCGAAGACTCTATGCATGAAGTTGTCAGACCAGAAGAATCCTCAGAAGAAGAATCTTCAGAACATTCTTCAGATGACGAAGACTGTGTGTGAGGCTGTGAGATCAAAAGAATCCTCAGAACATAACAAACAATCTCCTCCAACAGTCTCCCCGCTCTGGAGAAGCGTAAGAATAACGAGGCCTGCCCATGAGTGTCACTTATGTGACATTTGGGAGTGTAATGAAAGAGATAATCAGGTACCGAAGAAAAATTACCAAAAAGTAGTCAGCAAAAATCTGCATCAATGACTAGAAGCTATGCTAATGTTCTTCCCTCCCCTGAATGGTGTGACCAATCAGAAAATTCTCTCGGTGAACAGAAGTCATTGTTTTTCGCTTATAAAAGGAGATGATTTTTTTGAGCTGTGAGATGAACACACGTTGTTGTTGTCGAGAAGTGAAGGTTGGATTTGTGACCCCATTTTGTCGTCTCTACGGTGTGTGTTAAACTGTTACGTCGGACTATCGTGTGAACTGCGATTTGGCTACAAGTGTTGCGGCCGAGAAACAAGAAATCTATTGCTGTCGCTACAATCAGTTGACAGTCTTTTCTTTACCCCAACAAGTCCATTACGGTTACCTGCTAGATTGTCCTACTCAGTTACAGTAGTCCAAAACCACTTTGCTACTTCGAACAAATATATCCCTTTCCGGGACATATCAGTTTTGAATTATGTTTGTTCAGATATTCCAGAAGAGAAGATAGCAGATCTGATGAATTTCATGCCTCGTAAAGTAAAATCTATAAAAGCCTTTGATTGAAAAAGGAGGTACCTGTTTATTTTTGCTATATGTTTATGTATGCATTTTCTACTTTTATAAAAAATTTTTTTTTTTTAAATATTGTGAAAGTGTCAGATTCTCTCTAATTGTTTTTATTTAATCTATGATTCAAGATGCCTTCACAGGACAAATGTATGTCTGGATACAAAAGTAACTACCTCAATTTATAACTGCTGGAAGCATAATTACTTTCATTTTTATCTCTTACTTCCAATTTGAAAGTATAAAGCTTTGAGGCATATTAATTCCATTGATAAATTTTGAATGCAAAAAAGAATTTTTTTTCCTGTTTTATATATATATATATATATATATATATATATATATATATATATATATATTTATTTACAAAGGAGAGTATCCTAGTGGATTAAATTTAAATATTGAATGAACCTGAATAAAATTATATTATATGGAACAAGACTAATAATTTGATTAGAAGTAAGAATACACAAATGACTCGGTGTATTTGCATAAAAGATGATAAATTGTCCTTAAACAAAGAATCCTATTGAAAGTATGAAAAGTTCCTTTCATAGAAATTTAGATAGATATGATTCAGTATTTTTATCAGAATTATATCTAAGTGGATTGCGATAAGAAAATGAAAAACATTTTCATAGCAATGCAGTCATATATGTGGAAAGCAACCCAAAATATTTTTATCATATCTTTATCATACAGATTATTATGGCTGAGCAACCCGAAAAAAATCAGGACTTTAATTAAAATTCAACATTGGACAAACAAATATGACACATTCTGTTTTAAGGATCCTTATTTGCTAAAATTTTGAACAGTAGATAGATTTAGTTCTTGGGACTGCCTAGCCAAGAATTTTGTTCCAACAACTTACAAGCCATTATCAAAAATGGTGAATTTTCAGTTATGGTGTAGGCAGCAATTTGGAAGAGCATTTGTCATCATAAACTCCTGAAAGGCATGGGAAATATCAATCCAGAAAAATACATGTCTATTGTGCATAAGAGATTTCAACCAGGCTTCACTGATAGTTATTCAGACAAAAATATCATCCTTTTCCAGATAGATAAAGCTCAATGCTATATAGGCAAAAAAGAGAAAGAGAGAGAGAAACTTTAAGAATGGCAAATTAAAAAATATATTGAGCAACTGTCATAATTGGTCTGCAACTCAACATGAATCCAATTGATCTTGCTCATTTTTAATTGTAAAAAAAGGAAAATTTATAGAAAACTTTGATGCAAAATAATTTGCTTTGTGTTTTGAATGCAGATATTCCAAAATAAACATTATTAGATCTGAAAGAGTAAAAACCTTAAAATCTGCAAGTCCAAAGAATTTTAATTAGTATAATCAAATTATTCAATTCATTTTCTTTGTTGAAAGGCTTGTTTTAAGAATAGAGATCTCTATACTTCTATGCAATCAGTATTTAACAGATTAAACAACATTTTTATAGATATTCTATGAAGTATGATTTTGTATTTTATCAGTTCAGCAGTAGTTGTTTATCTCGTATACTGAGAGCCGCTCTACCTTTACTCCTTGGGCATTTATATAGTCTATGCCTTAACTAGGCTAATTTGGCAGTCATTTACATATCACTACACTGATACTTATTTATATATCATTAGTATTAGAACAAGAAATACAAAATTAATTTTGCTTTTATAAAATTAAGAATAAAGAAAACAAAATATGAGATAGAAGCTGATCTTGTAGAGTTACTTGTGGGGGTACTAAGTTTTATATTCATTAAGCACATGACTATTTTATCCCCAAACTAAACTTATTAAATAACTGTTTTGGGTACCCGTGATAAAGTAACGCTTAGCAAGCCAGTCTTGCATGTTCATTTGCTTGTATAGTTTTACTATCTTTTTCATAAAGTGCTCCAATCTTATAACTATATGCCAGTTAAGCTTATTAAATACCTACTTTGTCATTTGGTGTATAATGATAGTTAACTGTACCTAGGAGCAATGTTCCACAAACTATCTCCAACAAACAACCCAAGAATAGAGATCAAGTATTACTTTGATGGAGGACTTTTTAACTTGTCCAGGCATCTACTCATAGAGTCTGTTACCTGGATTACCAAACTACAATATGCAAATGACAATGCTTCAGCAGCACATACACCTGAGAAACTGCAACAGTTGATTAACATGTGTATATAATTGCTTTGAAAATCAACATCCTGAAAATCAAACTGTCCACATAACCTACTCCAAGGAGAACCCTTTCAGAATTCAACATCAACATCTTGGGTATTGCTCTAGAACAACTAGATAATAATAATTTCCCTTACCGTTGAGGTCTCTTCTTGATACCATTCAACTCTGGGAGGGATGTGAAGAATAGAATTCATGCTCTGTGTTGCTTTTGGAAGACCATCCAACAACTTCCAAATCAAAACCTAAAACAAAAACCAAACTTAGGGTATTTTTTTATCATTTCACTTCAAAAAAGGCAAAAAAAACACTAAGATGCAAGGGATTACTGAGTGTGAAAGAATATGAGAAAAGGAAAGACATTATTAAGGAGAGAAAACAATAAATGGATAGGAATTAAAATGACAAAAGATAACAATTGACATTGCATTTAAATTTTTGAAGATCAACGTTGACTGGAAAGCAAGAGACTGGAAGAGAAGTCCACAAGCAAGATGTGCAAGAGAAGAAACTGATAACATAAAACTTATGATTACCCCTAGCCATTTCAACTGTAAAACCATGAGACCTAACTGCCGATCTAGCACTGTGCTTCAATTCATAAAGTCAGGATACCAAAGAGGAAAACCCATCAGAGTAATTACCATGAAATATATTTATAGAAAAAAAATCACAGGTAAGCCAAACTCACGGTATATCAAACTGTCATTTCAACTTTGCTTTACGGATGTGAAACATGAACATTGTATAGTCAAGATATCAAGAACCTAAAATGTTTTTGCTTTTCGTTTCTTTTTTCAATAGAAGCTTTAATTTTGAATATCAAATGGGAGGAAAACATTACCAATAATCAATCCAATAACAGTGGTGCCACCATTATTAAACATCAGCTCAGATGGACAGGCTATGTGTACCATATGACTAACATTAGATTTCCCTACCAAATATTCTAAAGTGAACTGACTTGTAGCATAAAACCGCAAAGCTGCTCAGTTTTATTACAAAGATCAATCAAAGTTTCTGTAAATCTTCCTTATTTCACAATCCAAAAAGGCCAAGATAAGTTCAGTTGGATTCATGTCAAGTTGAACTTGACATTCTTTATTTTTTTGCCATATATGGCATGAAGCATCATTCATTTGGAAAAGGATGATGATATTTTTGTTCAAATAACCATCAGCAATGACTGGTTAAAATCTCTCATGCACAGTAGATAAGTATTTAGCATCAACGCAGGAATCTTGGAAGGACAAGCATTAGATTAAAGAAACAGAAAAAGAATAGCGAACTCAACTAAATTTGTATGATAACTTACCAGTGTACTAAGTCTGATCCTCACTCAGTGCTTTATTAGTTTTCTTACAAGGCCAGAGTATAGAGTACCGACTGAAGATCAAACTCGCTAGTGATGATCTGCAAGACAAGTTTGTCAACTATTACACCACACTGAAGTACCCAGGATCTCTATTCTCTGAGCTAAGTTTTATAAACAAGTACATTTTTCTCTTTCATCTTGAACTTTTAAATGTTGACTTACTGAGAAAATTATTAAAATTTTTTTTCAGTTGAATATTTTAAAGGCTTTGAATACAGATATAAAATAAAACTATTAGACCTGAATATCAACATGATAGAACAATAGCAAGCACAAAACCTTATACCCATGACATGGTTTAACATATGCTAAAAGAAAAGAAAAAAGCCTCAGAGATTAAATAATTTGACTTAAATATTTTTCAACTGAAGTCAAAATGAACTCATTTGACTATGGTTAATAATGATTCCAATTCCTAATCCAACTGTTCTATTTACTTTGTAGCATAATATTTGTCATGTAAAATAGATTGAGTGGTAAAAAAGTTATGTCTTATTCCTACACAGCATGTCTATAGTAAGAGATTAAAAACATCAATTTCTCATCAATACTCATTTTTATAAGATTTGATTTCTGGTTTATAAAATGATTACTCATCCTAAATCTTAAGTCTACACTAGATTTCAGAGCTAAATTTATAATTGATCATGTCCAAATACCATAAATTGACAAATATCTTTTATATAAATAGAGGTTTTACTAATTTTTAATGGGAACAAAGAAACAATTTTTAAATATATTTATGAAACTTTAATGAGGTAACCTTTGAACTTGGCTGTTGCCAGACCACAAAAATCTTGAAAGCAAAAATTGCCCCATAGACATATAAAAGAGAATATATTTAAATCTAATTTATTTTCAGAAAATCAACTCAAATTTAAATACACCATCTTCTATGAGTAACTTATATATATATATATATATTTGTGTATTTTGGCAGCAATCTGTCTTTCATGCACATTTCATTGAATATGACAGACAAGGTGCTTTGATTGAGTTTTTATACAAGTTCTCATGTGATCTAATAATATTTTTCTTTTTGAATGATAAATTATATAAAACCTATCCAATAGATTTTTTTATCCAAGCACTTTTGGCTATGCATTTAGCATATTTTCAAGGTTGAAATATATTAACGGTTAACATTATATATATGTGCGTGTGTGTGTGTGTGTGTGTATATATATATATATATATATATATATATATATATATATATATATGTCACATGTATAATAAATGTATCAAAATATATCTAATATGTATATATCATATATATACATATATATCACATATATAATAACTATATAACATATATATATATCACATAATTAATATATCACATATAATATATATAATATATAGATATATCTCATATTTATATTATATATATATACTATATATATCAGACATATATATCATATATCACATATAATATATATATCTCATATTTATCGTTGTCGTTGTCAGCATCCATCTGTCTCGAGAGACGATGGAGTAGCATGGTGTGCTATGAGCCTGGGTAGGATATATGGAGAACTAGGACTGCCCAGACATCTAGTTCCCCCTCTCAGCCTTGCTAGCAGTGTCCAAAGGAGAGGATAAACCAATACAGTTTGGTACCAGCATGGCTGCAGGAGTTGCTGGAAGGTAGCACAAAGTGTCGTCCATCCGCCTTAGGGGCTCCACTCTGGGTTTGAATTCAGAGTTGTCCTTCTCCTAGACAAGTTGTCATCCAAGACTATAGAACCCAGTCTGTCCTGCTATTTACCCATAGCTAGAGGGTGAAGAAGAGGATTCACACCGTTCCCAAGGGTATTACCACGTAAGTGAATGTAATGGATTCAACTGGAATTCGAACTCGGCTCTCCGATTCTGCAATCCAAGCCGCTATCCATAACTCCACTGTGCCACCTTTCATATTTATAAAATATATATATATATATATATATATATATATATATATATATATATATATATATATATATATATAGATACAAAATATATCAAACATATATGTAATATTATATATAACACATACATATAATATATATATATCTGTTGTGGCCTTGTTAGGGCCAGAAATAAAGACATGAAGAAAGAAATTGTGTTAAACAAATATATTAACAGAAACAGTAATACAAACATATACAAATAAGAGTGTTACAGCAAGAATGTTTCCAATGGTCACAGCTGACTGCTGGAAACTTCCCTCTACAAAAGGCAGTACCTGCTCATATATATATATAATTGGGAGAGTCCATGTGTGTGGGTAAACTATCATAAAAATATATATCTCTATATCTATCACATATATATAAATACTATATATATCACATATATATCAGTATAGCTGGTGAATTCTTTTCAAGTATACCTGTCTAATATGATGGCTAGCCAATCCCTATTGCAGACACTTGCTCAGATGTGTTTGAGTTTATTATTGTGTTTTACTACAGAGCCCACTCGTGGTGTATACTGCAAATATGCTGAGCATAACTTAGTTACAGTTATCTAGCATGAATAACAATATCAACAAGTCAAGCACGCTCAAGCCCTCAGTAACCATAAATTGTAAACTTCATGGTAGAACAGTGTCATCCCCCCCAGTTCTGTCTACCCAGTTTCACTTACAAGGCTTGGGTCAACCTATGCTGTGGCATTCAAGTTCCAAAGGTGCTGCACAGTGGGATCCCCGGACCGCAGTCCAATAACACAAGGAAGTATACATCTTAACAAATCGACCCAGTTGAGATTCTAACCTGGATCTTATGACAGGAATATGAATCTTCAAAGCACTCCACCATGAGCCCATATATATATATATATATCATTTATATATATGATATATAAATATTACTTATATATATCAGTCATATATTTAATATATATCACATATATGTAATATATGACATGCATATTATTTATCACATATATATGATATATATACTATATATATAATACATATATATTACATATATATCACACATTCATATAATATATATATATATATATCTATTTCATATAATATATATATCTATTTCATATAATATATATATATATATATATATATATATATAACATATATAGAATATATATCACAAATATATAATATATATAACACATATATATATATTTATGCATCACAAATATATAATATATATGACACATATATATTTATATATCATATATATATGTCACATATATACAATATACATATTAAAAAATATATAATATATATACCATATATATATCACATATATTTAATATACATATCACATGTATAATTTATGTACCATACATATCACATATATATATACAATATATATACATCAGATATAAATATATATATATATATTACATCTATATAATATCTATCACCCCTATATAAATATATATACATATCAAATAATATATATATCACATATAATATTTATATATTAGATATATACAATGTATACATCTCATATATTATATAATTTATATGACACATATATATACAATTTACATATCACAAATATAACACATTTATCATATATATATCACATATATAATATATATATACATCATATATAATATATATATCAAACTATATAAAATATATGTATATGATATATAATACATATATCACTCCTATATAATATATATATTTATATATATATATGTATCACACATATATAATATATATATAGCATAATATATATATATATATATATATGTCACACATATATATATATATATATCACAAAATATATAATATGTATATATATAACAGATATATATATTTATATGTCATAATTATTTTATAATAATATACATATATAATATATATATATATACATATATATTATATATATAACATATATATCATATATATATTTATATATCACATATACAATATATGTATGATATATATATAATATATATTTATATTACATATATTGTTATGGTAATTTACCCACACACACATGGACTCTCCCATCTATAAATAAGAGCAGATACTGCCTTTTGGAAAGGGAAATTTCCATCAGTCAGCTTTGACAGTCAACCAATCATTCTTGCAGTAAAACTATCATTTGAATATGTTTGTATTACTGTTTCTATTAATATATTTGTTTAACTCAATTCATCTTTCTGTGTCTTTATTTCTGGCCCTAACAAGTCTACAACTTATATCACACACACACATATATCACATATATATGATATACATCTAACATTTATATAACATATATATCATATATATACATAATATATATATTCTATATATCATATATATATTGTATATGTATCACATATATTTATATACGTCACTTATATATATACAATATATATATCATATATATATATAATATATATGTATCACATATACATATATTATATATATCATATATATATATATATATATATATCACATAATTATATAATATATATTTTACTTATCTATAATATTTATATATCATATATATATATATATATATATATATATATGTTACATAATTATGATATATATACATGACATATAAATAACAGATATACATCATATTTTATATATATATATATATATATATATATATATATGTATGTATGTATTGTAGCTATCTACAGAAGATTGTCTTGCTTCTCATCTGTGTGGCTGTACATGTGATTGCTTCAAGCTGGCATCAAAACTGGTTTACCAGCAAAATTATTCAAATAATGTTATAGCATACCTATTCATCCCACAAAATGCTTGATATCTAATTAATCACTAAACTAATTGACTTTGTTTTTTTCCAGGTTTTCAGACACGACATGTTGACATTTTTTTTAAGATAAACTGAAAATCCCTTTGCATCATTTAGCTATAAATAGATTCTTTTTACACACACACACACACACAATTATATATATATATATATATATATATATATATATATATATATATATTTACAGGATGTGATGAAAAAAAATTATCATGTAAATTTTGCATACTGAAAATAACCCTGACATCTCATTTTAACATATATATTTATCGAAATTACACAAAAATATTTTGAATACTAAAGAGTAAATTTATTCATTAAATAACAATTGATTTCTAATAATTAATAATGGAAATATGCAATTATTCTATAGATGTCTAATTGTATACTAAAATAAACAAATATCCAAAAATTTGTCAAATTTAGATTTTTTTGATTACCTTTTAAACTCCAATGATTTTTCTTTTTCTTTTTTGGATACATGTTCAGTATATTAAGTTAGTCTTTAAAGTGCTAAATCATTGTTCAAATTTCAGTTGAAAATCAAATTTTATAACACTGGTGTTAAGTTCCAAATGATGGCAATTGACAATAGAGTACTGGATTAAAGAAGTACAAACTAAGTACATTAATGAAAAAATGATCTTTCCAAACCATTTGTAAATATCTCAAAACATAAACTAATTCCATTTAAAGAATTACAGAGCTGACTGTTTGGCTTTCTCCACATTAGTTGAGTATTAATTCAAAGATAAAATCAAAGAAAAATGGTTTTAATAATTCAAAGAGATGCTTTTTGAAATGCTATTTTTGTTGTTATTGTAGTAATAAATAAATAAAAATGAACTCATGAATAAATATGTATAATTTGTAGAGAAATGTAATTTTGTATTCAGTTGCATCCAATGACACTCTAGAAAGCAATAATGAATTTATCTTAAATTTATTTTCCTTTTTAGCTGTACTAAATAGGAAATTACATTTTGATCTCTTTTGTAATTTTTCTTTTACGAAAGACCCGTTTAATTATTGATATTAAAAATATCTAATTTTGTTCAAATTTCTTAATATTCAAAATCTTCAATTCCATTTCTTTTAGAAATGAAAAGTAAAAATTAAACAAAAAATTTCAGATTAATCTGTATTAAATACCCCTTATACCTCAAGTGGCCCTCTGGCCTTGTTCAGGTGAACCTTACTGTAAAAAATTTAAAAAAAACTTACATTTAAACTTATATTAATAAATTTTTCCAGAGATATTTGACTGTAAGATATTTTCTAAATTGATGCAAAAAAAGAAACAAATAATTATTAATACAGTGTAACCCGGATATAAGAGAGTTGTCGGGACCGGAGAAGAAGTCTCTTATATCCGGGTTTCTCTTATATCCGGGTTTGGTCTATTTTGTTTACATTAACACAGGCTCTAATTTGGGACCAGAGAAAATCTCTCTTATATCCGGGTTTCTCTTATATCCGGGTTACACTGTACCTCTATTGTTTTTGTTATCAAAGTCATTACCTGTAAGAAGATCTACAGTCTCATATTAAGTTGATAAGTTACAAATATTAATATAGAAGTTAAACTGATTTCAAACCAAACACAACTTTTATTTTGTTAACTTAATAGTTTCACTCTTGAAAAATCTTTGATATTATAAAGGATTGGCTACTTGAACAAAGTTTTAAGACAGTTTTACATGTCTACCACAGGCTATGAAGTTGCCAGGAAGGTCTACACAAGAGAGCAATGGCATAGTTCTAAGTCAGCACTAGTGGAATTCTAAGGTGAGATGTGGTGTGCAAATGACTGGCCTCAACCTTTGAAGAGTGGGTTTAGATGGTGGGACAATGAGAATAAAGCTTCAAGGTCAGAGGTTTTCTTTTGGTTTTTCCTTTTTCCTAAGCAGATAACTAAGATGTTGGGAGGGGTCTACTACCTCTTAGAGTGTTCTGAGATTATGGCTGACCCGGAAAGATTGAAGCTCAAATCCTGAACTCATCAGATATTTACAATTATTTAATTTTAACTTTGTAAAAGTTCCTGTTATAATGTGCTTCTTTTTTTTTTTTTTAAAGGAATTAAAAATACATTTTAAGTTACTGAAAGTTACTTAACTTAGCATTTCTCTCTCTCTTTATTTATACATGTGTATGTGTGTGTGTGTGTTTTGTTAACATCAACATACAATGTTTTTCTGTTTAATTTCTATTTATAGTTTCCCAATTTTTTTAATAAGATGCTGTACATCCAAATCAAAATTGTGTCCAAACAAAGTTCATGTTTTGTTTTTTTCTAGTCATTTTGATCATCTCAGTCATTATCAAAAACAATATGATGTTAGAAGATTTTGTTGGGTACATTTTGGCATTTTATCTAGCACACAAGAATTCAAATTAATTCGAAATATATGCATATTGTATTACAGAAATTATGTGTAAAATATTTTCACAGAGCTTGACTGCACATGGATGTACACCATTTTATTGAAGATTGGAAAAATACAATATTTTAAACAAACAAACCTTGTCAGTTCAATTTAACAAAACTTGCTTAAATTAAGTGACAAATTTGATATCTGTATTGATCCTATATATATATATATATATATATTATTATTATTAATACAGATATCAAATTTGTCACTTAATTTGAACAAGAATAATATATATATATATATATATATATATATATATATATAAGAAAAATTTAGTTTTAAGGTGTGCTATATTTATGGGATAAAGTGCTCAATATCAGAGATAGAGCATATGTAAATATAAATATAAAAGTGAACATTGAAGTCAACACTCAGAGGCGACAAGTAAAATGCAAATTTCAAACACTTTTCTGCACTATATAATATGATATTCCTAAACAGAACTATTTTTGATATGAAAATCAAAACAATCCTCCTCTCTTGAGTAGTTTGTAACACCCTATTTATCATTTATGGTTACAAACTACTCAAGAATAAATACAAATTACTCTTGAGTAGTTTGTAACACCCTATTTATCATTTATGGTTACAAACTACTCAAGAATAAATACAAATTACTCTTGAGTAGTTTGTAACACCCTATTTATCATTTCTCAGTTGTGACTTTGGGCAGAGTTCACTCAGGGGTGGCTTCATCAAAGGGGTCAAGTAAATACCGAATTACTATAAAGTAGAGTTCACACATTTATTTATCATCTCTCCGTTGCATCTCTCTCTTCAGGCAGAGGCTGACTCAGTTGTGACTCCGTCAGAGGTGCAACTGAGGAAAATCACCATATGAGGTTCCCAGCCCTGGAGAGCAGATACCCAAGGCTGCACTCTCTCATTGCACCAGAGAGAGGGATTGGTGCTTGCACCAAGGCCTTCACAACCGACGGTTGTGGGGGCTCATGGAATTTTTGTCCTTACCCCAAGTGTATGCGCTCTGGTTCCCCACATTAAACTGATCTTGTGTCATAACCTGACTCCATGGATAACTATCAAGAAAAGATATAAATGACTCTACTATAAAGTAGAGCTGGGGCTTTTTAATTTCAGAATTCATGGGGGAATTGAGCTCAAATTTTGCATTTATTCATATAGATTCCTTAATATAGAGATTTTACTTAATCACCTATTATGTTTCTCTAACTCTTCAAATCTTAAATGTATAACTAATTTTAATTTCTCTTCTCCCATCTTTATACTATATTAATTTTATCTAATAAATTATCCCCTGTTCTGGCACCCATGAAATAAAAATAATTGCATGGAAAATAAGGATCTACGTACATCAAATTGTCTTTAAATTAAGTGGTAGCAGAAGAATTATCATTGAACTTTTAAATGGTAAGCTTAAACAGTAATTCAGTATTTAAATGCAGTGATCAATTTGAGTTCTTCTGTAGCTTATTGATGCCCATCACATTTACTCCTTCCTAGCTATTATGATGATGGCCAAACCAAGAGACCTCCACAGGAGCTAGCTTAAATGCTGCCCTATCAGATGGCTTTTAAGCTAGTTTATGATAAAACATGCACTGCAATTTTGGATACAAAAGGAAAATAATAGTTACTCCCCTTGAACCATGAAAGCAACAATAATAGCTAGTATAATATATTAATATATATTTTTAACCTTGCATATTCTGGCAACCCTGAATCTGAGCTCAATGAAAATCATTCCCTGCATTTAACTTTTCTAGGGCTTTTGAATGAGCTATGAATCATTGAAATTGGACCAGTGGGAGTGGAGGAGTTGCTTGGACACACACATGCACAAACACATACACTGTACTTTATATATAAGATTATTATCACACCAAATTTAATCATCAAACCGAATCTCTTTTCAGTAAACAATGCATTTATATCTTTTCTTGATAGCTAATCAGCATATTCACTAAGGGTAAAAATTATCTAAAATGACTTTTAAATACTCTAAATTTATCTCTATGCCCTGAAAAATTTTGTACCTGAAGAACCAACAGAAAAGTGAGAAATGTTTAGATTTATCTCATCTGCTGAAATATTTTATTGCAGTGACCTGATAATTTTTTCAATGTGCCAAAAAAAAAAAAAAGAAGCATTCAAGTTATAACAAGAATGTTATGATTTACTCTTTAGTCCATTCAGACTACACAATTGAGATTAAACATTCAAATTACAAGATCTATAAGGTGAAGATCAGTATTTAATCTGGATAATGATTTAACTATAAAGCAAAGCTTATTCTTGATCTTTTCACACTTCAAATACTGATACCACTAGACATTCAATTTTTGTTTACACTAAGGCAAAATCTTATATTAAGCAAGTTGTAATGTAGAAACAAACACTTTTACTATTCTGACAGTTCTTTTAAATAACAGAAAAGAAATATTCAACAAGTATTATTGCAAACTCATCTTTAATATATGTGTTGAGAATAAAAAGAATGACAGCAGGACAAATTAACAAAAACATGGAATCCATTAAAATCTATATGCTGAAGCAAACAGCTATTTAATCAAACATTTAAATGTAATAAATAACAAGATGGATAACACATATAATGCTAGAATTCTTTAAATTTTATTTGTATTTTCTAAAAAAGTGTTTGTATGATTTCACAATAATATCTGTCATTTATAAATAAAATCTTAAGTACTGAGATATATATAACTTTGATAATATATATAATTTTTTTTTCATTTGTTTTCTACCTATGAAGCCTCACATTCAATAGATGTAAAGACAATCATATTAGGGTAAAGGAAAAGAGAGAAAGCTAACAGAAAGGGCTTGGATAATAGAAAATATGGATTTGATTAAACAAACATTCTAAAACTGCACTTTTTATCTTCCATATTAAGCTTTCTTTTAAAAACAAAAATAACTTTTAATGATAATATTTTTAAAATCTTTGTTGTTAGTCTCCACCAAAAGCTACTGTCCATAATTTTAAAGTATGGATGTCTGAAAAGAAAAAAGAATTAAATTTGCTTTTTTATTTTTGAGAAAAAAACACATAAAAATGTTTGTTCTTTTTTGTTAATCTCTATAACAAAAACAAAAACCCTAATTCTAATCCTGGCTTGATCTAAAACCCAATTAAAGATATACAAGACTGACTGTTCAGGAGAAGGGCTGAAATACGTTGATTCTCAGAAACCAATTAAAATATGACCCCAAACTAACACCAACAATTGTGTTTCTAGTTAGAAAAAAAAAAAAAGAAAATGTAACTTAAAGTTTGTATTTTTTGTATTTGCCTTCAGTGTTTTAAAATTATATATATTAGCTCTTGATGTTGACAAACAATAAAACCCCATATTTTTGTAACAAAATTAAATCATTTTCATTTCAATTTGTATGAAAGAAATTTTAAAAAGAAGTAAAACTGATAACAATATTCTCTGCTCAGTTATGTCAACTCCTAAAAGGGACACTTGAAAAGTAATATCTCTTATTTATTTCTATAGAAGCTACCACAGATATGGGGAATAATAACACTGTTGGATAGAGCAAATTTTCAGCTACAAAACTATTTTTTTATATAGTTACCACCATTAGCAATGCTTTTTTGCTATCAATTATCTAAAGCCTGCATACTGTGTTAATAAATATCTGCATCAGCAGGGGTAATTCATTTTTTTTTCACAGCAGTGATATCAATGTCATTGTCAAGAAAATTATTGTCCATGTAGTCCATTTATCATCAGCTCAAACAGATGAAAATCAAAAGTTGCTACACCCAAATTCATCTCTAAATTTACTTCTGCTTTGTAAAATAAAACAGAATTTGTTATTTTAAGTCTGCCTTGGCTCAAACCATACCACAAAGTTATGACTTAGTACCCCTACTAGTTAAACATGACTGTTGCTTATTACCATTTGTTTTTTATTTTTTGCTGATTAATTTTATTTTGAAGGCTGTAAACATGAAAAAAGAACTGCAAATTCCCCTACAGGTAACAAGTGACTTAATCGTTTACTCTAGTACTTCTACCATAAATCTAAAATCTGAAAATTTCCAATTTCGGTAAAGTGTGTGATTCCAGTGGTTTTGGATAATAGATTGAATTGACAACTAAAAAAATGTTGAATATCAAATGTGACCTGAGCAAAACAAAAGAAATGTAGGATTATAAGAAATTGGATTCATGAGAAAAAACAAAAAGGATAAAGTATATGATTGTGCTTACCACAGTTCAAATACAAAATGATACTTTAAAGAAATTAAACACTATACCACTAATATTTTGACCTTTGACAGATTGATAGTAAAATGTAATGCAATAATGGTTTTGGTTAGGAAATATTAAGGAAAGAGAGTGAGAATGGAAGGGTGGGAAAGAATGAGAGAAATTGAGCGGAGGGGAAGGAAGGAAAGAAAGAAAGAAATTTGAGAAATTAAGAAAGAAATGGCAAGAAAGAAAGAAAAAATGGCAAGAAAGAAAGAAAATGTTGAGAAAGAAAGAAAATGGTGAGAAAAAGAGAGAAATGCTGAGAAAGAGAGAGAGAGAAATGCTGAGAAAGAGAGAGAGAGAAATGCTGAGAAAGAGAGAGAGAGAGAAATGCTGAGAAAAAAGAAAGATGGGGAGAGAAAGGAGTGAAAGAAAAAGATGAAGAGAAAAGGGAAAGAAAACTAAGAGAGAATGAGGAGAATGAGAAAAAAGAAAAAGAGAAATCAAGGGAGAAAAAGAAAAGGGAAAGATATAGTGAGAAAGGTTGGAAAAAAAGGAGAGAAAATAAAATGGAGACAAAGAAAAATAAAAGAGAGTTGTCTCAAATCAAACAGAATGCAAAAATGCTCATTTCATTCCAATAAGAAATATGTTGACTTGTTGAAACTTGTTCAGTTTCCATTAGCAATTATTTTTTGTCTTTTGCATTACTGGAGTAGAAAAGATATTATCTTTATTGTTACTCATTTTATCTTTATATTCTTACAATGCTTGGTTGAGTACTATATTTCTGTTTTCATATATTTTATTATCTTTCTGATAGCACATTGCAGGATCAAAACACATACAATTTGTAGAAAATTCTTCTATAGTCATATTTTCTAATAGAATATTGATATCAAGAAAAGTAATGTAGCAGCCAGTAAAGGTGAAAAATTACATAATATGCTTTTCTCTTTATTTCTGTCAAGGATTTTATAGGGCTTGATTAACTAAGTATTCTTTTAGGAAAAGAAAATGGGTATTTTTTGTTCATCAAAAGCAACCTCTATAATTTTAAAGTATAGAGGAAAAAATAGATCAAGTGCATTTTCGTTTTCTGGCAAAAAAATAAACCAACATGCTGATTCTTTTACATTGGGCCTCACAATGAAAACTCTAATGAATCAAATAAACTTCACATATCAATTCCCATGTTATGAACATTTTGGTCTGGTCAGGACTAATGAAAATGCTGAAAAATTCTGTGTGCTATATTGCTAAACAACAATTCTTTTTCTTCTCCTTTTTAGGCTTCCATAATTTTAAATTAGCTCTTAATAAAGACTGACAAAAAGCACCCCATATATATATATATATATATATATATATATATATATATATATATATATATTAAAATCATGATACAATTTAATTTAACCCAAGAATTTTCATTTTTTTTATAACCTTTTTGTTTCTCTCTCAGCAAAAGAGAGAAATAAAAGAAGTTATGAAAAAAAAAATGAAAATGCTTGTGTTAAATTAAATTGTATCATGATTTTCAATTTCTGGAAAAAGACACTAAGATAACCTTCTATCCTGCATTTGACATATCATTTAACCTTTTCTCTGTCTCCTTAACAACGATAATTATAATCACATTAAGTTTACATATATCTATGTCTCATCTTATTTGTTGCAGGAGATCAAAAATAAAGTACATTCTATTATTTTAACAGCAATCATAATAGTTAAACATTATGAATCAAGTTTTATACATAAAAATATTATTACTTATCAACTACTCATGTAATCAATATATTATTAATAGTAAGCATACCCAAGTCTTGGATTTTTTTCTTGCAGGATTTCTCTAAGAATAGGGTACAACACAATTATCCTTACATTAAATCTAATTATAAGAGACATCTATTTGTCATTAAAATACAAAAAAAATAACACCTGCATGGTCTGTTTGATGAGTATAATCCTTTTTTATTTCTACTATTTTGAATGGTGATTTTCAGGAGAGATAACTATTTTTTCCTTTAAACAAAAAATTATATAATCTACAAAATATCGCAAGAAATCAGACTTGAGATAAACCTTTCCAAAACAGAAACAATGATCTGGAATCTGAATGAAAGCAATATTGGCACCTACACTGAATCAATCACAAAAATTCAGGATGTGGAATTAGGAAATACTAAACACTTCAAATACTTCAGTATATAGATCAGTTATAACAAATTTAGTATAGAAGAAAAGGAAACTGAATATAGAATAGGCTGCACTAAATGTATTAGGTTGTCACACATGAAATGACACACTTTATAGGAAATAAATAAAATGCTTCTGAAATGTTAACTAATTAATTTATTTTGTTGAAATAGGCACCATGTTGATGTTGTTCCAATGTATCTCTAAATTCTTGATGATATTTTTAAAAAAAATTCTTATCCTTTGATGTGATAAACAGTTCAAATGCTTTGATTACCTGCATATGAAACGCTCAAAATGTTTAAATAAGTGATAATCAGTAGGAGATATATCAGATGAATATGGAGGATGTTCAAAATTTCATATTTCTGGCTATTTCAGGCAGCAAAATTGAGCCATCCCTATTCACAAGTCTAGGATGTTTCTTCTTCAGTTTTTGTACGCACACTCACTTTCTCCACAATATTAGGTTGCTGTTATTGTTTTCCCTTGAGGCAAGAATGAATGGGGAATAACCCCTTTGAAATATCACCATACAGTAACCATTAACTTTTTAGGGTGCAGTGGAGGTTTTGAGCATTATTTTGGTGATTCACTTGCATCTAACTACTGGCTTACTCTCTTATTGTTGTCAAAGAGTATCCATTTCTCATCACATGTAATGATTCAATCCAAAAATGGTTCTTTTTCCCAGTTTGTACTCATATAGTAAGATTATTTGACATTGTTTCATTGTAATCATTTTCATTGAGCTTATGAGTAACAATATATTGAAAGAAAAATTGACTTGAAAAAGAGTCAGGAATAAGTCAAGATTTTTTTATATATGTTGTGGACCTGGAAGAGGTCCAAAAGAAAACTCAAACTCAGCAATTCAGTGAAAATGTATTATTAACAAAAAGAATGAATACAGAAGTGTTGCACGTCCGTCTGATGGCTAAGTAGAGTAGTCCACTCATCAACTGTCTACAGTCCTCTTGCGAGGCATAATATAGTCATAAGACAAGTCTATTTTGTCCATAAAGGTAGGTCCCCATAACACCCCCCTTTCCAAGACTTTACCTCCGCAGGAGTCTCAATATCGTCTCCTTTTTGGATTGATGACAAGAGGGTCCGTGAACTTTGGCTTTCTTTTAGATCTTCACGGTTCCAGAGCTGCTTGGGGTATTTGCATGTCGAAGGTGTAGATGGTATCCATAATCTCTTCTTCCTGGGGAGTACTGCTGCAGTCATTCAACAGTCATTCTCTGATTTGATTCAGGTGTTTCTTATGAGAGAAACGAGGGCCTTGGATTATGTAGACCATATTTCTAATCCTCTTTTCTATCGTACCAAGTTCCCAGAAAGATGTATTATTTTTAAACATCTTAAAGAATACTTTTTCTCCTGGGCTGTACTTTTTCTTTGGTACAATAGAGGTCAGATCTTGTTTTGTTTGTTTGGGCAGTAATTTATCGAAAACGGATCTTACTTTACGTGCAAACATTATTTCTGTTGCGATAGTGAAGTTGGCGCATTAACATTTGGCGTGATCCTGTAAACTTGTAAAAACTGCTGCAGAGCCTTTTCCTTTGGGGTGCCACAAGCTCTAGTGGTCCCGTAAAGTCCACGTGGGTCCTTGACTAAGGTTGGTCCATCTTTGACCATGGTTTATGTATGATAGGTGGTGCTTTTGCCGCCAATGCACAGCCCTTTGCATGTGTTGACCATATTTTTGATGTCTTGGTCCATTTTAGGCCAGTATACATAGCTGCACATTAGACTTTTCATCCTATTTTTCCCTGGATGCCCAATATGAAAATCCTTCAGGATTCTTTTCTGTAGATTTTTTAGAATGATGACTCTCGCTGTATAGGAGCACCTTGTCACATAGGGAAAAACTGTCTGAAATGTGTTGGTCCTTTTCTGAAATTTTTTTCTTTGTTGTGCTAATGAATTCATCATTGCGGGCTTCATTCTTTATTTCTTGTAGCATCATAGGAAGTTCTCTTATAGTGCTACACAATAAAGTTTTTATTTCCCCCTCTGTTTATAGTGAAGTGATTACAGAATCTTCTAGGAGTTCCCTATGTCTTGGAACCAGTCTGGAAAGTCCGTCAGCATGACTGATTTTTTTCGAAGGGAGGTATTCCAACTTGAAGTTGTAATTTAGGAGAATTGTCCCCCACCTCAGCAGTCTATTTGCCGTATAACCAGGTAATCCTTTTTTTGACCCGAAAATACTAAGTAGTGGTTTATGGTCCGTTTGTAGTGTGAAAAATCTTCCATGTATGTAACAGTGAAATTTCGTGACTGCATAAATGATTGCTAATGCCCCTTTCTCTATTTGAGAATGTTTTTTTTCTGCTGGGAGCAAGGCCCTTGATGCGTGAGCGATGGGCTTTTGCATTTCATCTAGCATTTTATGAAGGATACATGCTCCTATTCCATGCCAGCTTGCATCGCTAGCAACTACAATCTCGAGGTTCAGGTCGTAGTGTGTTAGGAATAAATCCGATGTTAGGATTTTGATAGTTTTTTCGAATGCCTCCTGGCATTCGGGTGTCCATTCCCAAACCTTATCTTTCCTTAAAAGCTTGTTCAGCAGGGCACGGAGGTTATCCATGTTTGGGATAAGCACTTGATAGTAGTTTGCCAACCCCAAAAAACTCTCTAGCTCTGTAACATTTTCAGGAGTCGGCATGTCCTTAATTGCAATGGCCCTTTCTGGGTCTGGTCTCCTACCGTCTTTGTCTATGATGTGACCCAAATATTTAATTTCTTTCATGAAGAAGTCACATTTGCTTTCCTTTATTTTGAATCCATAGTCTTGTATTCGTGAAAATACTTTGTGGATGTGTTCCCGGTGTTGTTCCAAGCTTTTACTGTTTATTAGTATGTCATCTAGGTAAGCTGTTGAAAAATCAAGTCCACTCAGCGTGGTATCCATAACCTGCGGAAAAATGGCTGGTGCGACTTTGACTCCAAATGCAAGCCTTTCAAACTTGTATAAACCTCTATGTGTATTTATACATAGTAATTTTGAGCTTTCTTCCTCAACGGGTACCTGGAGATAAGCTTCGCTGAGGTCGACTTTTGAAAAGAACTTGCCTCCATTAACTTTTGTAAAAACTTCTTCTGGGCTTGGAAATGGGTAGTGATAATCTTCTAGTGCTGCGTTTAGTCCAGTAGAAAAATCTGCACACATGCGGATTTCCTTAGACTTCTTCTTCACATACACTACTGGTGCTGCCCACTGGCTATATTCCACTTTAGATAAAATGCCAGTCTCTATAAGTCTGTCTAATTCCTTGTCTATCTCGTCTAACAAGGCAAAAGGCACATTGCTTTTTTTCTTAAATATTGGTTGAGTGTTCTCTTTTAACTCCAATTTTGCTGACATCTTTTTGCATCTGCCAAGGCCAGCTAAAAAGACCTCGGAGAAGGTTTCTTTTAATTCCTTCTTTAGTTTATCTGACTCAGTCGTCAGATTTTCTATTTTCTGACAAAAAGTATTAATTGGCAAATCCCACAGATTGAACTCCTGCATCCAATCTGTGCCAAATAGATTGTCTGTGTTTTTTAACATGAACATTTTTAATTTTTTGGTTGTTCCGTTCAAAGTAACGTTCGTGATAATTTCACCTTCAAACTTAATTTTTTTTACTGGTCACCGACCTAGCTATTTTGTTGGTTTTTAGCATGGTTGGTTTATTTAATCTTTTCCAAGTATGTAGGTTGATTATTGATAAATCAGACCCGGTGTCTAACTGCAAATTGACTTTTTTTATTCAGTATCTCTACCTGCACATACTTTCTTATATTTTTGATGTCCAGTTCGTCTGTTTTTGTGGTTCTAATCCAGCTTTTTCCCCCCTTTATTCGTTCTGCAATGTGAACTCTTGTGCCCAACTTTATTACAAGTTAGACATGTTTTAAACAGATATTGGCAATCTTTAAACCAATGAAGTGCTCCACAACGGTAACATGGACTAGGCGGTAAATTTTTCGGTTTTTGATTGAGTTGACTTTTTTTCTTAGGAGAGTGAAAATAATTTTTTTTGGTTTGACTTGTTTTTGAAGGGGAGGAAAAATGTGGTTTCCAATGTATTTTTCTTATATGTGCAACGCCTGAGTCTTCAATGTCTCTAGAATCATTTTTTTACACTTATATATTTTTGGCAGTCTTCGGCTATATTTTGTAAGGTTAAATTTGGTTCTCCCTCTAACCTGGTTAGGACTCTCCTTCTAATTTCTGCATCTTTCGACGATACAAGTCCTTGTACGAATATTAGACATTTTAAATTGTCTGTAGTAAGTTCGGCTAATTTAAAATCATCACAATGTTTGTTAACTACTTCGCTGTCTTTCTTGGTTAGGTTTAAGCATTTCCACCTTTTGTGAAATAACGACGTTTTTGAGCTGAATAGTTCTGTAAGAAGATTTACAGCTTCAATGAAAGTTAAATCACTAGTTTTTCGAGGTGATATGTAGTCCACGAATTTGCTATGTTCAGTAGTCCCTAATTTCCAGAGCAGTAGTTGTAGCTTTTTAGCGTCTGTCCATTTTCCACAATCTATTTCGAATAGATCCTCATACCTTCTGAAATATGAAGCGAAGGTTTTATCTTCGTCGGGCGAATAAGTGAAATTGTCATTTGCACTCCAAATCGCGTTTTGTGAAAAAGTAGTTTCGCTCTCGGTATTTTGACCATTATTCGACCCTATTTGTAGAAGCAATTCTTCAAAACTTTTCTGTTGTTCTATCATTTGTCGCCATAATTTTAATTGCTCTTCATGTTTTTGCTGTTGTTCTTCATATTTTTGCTGTAATTCTAATTGTTTTGGGGCATTTCTTTGTTGTTGTTCTAATTGTTTTTTGTCATTTCTTCATTGTTGTTCTTCGTATTTTTGCTGTAATTCTAATTGTTTTTCGGCGTTTCTTTGTTGTTGTTCTAATTGTTTTTTGTCATTTCTTCGTTGTTGTTCTTCGTGTTTTTGCTGTAATTCTAATTGTTTTTGGGCATTTCTTTGTTGTTGTTCTAATTGTTTTTTGTCATTTCTTCATTGTTGTTCTTCGTATTTTTGCTGTAATTCTAATTGTTTTTGGGCATTTCTTTGTTGTTGTTCTAATTTTTTTTTGTCATTTCTTTGTTGTTGTTCTTCGTATTTTTGCTGTAATTCTAATTGTTTTGGGGCATTTCTTTGTTGTTGTTCTAATTGTTTTTTGTCATTTCTTCATTGTTGTTCTTCGTGTTTTTGCTGTAATTCTAATTCTTTTTCTTCGTTTCTTTGTTGTTGTTCTAATTGTTTTTTGTCATTTCTTCGTTGTTGTTCTTCGTGTTTTTGCTGTAATTCTAATTGTTTTTCTTTGTTTCTTCGCTGTTGTTTAAACTGGAGTCTAACCAGTTTTAACATAGTAGCTTTAAACTCTTCCATGTTTTATTTTTCAATATTACGCTTCTACGTAAGTTTACTTGTACCAAGCCTTTGTATTGCTCAGAGGAGAGAAGAAGAAAAAAACAAATCACTTTTTTCTCACTTCAAATGTGTTATTCGCGTATACAGTAGATTTTTGGACAACTGCAAAACGTAAAGTTTATACTTCGGTGCTGGAAATCAAATATTATTCTTTCTTGTTAAGACAATGCTAGAACAAGGAACATTAACTTTTTCTCTGAGTGAAAAAAAAAAAAAAAGAAATCACTTTTGGTTAGTAAGAAGAATAAATCAACTTACCAATTTTTTCTTTCTTTTTTTTTCTCTATGATTTCATGTGAAGTTCATTAAATTCTAGTCACCAGTGTTGTAGACACTGGTAAGCAAATTTTTTTTCTTTTATAGTTCTCTCGTGGAGTTCTTTGAATTTTTGTCGCCAGTGTCAACCAAAAAAATTTTTTTTTTTTATAGTTCTGCCGTGTTCTTTAAATCCTTGTTGCCAGTGTTGTGGACCTGGAAGAGGTCCGAAAGAAAACTCGATCTCAGCAATTCAGTGAAAACGTAGTATTAAGAAAAAGGACGAATACAGAAGTGTTGCAGGTCCATCTGACGGCTAAGTAGAGTAGTCAACGCTTTCACTGTCTACAGTCCTCTTGCGACACATAATATAGTCATAAGACGGGTCTATTTTGTCCATGAAGGTAGGTCCCCATAACAATATACTAAGGAAGTTACTTCATTAGATGACGAGATCAACAACCAACCATAAAATGCATCGTTTCATGTGTGACAACTTAACAGTTTTGTCCAACACTGCCAATTTCTATAAAACCAAAAAATTAACCTGAAAACACAAGTCATGGTTTAAATAGGCTTATCAAATTGAGACTTTCATATATATGCTTTGCATGGCAGCAAAATTGAAATATCTAAATTATCAGCTGTATACAACTACTTTCTAAGATCAATAGTTAAAAATTGCTTTAAGTGATTGAAGCCTGTGGATCTTGGTGAAAAATCATCTTTCTTTGAACATTGTGAACTGGTGCTACTGAATCACAAAGAATTAAACCACATAAAAGAAATGTCATCACTTTCAGCAACAGCAACAACTAAAATAGATAATGCATATAACTGCAAGAGAAAATAATGACATAATCAAGATGTTGACATTCCACACTACTTCATACAAAAGGTTAGAAAGGAAACCCCAACCAATACTGAAAAGAGTAATAACAGCTAAAATGGATAGCATATGTAACTGAAAGAGAAAATAATGGCATAATCAAGATGTTGACATTCTATACCACTTCAAATAAAAGGTTAGGAAGAAAGCCTTTATCAGTACTGGAAAGAGTGATAACACCTACTGGATTTGAGTAACCTTTTTCCTGAAAAATTGTTTTAAGAGAAAGATTTGATAAATTTTAAACAAAAGCAGCACTGGATGCTTGGTCAATGGATGCCAAATGTTTCCTTATAAGTAAACAGCTAATATTACCATTAACATTAGTGCAACACAATTATCTTATGTATTTTTACCCAGTGCATAGTATTTTGAGATTAGTTCTGCTTCATGTCTTTGATAGTCCTGCAAATCCCATGGGCACATGTGGATAGTGATTAACTCCATGTAAAAACCAGCATTTCAAATAATAATTTTTTAGGAAAGTAGGCACTCTTTACCTGAAAGTTTGGTGTAACACACTGCAGTGTAGCATAGACGGGATCAGGGAACTAAATTTTTAGCAGCAAAAAATTAATTAGGTTGAGAACATACATACAAAATTAGAATTTATAACAGCTCATGGCTAAGGAGAAGGCATAATAGTTTGAATTGTTCTAGGTACACAAAACCAACCCTATGCCACTAGCAATACAAGCTTCCAACTAACCATTTTCCAGCTTGTCTGCTGCATGCTTAGTATATAAATAGAGATTAGGTCTGTTAAGTGGTCAAATAAAAAAAGCTGATTTTCAAGGCAGGTTTTTTCCTCACTTGTAAAATTGGCAAACCACAATGTTTCTGTATATTATTTCCATAAACTAAGTAGATATAGTACTTCTTCTTTATGTGTCGTGTCCCCTCAGTGTGTAAGCGACCATGGCCCTCCACTATTTCCCATCCCTTATAGCTCATAATATATTTTATTATCTTGTTATTTCCATTAAATCCATTTCCACCATCCATTTATTCAAACCCATCAAGTATGTTATGCATGGTTTTCATCTGTCCCTCAATCTGTCCTGTGGATATCAAATTTTCCAAACCCTCCCTCCTCACTATGTGATCCAGAAATTTCAACTGCCTCTTCCTGATGTTAAGTATAATTTTTCATTGCATAATGTTTGACCTGTTTGATGAATATACACCACCAAATTAATTGCATTGACAAAGCAGATTATGTTAAAAACAAATATTTGTTTGTATAAGATAAATACTTCTATTTTCTTCTTTATAATCTCTCTCTCTCTCTCTCTCTCTCTCTATATATATATATATATATATATATATATATATCATAGTAGAAATCTATTTATTTCCAGGTTCATCTTTCAGAGAGATTATTCTAAATATAGTTACTGTAAATGAAATAAGTTTTTTCATTTTAGTACTTTTATTGGCTTCATATTTTGAATATTCATGAAAAAATTTCCACAGAAAAATTTCAAGATCAAAGGAAACATCAAAGAACTACATTAGCAGTAGTTTTAGATGTATAACTTTATATTTTCACCCTTACTTTTTGTTGTTTTTTTATCTTGTTTTTAATCAGTGCAAAGACTCAAAGTTGTCAAAAATTTATTAAATAAAATCATAGTTAAAAATAAACATTCAAACAAAACAAGATGCTAATGGATGAATAATGTTATTTGTGGTTGATAATGTCTGTGATGTTAAATGATGATTTCAGAAATGAGTAATCATTTTGGTAAGGGAGATATTTCTGTCTTTTCTTTTTATTAAGATTAATTGAAGATAAAATGGTAGCTTTCTCTTATATCATACTGAAAATACAGTCCATTGCTTTCAGTAAAATAAACTTTTTCAGATCACATAGTCAATAAAAAAGTATCATTGAAATTTGATTAACAGAAACCAAAATTCACTTGATATCACTAGTAAGTCACATATATACATACATACATATATATATATATATATATATATATATATATATATATATATATATAGAGAGAGAGAGAGAGAGAGAGAGGACTTAGTATAAAACAGGCAACAGATGTGACAAGTCATGTGGTTGATTTGCTATAACACCTATTTGGAATCAACCCAAAAATTGATTACAACTATTTTGCAAAGATGTTTTCTATTTTTTAATTTCAATTTAATAGTTTTTTTTTCTCAATCTCAAGCAGAAGATTGTTATTTTAGTAAATTTGAAATCAGACATTTCTTTTTTAGCTAACAAAATTAAAATGGCTGTATTCCAAATGATAGAAATTATTTTCATTCTTTAATGGCACAAACCATCTGAACATACTCTTTAGTTCTGTTACCTCCAATTCAAAGCAAACCATTGTAAATGTCTGGGAATTTCTTAGATCAAACATGGTCATTATTAATTTTTATCTTATTTCTAAAACCTGACCAAATAACTAAACATCAGAAATTTTCTAGAGTCCCTTTTGGTCAGTTAATAACTTTTCAGCAACCTTTCATAGCTTTAAGTTGTCTGAATTTCTTAGATGAAACATAATTATTATTAATATTTTTTACTCAACTTTTGGCAAACTTGGACCTTCATGTCCGCAAAGAAATGGAGTGTCACAAGAACAGTTTTTCTATTGGTACTGCTATTATTTTAACTATCATCATTCCTTGGCAATGTTTATTGTTTTAAAAAGTGATGATTATAATTGTAATAAAATGTAAACATATGATGAAAGTGAATTTATACATTTTTTATTCTTGAGAATTTATAACAAAAATATTAAACACTATATAATAGATTGTTTATTTACAAGAATAATTTTATATTTACAACATTCTAAAAACTAATACAATTAAAACTAATACAATGCAATATTTATCATTTAAAAATTTATAAAGAAATAAATATGAAAACAAATTTTTATTCATAAATTTATAAACATTTACTAAATTATTAAAATATGTGAACCAACTATAAGGAAATCCTTATTATTTACCATCTTAGAAAGTTTGAATCGATTGGCAATTAGCCAGCCATTGTTTTACCAACCATTCCAATAAACAATCTAATATATAAATAAATAGAGTATATTATTTTTGTTATCAATTCTCAAGAACAAAGAAAATGTATAAATTCACTTTCATATGTTTAGGTTTTTATTACAATTCTAACCATTGCTAAAATAATAAACATTGCCAAGGAGTGAAGGTAATTTAATGACAAAAATATGCAGGTGTAGGCTTTAAGAAAGCTTTATTCAACTGAGAATACAAGGTTTGCATATAGTGTCCTTTTATAGTCCCAGTAAACAGAAATAGTTTTCTCAAAGAGGAGAGTAACAAAACAAGTGGGGACCATTCTTGATTATTCATAACAGGTAGTTAAAATAATAGTGGTGTCAATGGGAAAACTATCCTTTTGACACAGTTTTTTGCAAGCACGAAGGTCCAAATTTGCATATTTTCTCTTTTATTCTTTTTTTTTTTTTTTTGTAGATTTTTATTGCAATGCTTAGATCGTTATACTATGACAATTATATAAGTAGTATGGATCAGAAATAAATAAGCTGCCAGTAAGATTTGAACATATCCCTTATCCTTGGAAGATTGTCTTTCTGGGACAATGTTGTTATGGGTAAGAATAAACAAGATGGAAGCACAGTAGCAATATTAGAAATAAGGAATAACTGTTTACCCTATGATAGGGTTTACTGTTGGAATATGCTTTACCATTGTGGCTAATATCAGGTTTTATCATACTTTTGTTCCATGAGATGCTCTTAAATTCAAATGGTCTTTCATTACAGCTGAATCAATATATTTGAACACCCACTTCAAACAAAAGTATTTTCACTAATGGCTTTTTTTTTTAATTTTTAAAAAATTTTTTTTTATTCGGTTAAGTAATGGAAAATTGACTAATTTTTGTGAAGTTTGATAGTTCTATAATGGCTACTTTATTGTAGCCATTATAGAAATATAGAACACCACAAAAATCTTTTGGAAGATTTTTAATTACAAAGTTTAGATTTTTGTTATCAAATATAAATTATAGTATAAGTATGGATAACAAAAACTAACATTAAAACCACTCTAAAACCTGCTTGAAGTGATGAAGTGATCGAATGTAATTTTTGATTTTTATAGCTAAATTTATGCCATTTTTTGCAATTAAAATCAAAATTAAAACTTCAAAGATATTCAAATTATTACAATGCAAATTGATAATTTTTATAAAATGTCCATGATCATTGATACAATTTGTAATGTTTTTGGTAATTACTTTGTTGAAAGGAACAGTACACTGCCTCACATTATTAGCTACTTCCTGTTTTATCAATATATAATATAATTACTTATTGGAATCTAAAGATTTATTTGCTGAATGAGGCTAACATCTGTCTGCATGATTAGGGTGAAAATCACTTTGTTCTGCACAGGTTTAAACAAATGACAATCATTCATATGAAATGTTTTCAATTTCAAAGTTTCTTGGGGTTTTAGTAACCTAGTTAATAATGTGAAACTTGGAAAATGTATTGAAATTCATAAATAATGTTGCCTCATTGAAAGAGTAACATGAGATCTATTATAATTTATACAGATATAAAATATCCTGCACATTAATAATGCAAATATCTCTGTAAATCGCTTCATTACTTTACTAAAAATTAGAAAAAAAATTAAAAGTGGCTAATATTGTGAAACACTGTATATATAAATTATAACATTTTATTTGAACACATTTGGGAAATTGTATCTGGTCTGTACTTTTAATTATGAACAAAAACATTGTATAATATACACTTTTCATCTTATTTCAATGAACACGAGCTTTTATGCATAGACAGATAACTTTCGTAGCAATTTTGTTATAGAAAGACAGGATTATGAGGATAAATGATGTGAGTTCAAATCTCATGGAAAGCTTATTCCAAATCCATTCTTAGAATAATGATCTGAAAATTTTAACAAACTTTAAATAAAAAAAGAAACAAAATCTTTTGTGAATTGTTTACATTTGGATTAATGTTCTCATTTGTGTTTTTATTATCCCAACAATTTAACCATTGTATCCTCTACCTTCTTTTCAAACCAAAAACTTTCATGAAAGACTAAATAATTTTTAATCTCATGAAAGAAGCTCCACTCATCTTGATTCATTTTAAAATTCTTCTTACTAACTAAAGTGAACATTTTAACATCATCCCCTCTAAACTTTGTCAATTGAATATCCTCCTCCTAAAACTATTTAATTAACCACCATAATACAGGGAATGTTAAGGAAATAAGGGATAAACCTCTACTCCTCTAAATATGAAAGGCATGTGTGCCAGGCAATAGGCAAGCTTATCTACTCTTATTAACCTGTTCATAGCACAGGAGGCTGAATGATTTTATTGAGACATCATCTTTAGGAAGGTTGTTGAATAAGGCTCTAGACCCCTTCCAGGCCAATGGAGAATTACTGAATTATTAATATTACTCTTAAGGTTAACCCAGGAGTTGAAATCAAAGAAATATTAACATAAAATTAGATCATATATTCAAATTAAAATTATTGAAATTTTAAGGTTTAAATATACATATATACAAACACAACACACACATATTTTACACTGGACATCGGTTATGGTTACACTTATATTTTATAAGGCTCTTATGTTATAATCAGTGAATTGCTAGCAATGATGATGAATGATAGCTATGTATATGTTAATGTAGATTGATTTTAAACATCCTCTTATCTAAACCAGTCTAAGACAAAAATGTTAAAATGATCTAGGATTTTCTTTCCTGTTTGGTTTGCTTCGTAAATAGAACTCTTTGTTTACTGTATAATCATTGAATCATTACCAACTAAAAAGCATTGCTGTTAAGTATTGCAGATCATTACAGCTACAGAGAGTGTTTAATCCTCTGTAAAAGATCCATATTTGTGGCCTTGAGCCAGACTAAGATATAAATATCTTCATGGATGTTGAAGAAAACTGCTCTTAATATAAAGAAATGCTATTTTAAAGAAAAGTAATAGAAAAGTGGATTTAGGTTGCATTGTTTTATTAAAACATTTACTATCATACAATCTGAATGTATCTTGGGACATTATACAAGATTTGAAATCTACAAGATAGCAGTGAATGCTTAAAAATTTGAGATTGAAGAGTCTTAATTGTTACATATATAGTTTCTATATTACACAATTATATAACAGCACCAGAAGTGTTGATAAATGTATTAGTAGTAAATAAAAGCGCTAACACCAGAATGTATATATTAGGTGGGAAGAGTAAAGTAATTAAACTCTGGTGATTTACTTTAAACAGAGTAAAATATGAATGTTACATTTTAACCTCAATGATTACCACCAATAGTCATATCTAAATAATAATCAAAGTGCTGTTATAGTTACTTATTGTGAATAGAAACTAGAATCTAACCTATTTTAATTAATCTCAAACAAGTGGTGTTTCTCTTAAAGAATTTTGTGAAGTATATATTTTAATGTCCAGGAAACAACTCATACATTTTCACTCATGCCTCAATTTGTAAAGAGTTTGATGAAACATGTTTTGTGCATGTGTTTTATAAGAGGTTAAAAAATTTATTAAGTAAAAACTACTAACTTAAAAGCTGCACTCTGTGTAGACTTTTAAGCTAGCTTCCGCAGAGGGTTAATTGAGACTCTAGCCCCCAAATTAAAAGGACTTCTAGTCTAGCTTAGAAAACAGCAATGGTAATTTTGAAGGAATAACTTTGATTCTTCAATTCACTCCATGGAACTTCAAAACCTCACTTTAACTCTGATTTGGGCTATAAGTCTAATTCTGGCTAAAAGGCCAATTTGGGCTGAAATTCCAATTCAGGCTGAAAATTGAGTTCTTCAAATAACAAACTATACAGAACTTCAAAACCTCAGATCACAAAACCTCTTACTTTAAATCTGATTCCTTGGCATTTTGAAGAAACAAAATTGATTTCCTCAATTCACAAAGTTTTGAAGATATTTTCAGCTGAATGTAATACAAAAATTTTTAAATTCAGAAATTTTTTGTGTTACTTTAAACTCAATATAAATTAAAAACTTTTAAAATCACTAGTCTTTTTCAGTTATTTTAAAATTTGAATTTTTAACTGTTCCCTCCTCATCTGGACACAAATTCCAATGCTGGATGTTCAAGCACCAAATGAAGGGCAGATTTTCAATCCCGGGATCATCCTGATTCCACAATGCATGTCTATGTACAGCAAGTGTGGCCAGAGTTAGAGGGGTTTCAAACACACAGACGACAAATAGAATTTGCCATTTATTTATTAAAAATTAATAAATTCAGATAGGTGATGACACAAGAAAATCCTCTATTTGAGTTTATAACAAAAAATATCATGGAACAATTTGTAGTAATATGCAAATTAGATTGTATATAAGTTGGAAGGTTTCTATGTTTGGGACTACACTGCTACTTGAGAGAACTTCACATGGCACAATAGCATGGCATTGACGATAGGATATCTAATCTCATTTGAGGATCCTGAGCTTGTTGAGACTTGGATGTGATGTTTCACCATGTTGGTGGGAGTCAAGAAATTGAGTGACAGCAAATATAGAAGAGGAGTAAATGAAATAATGGATTTATTTCTAGCATCAGCAGGTTGTGAGGCTGTAAAAAAGATCTCCATAATGGTCTATCTGTAGAATGCTAGAAGACTTGACATTTGAAGAAATTGCTAACATTGTACAAGAAAATGTATGTCCAAAAAAGAAACTGGTCATAGCTGAGAGGGTGAAGTTTTTTGAAATTAGGTAAAACCCAGATGAAATCATTAGACAGTACATTTACAGACTAAAAGAAGCATTGAGGTACTGTGAATTTGAAAAGTTGGGTATGGGACTGATGTCTATAGAAGAAGAATTAGTGCAGTTATGGTTAATTGAAGAACTGTATGATGTCTCGAGTAAGTACAAAATTTTGGTACAGCTTCAAGTTCAGAACATGAATAGTGAAATGAGTTTTAAATTTTTACAGCAGCCAGAGTTAATTCAGAGATTTAATATTCCTAAGACTAACATGGAGACATACAGTACTAGAGGAAGTTTATGTAAATGTCATTTTTATGACAAAGAACATGAGATGAACATGTATAAATGCCCAGCTTTTGGAAAGATGTATTTTAAGTGCAAGAAGAAAAACCATTTCCAGTCAGTACACAAATATAAAAAACCAGTAGAAGTGGAGAAGGTAGATCTGACAAGAAATATTGAAATTTATGAAGTAAAAGCACGAGATCAGAGTAGAGAAAGGGTAAAAATAAATGGAATAACTGACTGTACCAATGCAAATGGATATGGGAAGTGATGTAATATTAATACCCAAGAATTTGGGGGAGAAAATAGGAAGACCGAAATTAAGGAAGACCAATCCGCAATTGAAACAATTTGACAGGACAGTTATTAAAACATTTGGGTACTTTGAGGAGGTGTTTGAGATGAAGACTCGATACGAGGTAATACCAATCATAGTTGTGGAGTGCATAAAAGATCATTGTCTCCTGGGGGTTGATGCATTAAGAATAGACACCTCAAAGTTAATTAATTGCATGAAACTAGAAGAACATGAGACTGGACCTTTAAAGGATTACAAGGTGAGTGTTCATGTGCCTAGTAATAATTAGGAACATGAAGAAGGTTCAAATGAAGAAAATCTGGTAAGACCGAGATACCCCATAAAGAGGAATCTAGGCAATTACCATGAGACAGGCGGTACACCTCCTGGAGTGGGTCATAGAAGTAGCAGATCTACCAAGGGCATAAGTCAGAAGTGGAGTTATCTTTCCTTGACTACACACTTGTGAGAACTTTACACGACACAACATAATTATTTATCAAAACTTTTAAAATAAGTTTTAAGCATCAATAAATAATAGAGCAATTTTAAGTAATTCATACAGTATTCAATCTAAATTTTTTTAAAGAAAATTTTCATATAGAATCTTGTATATATTCTGGATGGTAAATGTTTGAGTGGATGGAGATTTTTTTTAAGAATAGAGGTGATGGGAATCTTTCATTAGGCCCTATAAAATGCTAATGTCCATATATTTTCTTTTCAGTTTTTTTCAATGAGAAGAAACAGATTATGTGATGTTTAGGATCAAATTTTAACAGCAACTTGATCTTGAAGATGCAAAACTTTCCAACCATTCTCCTGAATGATCATTCTTGTATATCTTTTTAGTTGGATTCCAAATCAGTTAAGCTGTTACATTTTTTAAGCTTTGCTTGGAGAATCTTTATCTAACATTGTCAAAAGTTTGAAATAATAAAAAAGCAATATTTTTGTTAGTCCTCATGGAGATTTTTATAAGCAGCGGAAAATATGTTAAATTTTTAAAATACCCTGAAAAATACGTGTGCATCTTCTAAGATGAATGTAAGACAATGCCCAGACTCAAGTAAGCTTGGACAGTCATGTAATTAGCTTGACTGATAGGGATGTGGATTTTTATATTGAGTCATTACACTATAATGTTAGCTATCTAATTTAGCCTTTCATAGGATGTAAACTCAATTCTTAGCTGTTACAAGTATTTTCAAGACTATAAACCTTCCTGGAGCCAAGCCACAAGCTTAAACATGCTCTGATTACTAGCAGTGGCGGGAGCCTTTCTGCTCTTGACTAGTATATCATTGCCATATAAACAAAATCGGAGGCAGTATGTGAGGGATGCATGGTGAATGTGTTGTTGTATGAGAGTGACGTTCTTTTTTTTTTTAGAAATTTCTTTTCAATATTAGGGTATGTCTTCCAAACTGCAGCATCTTATGAACCGGAAAATATGGTAATATATTCTTTTGCCATTTTAGGCTGCTGTACTTTAAAATTATGAACATTATCTTTCAGAAGAGACTAATGAAAAAAAATCATGCTAAATCCTGAATCATTTTTTTTTTGTATTCTCTCCAATAATTGAATTCTTGGAGGAGGCACTGGGAAAAGAAATATCACAGTAAATTAGTATCCAAAAGAATCGTTTCATAAAAGATGAACAGAATAATGTTCAATGTTGTGGATAACCAAAAAATTTATTTTCTGATTTATAATTATGGCACTGTAAAATTTACTCCCATGAGAGTCCATAGACACCATGATTGGGAACATACAACAATTCACACATTTTCATTTTAGGGAGTTGATATCCCTATCATTACTCCAACAGGGATAGGATATGTTTGTGGTAAACAGAGATACTCCTCTTAATTAAATACCCCTCCCCAATATACCAAAAAGAGAAAGGTCAAAGGTATACCTTGACGTCTTTTGTACAGTAATAAATGACCTTGTATAATATCTATCATAAATTCTGAATGCTGAAGAAATAACATGAATGTATCCTTTGAACAATTTGTGACAATGAATTGTTTCATGGTTATAGAAATAACAGAAAATAATTTCCTTATGATTTATAGACAATAAATTTCCTTATGAATTCAAAAGTTGTCAAAAGGCCAGACAGTATTTTTAACATGACAGTTTAGGAAAACAAATTATTTGATTTCAAATTCATGTTCATCAGTAATCATATTCTTAATTCCGATTCTTTTGAAAGTGACTATCTATAAAAGCACTAAAGATGTATTTTTGTAAAGAGAAAATAAATATATAAAGTTGCAATCAAATGTGATTCAACTGATCATAGTTTTGTGGTTTGGCGGTTGTAACAGCTACATTTTTGTCACTGCTACCTGAAGTTGGTGTTTAGCTAAAACCAAAATCTTGAATGCCTGTCTGTCTACTTTAAAAATAATTAAGGTGGGTAGATAGGCCTCCTCTGAATATTGACACAACACAATCTTCCTATTCATTTTCCCCACTGTTTGGAACTTCCAAAGTATCATGAGGCATAGAGATATAAAGATAAGTCAAATATCAAATTTTTTAAAAAAGGGTCGATATGAAAAATATCTTTATTTTTTGTTTCTTGTATAAAAATAATCTGTCTTTTATGAATTATGAATTGATCTATTCAATTTGGTGACTGGGTTTTATTTAGAAAATCCAACATTATTTGAAAACAAAAATAGAACTCTAAAACCATTGGTTATTTGCCTATAGATGTTTTTAATCATTTCAACCCAAGCAAGGAGATAAAGCCACTAAGATACAAAGGTTACAGAGAAAATGTTATTGAGTAGAAGGAAAATAAAAGAACATGATTCAGAAAGAGGCATTTACATGTTTCTTCCACAATAAACGCTGTATTTAAATTTTTTAAGGTTGTAGTTGACAGGAAAGAAAGTTCCACAGGTGAGAAGTGCAAGAGAAGAAACTCTTAGAATAAAACTTATGATTATATCTAGTAATTTCAGTATTAAAATGAGAAGAGTGTGGGAAAATTAAATAAGATCAGATAAAATTAGTTAAAATGATAATAATGAATAATTAAAAAAAAAGAAAATGAAATACATTTTCCCATGCTGCTAGTAGTAAAGAAACTGAATAGTTTATTACCCCACTTGGCTTCATCAAACGTTATTAGGTGGTGCTGCTGAAGTCTATAAAAAAGAAACATTTTCTTTCCTTGCTCATTTTCTCCCTCTAAGATGTAGCACCATGTAGAAATTACATTCCCATTGAGGAATGTCTCGTTTCCCTGGTACACAGATGACTGAACTCTTTTTCTACTTTCCATTGCAAGGCATTTACATGTTTCTTCCAAAATCTCCACCTATAAAGTAAATCAGCCTTTTCTTTGATTATTCAAACTCAGCAATTAAACTCAGATGCTTATCCTTACTTACCCTACCTTCTGGACCAAGAAAACAGGCATACCATTATAACCATGCTTAACCACCAGCGATGAAATAACTATAAACTTTTCTTTGATGATTCCAACTCTCTGCAAGGCTGATTTGTGCTCAACCATTATAGTGATGTGCATATTTACTTTCCGTAAGTTCTGAACCAAAGCGAAAATGGACATACCCCAAAGACATTGAGAATTTTGTTTCATTACAATTTATATATATAAAAAATGGGAATAAACGGTTCCTAGTAGAAACCCAAGTTTTTTGTATGCTTCTTAATTATTTACATATAAACATGCACCCATCTACACCCACACACAAACTTTAAATTCCATAAGACTGAACTGTATTCATGAAGTCAATGTACCAAACAGGAAAACTCATCAGAACAAATGACATGAAAATATTTATAAAAAAGCATAGAGTAGCTATGTTATGGTAGTGAGGAAGTGATTGAAACTGAGATGCCAGGTCAAGACCAATAACATTACAGATTCTTTGGATTTTGACAAAAATCTCTAGATGCATAGCAGAAGCACCAAACCAGATATATCAACAATATTCAATGCATAAATAAATGATAAACTTTTTAAGGTGCAACATAGCTTCCGATGAGAAAAATTGTCTAGCACAACATAATGAATCAGCAGAAGAGATAGCAAATTACTTGATATAATAATTCCAAAAAATAATAGACAATCAATTCTTAATTGATACAGTTAGTATTTTTGAATTTCAAAATTAATTTAATAAAAGAAATGAACTTACACAAGTTTAGTTTTCTGGTACTGGAAAAATCGTTCATGTTTAGTTTGCAACATGAAAAATCTGTCCTTTATCATTTTTTAAAAAATATTTTTGAATTTTAAATACCTAATGCGGTAGTGATGATGATTATTCACGTTAAACAATTTTTCTAAAGAAATATTTTTTGAAAACTGTACAAAACCGATTTAAAATATTATTATTATTATTATTCATTCATTTATTTATTTATTTATCTTTTTTAATTATACTTAAAACAAATTAAAATGTCGTCGAATTATATTTTAAAGATGGAGGCTTCCTTTATTGGAAAGATTTTTGTTTTGATTATTTTTATTGAGATGATTTCATTTTTTTTTCATTTTTATACTAGAATATAAACCCTCATGTAAATTAATTAAACAAAACAAACTTTAAACTAAAAAAAAAGAAGCTTTAATTTTAAACTCGTATTTGGGGTTTTTGGTGGAAAAAAGTCGTCTGACATCTTGAAATTGTCTGATAATTCAACAGAGCTTTTTCTCAATGTGAATGATTTATTCTTGGTTCATTAAGCGAATATTTAAATCACACAGTTTTTTTTTCCCTCTTTTTTAATTGTTGAAGACAAATCCAGAAAATAAGACAAACTTTCCAAATGAGCGTGAAGATTGTAGAAATTATTTACACTGGTGGACATGAAGGAACTCGACATTGGAGGTAAACGGTAAGATATTTGAATTTGATATATTTATTAATTTTAATTAAATTACTTTTTTGAAATGTCTTTTTTTCTTTAAATGAAACAAACTACTGGTTTATGTATTAAGTATCTATCTAGCTGCATAAAAAAAATAAATAAAAATGCTTAAACTTTATAAAATACCTGACCAAAATACAAAACAAAAAGATACAATGGTTTGACTCCAAGAGAAAGGTGGGGGATAAAAAAATAAGTAATGGTTTAAAAAATGATTTGTCTTTCTAAAAAGAAAGGTTTATTTTTATGTTAGATATTTTCTTTTTAAGTAGACTGAAAAATGATTTAGTTTGTGTGTGCCGTACTTCAACAAATTTGATAAAACGAATGGATTCAACATTTTTTTTATGATAAAAGGGACGACAGCTAAAAATATATATATTTTTTTTGTGAATTTCTTTTTAAATGAATTGAAAGAAAAGAAATTGAATTACACTTGATTTTATTTACATGCCGTTAATTATCTGAAAATTTTTGGAATGCAGATTTTTCTTTGAAAAGAAAGTCTTCGTCGTAGACATTCACGATTCTTCCTTCTTTAAATCTAATTTATTAAAAGTTATAATTTCCAGAAATTCCGAGGAAGAAACTTTTTTTTTTTTTTTTTTTTTAAATGATAAATTTTTGAAGTAAATATCGTCAGTCTTTGTAAATTTATTCATTCAAAATTTTGCATAAATCCTTTTTTTTATTTTTTTTATATTTAAAAAAAAAAAAATAAAAGCTCTTATTTTGGCAAACGGGATTATTGTTGCCAGATGTTTAAAGTCGACGTGATAAAACAAACAAAAAATAATTAAAAAAACATCCTGAAAATGCTGCTTTTTATTTATTTAAAATAACCTTAAAAAGTATATATCAATTTTTTTCTCATTTTTAGAGAAATGAATTTTAGTTTAAAATTAGGAAGGTACCTCCAATTTTTTTTTTTTTGCTAAAAAAGAGCATATGATGAAAAAAGGGCTCCAAACTTGATAAAAACAAAGTTTTATCGTCAAGAATGGTCTTTCCTCTTTTTAATAAACAAAGTAATTTTTAATTTTTTAATCCTTTCTAGCACGTTCGAAATTTTGGTTAAAAACCTTGTTTTTCTTGCGTCATCGGGTGGGCCAAAGATTAGTTTGGGAAATTTTGGCGTTAAAAACGCATTGACATTGTTTTGGGAAATTTTGGAAAAATCAAATTATCGGATTTTAATGAAACTAATAATTTCTATATGAAAATGTATTTTTCCCACCGATGTAGTTTGTGCAGTACATAAGAAAAGACATTTTTAATTTTCCAATTTTTTTTTTTTTTTTAAATATTTTGTGTGGATCAGTCTATTAGTGCCGTAGTTTGTTCTGCTTTTCATGAAAATGACTTATTTTTCTCGGAAACTTAATTTTATCTCGTTTTACTTAGAAATTACAAACTGGTCCCTGACTTTGAGTCCATCATGACAACAGCTAATGTTCAATTTTTAGCACAATAAAGCATACTGCCAAGCTGAGCACTGATTTTGTGTTTCATCGACTGACTGTTTCCTGAAAATGCGATATGGTCGATTTTAACGCCCCAAAGAAACTTAGCATTCCAAATACTCTAATAATTTATTTTACCTAGCCTTGTTCTCAGATTCTGGTAGTGCATTTTTTAATCGTTTAACTTAAACGCTAAAAAAAAAATGCACAAGGTATGAAGAAATCAATTACGATGCAAGACCCCGACTTTCCATTTTGTACAAAGGAATGTCAAGAAAATGTTGGTACTTGTAACTTGTTTGAAAGTGTACTGTAGTCCCAGCTAAAAGGTGACCGTTTCATTTGTGGTTGCTCTTTCAAATTCAAATAAATTCACAAAGTAACAAAAGCAAGAAAAATGTTTTTTAGACTTCTGAGAGCATTTTTTTTCGGTAAATTTTGGTTTTGTTTTCCGAGGCCATTTTTTTCTGATTACGCCTGTGTAGGTAATACGCAGTGAATTAGTAATCATGATGGCAGTAATGGGGGACGAATGACCAACAAGAAGTCTGATTTTTTTTTTCTTGTCGATAACTCCAAAATTATTAAGGTTTCTTCATAATTTAATTGTTAATTCGAGTTCAGCATGTACATTTGCACGGAATTATGACGATTTTGGAAAAATTTTAGCGCTCGGGAAACAAAACCAAAATTTACTTTTTTTTTTTTTTTTTTTTTGCTTCTGTGAATTTATTGGCCTCAAGGTCAACAAATCGAATTTCAGAAAAATTCGAATATATCTGGGAGCTTAAATATACCTATCAACTTTACCGATAGTACAGATAGACTCCCTCCAGGTTTTGAGCTCTATCATCGTAACTATTTGATCTTCCGCCAAATCTTTTTGTTGTAAGATTCTCGTGGAAATAAATTGGTCTTTCTCCACTAAAAGACCTGCCGAGTGAAAATACTTCGTATTCAATCCGTATGTGTTTTGAAAACCGTTTCGGGTCCAGTCTTTTTTGAACAGGAGTCGACAGACGTTCATCCCTTCTTTCCTAAGGATTGGGTTTCCGGTTCTTTTTAAAAAATTCAAACTTCAACTATACTGCTAATAAACCTCTCTCAATTCTGAAATTTTTATTCGCTAATTAAATCTTGACGTTTTCAAGTCTGGAGTTTCCTATTGTCTTGCCTTTTTTTTTTTACACTTTACAACTCGCTACCGTGGCCCTTGGACATTTTTAGGTGAAGAACATTAATAGAAAAAAATAAAAGATAATACTTTCTTTCGATATCAAATTTACCGAAGCGTGGTTTTGTTTACGTTAAGTATACATTAGACTGAAATTGATTTAAAATTTTGATCTAAAAAAACAAAACAAAAAAACTCCCCTCTGTTGCTTGAATTCAAAGAATTTTTTTTTAAACTGAAAGTGAAATAGATTAGCGTCCTTTTTTTTTTTTTTTTTTATAGTCGTCTTTCATCGTAAAAATCTTCCAAAAATAAAATATCCTTTTTTTCTGAAACTTTATTTGAGGAGCTGATTTAAAGTATTTGATTCGAAATAAATAAGATATAGCAGAAATGTGATTTTTTGGGGGGTTAAACCCCGATAGGTTTTAACCCCACCCCGTTAGTAAATGTGTGGAGGGGGTAACAGATGTCAAAAAAAAAAAAAAAAAAAATTACCAAGATTTTCTAAAAAAAACAAATTTAAAAAATTTCATTTGTGAAAGTCCTGAAAATTTCATTAAAATCTGAATTTTTTTTTTTTTCTCCAAATCAGTGTATTTTTTACTGCAAAAAAAGATACTAATTATTTTCCCATACCAATCTTTGGCCCACCTGCTGAAGCAAGCAAGAAAAACAAGATTTTCAACCAAAATTTTGAATGTGAAGGATTAAACAAAAAAAAAAAAAAAAAAAAAAATACTTTGGCCTTTCTTCTTACATTTTAACATTAAAACTTTCAGTCATTTATCATCATGGTATGCTTTTTTCTTAGCAATTTTTTGGAGGGATCTACATAATTATCTTGTGAATAATCTGTATTTTTATGAATTAAACGTTACCTTGTAAATATGGTATTTAAATTTATTCATTTATAAATTTATTCATTTACTTTGAATTTGAATTGCTTTAAAAACATGTTATTTTTGAATTAGGATTCATTAAAGAAACGTTTTGGAATCCTAAATACGAAAAAATAATACAATATAAAATTTATAGGTACCTCCGCTAGGTCGCGTAAAAAAGCATTAACTGATATTTTTATTACAGCTGATATACTTTCTTAAACATTCGTAAATCCTAAGTAAAATAATAAAAATGATCTAGGTACCACCACAGAAACGTGATATCTATAGTTAAAAATGAATTTTAAAAAATGCCAAAAAGAAAAAAACAATTTTCAGATTTTTTTCTTTTGCAGTTGCACCAAAGTTCAGAAAAATTCTAATAAAAATATTTTGTAAAAAGAAAAGAATTGAAACTAAAAATTAAAATCCAATACAAAATAACTAAAAAAGCTGGTTAACAAATTCTTTGACGTTTACATTTGTCCCATTAAGGTGGTCTAGAATAAAACCCAATTTCTATGGATTCTTGAGTTCAACTGGAAAAGCCAAAGTTTTTACACCTGTGTGAGAAATCTATACTTTGGTACCAGTCCTTTTTTTTTTTTTTTTTTTTTTTTTTACATAGAAGTGAGAAAAACAATGAGTTGATAGTGAAAGAAAGGATAAAGGGTGAGTGGAAAGATACACCTCTATAAAATCAAAGAATGGTGTAAAAAAAAAAAAAAAAAAATTCCTGGAAATTGGAATTTTCACATTTTAATTTCCCAGTCTTCTCTCAGTTTTTCCCTGACAAACTGAAGAAAAACTGTTCCATAGTCTTTCCTTTAAAAAATTTGATATCAGTATATGAAAGTATTTTGTTTCTTTTTCTTAGGATGCTTGTTAGCATTTATTTTTCTACCTACAATTTAAATTTTAAAAAATCTTTATATAAAAAGTAGATACTTCCACAGATTTGCTAAAAAAATAAGCATGCCATGATGAAAAGAGATTAGAGGAAATTTTAGTGTTTTTTCAGTGAAAAATACATTGATTTTGAAATTCTTGCAAAAATTAAATAATTGTCAAATTTTAATGAAACTTTCAGGACTTCTTCACAAATGAATAAAATTATTTTAGAAATTTTTTTTTTTTTTTTTACATCTGTTACACCAGTCCACTTATTTAATTTCATGAAATTTTGAGAATTAAATTTTGTCTCGCTTAATGTTTGTCAGTTAAAAGCAAAACTTGAAAAATTTAAATTGGCAATTTCTTTTTGTAAAACAGGACCCCCAGTTGCAGAAAATCTGCCCTGGATCGTGAAAATAGAAGATACAATAAAGCAGACTTCATTTAATTAGAAAAGCTTTTAATTGCTTATATAAATAAGATATATTATGGATGCTATTGTCTTTAAAAAAATAAAATTTTCAGTAATGAATTTTTACAATTATTTTCATATTTTTTTCTTTATATTTATTATAATTTATAAAGTTTTATTAAGTAAAAAACTATTTACTAATCATAAATGGAATAGCTTATTACAATTAAGTGATCTCCAAATATTTTAAAACTTGAATATTTTTTTTTTTTTTTTTATGTGTATAAACAATTTATGGGTTTTGTAAATGTTATATTCCATGCTAATAGTAATATATACTTGAAAAACAAGATGGATAAAATTGTAAAAAACCAATACAATAAGAATAAAGGTAAGTTATGCACAAGGTCATCCATCGCAAGTCAATCCAGTAGTGAGTGCTACTATTGGAAGGTCAGTAGTTCTCGCGTAAGTCCTGTAGACTCCCATATGAAATGGAGTCGGGTAGCTGCTTCCCCGAGATGAGTCTCTGCCCTTTAGCATAGCCTCATCTGGGGAATCCTCTAATCAGAGGCAGAGAGTTCAACCAGCACAGCTGAAAAAGATTCCAGCTAGAGTATCTAGTAACTGCCCCATGCAGTCACATGTGGCACAAGGCCGAATTTAATGTGGGGTTTTCAAGCCCATAGGCTTGGCCAAAAAATCCCCATAGAACCCACATAAATGGGATTTGGTTGGTCTACCTCCCTGAATGAGACTCTGCCTTTCGGTATAGCCTCATCCGGGTTCCTCTCTGCCTTCAGGCAGAGTTCGACCAGTATAGCTGAAAAGATTTCAGCTAGTATATTTAATCCCCCACCCCATGAGGGTTGTATGTGGTACAAGGCTGAGTTTAACATGGGTTATTTAACCCACATAAACGGGATCGGGTTGGTCAACTTCCTCGAACGAGGCTCTGCCGAAGGGCAGAGCCTCATCCGGGTTCCTCTCTGCTCAGAGGCAGAGAGTTTAGCCTGCCTTTTTATCACTCTTGTGGACCAAGGTTTGTCTTCAATTAATACTGGGTTTTCTCAGCTATCCCAGTGGAATGAAATTTATGATTTATCTATTATGACATGTCAATAATTTGTATTTAGATATGTTGTATTTATTTTCAATTTTTCTAGTTGAACTGTTCACCTATATTACATATGATCCCTTATTGTACATAATTAGGTTATAAATTTTGTATTTTATATGAATACTACCTTATGAAAATTGAGATGTAGTAGAGTGGTCTGGATTTATTTATTTTTCCCAAGATTAACTAGTTATTGTTGGTCTGGTGGTCCTGCTGTACATCTTGTGATTCTTGACAAAATCTAAAAGGATCTCCATTCTCACATTTCCCACCTGTGGAACTCCCTTTTCTTTTCTTGCTTCTCTGAAAACTACAATCTTCAAAAATTTAAATGCTGTGTCAATTGCAATCTTCTTTAACCTTGTTCATTTTTTTTTTCCTTTCTTCGATCATTACCTATTCTCAAGCTTCTTCGATCATTACCTATTCTCAAGCTTCTTCGATCATTACCTATTCTCAAGCTTCTTCGATCATTACCTATTCTCAAGCTTCTTCGATCATTACCTATTCTCAAGCTTCTTCGATCATTACCTATTCTCAAATTTTCTTGATCATTACCTATTCTCAAGCTTCTTGATCATTTACCTATTCTCAAAGCTTCTTGATCATTACCTATTCTCAAGCATATTCGATCAAAACCTATTCTAAATTTCTTCGATCATTACCTATTCTCAAGCTTCTTGATCATTAAAAATTATTTTCAATCTTACCTAGTTCAATATTTCTGATCATTACCTATTCTCAAGCTTCTTGATCATTACCTATTCTCAAGTTTTCTTTTGATCATTACCTATTCTCAGTCTTGATGATCATTACCTATTCTCAAGCTTCTTGATCATTACCTATTCTCAAGCTTCTTGATCATTACCTATTCTCAAGCTTCTTGATCATTACCTATTCTAAATTTATCTTATTACCTATTCTCAACTTCTTTTATACTTTCAAATATATAACCCCCTGCACAAAATTTGGCATTTTGTCTTGCTTGAGGTGAAATGATTTTAAAAAAAAATTATTATTGCATTCCAAACACTTTATTTCTGGCAAGCTTTCTTTTGACTTTATTTTTATTTTACAAATTCCAAGTCTTAATATTGGCAGATGTTGAATTATTTAACTTTTTATTTATGGGAAAAATGTGATCAGATTGTAAGGTAATAAAATCTTATGGAGTATTCAGTATTTGGAATGTGGATTTTTTTTTTTTTCTTTTTCACATTAAAATTGACTATGATGTTAGCCGATGTGGAAAATTAATTCACTCTGCAGTTGTGACTGAGTACATTTATCGAGAAGTACTGAATGTTTAAAATAATTAGCTTTTGGGTCATTGTCATGGAAAATTTTGTTTTGAGTATTGAAGAAGTTGAGGCAGTAATGTGTTGAAGTTGAATCCATGGAGAACTGAATTTTTAGGTGGAAATCTACTGCTTGCCAAATTCAGTTTTCATTAAGAAATCCCTTTTCAAGAAATTTTTTTTTTTTTTTAATCATTGAATTCACCCCATGCAGGCAGTAAAGCCACTAAGTCACAAGGGATTACTGATGACAAGGGAATATTAATGAGCAGAAACAAAATGAATAATCAGAACAGATAGCAATTGACATTGCATTTAAATTTTTGAAAATTAAAGTTGGTTGGAAAGCAGGGAGTTGGAAGGGAGTTCCACAAGTGAGAAGTGCAATAAAAACTCTTAGCATAGGATTTATGGTTATATCTAGTCAGCTAACTGTAAATTGATGAGATTTTGATGTCAGCCTAAAAAAAAAAAGGTCTAGGCACAAATTCATAAAAAAAATTACTGTGAATGTATTTATAGAAAAGGCATAGGGAGCCAACCTTATTGCAGTGGGAAAGTGACTGAAGCCAAGACGCCAGATAAGAACTAATAATACTGCTGATTCTTCTTTTGATTTTATCAATGAGCTCTAGATAAATAGCAGGAGCACCAGACCATATGTAGCAGCAATATTCTAAGCCTGAATGAATGGTAGACTTACAAATATGTAGTATAGATTCTGGAGAGAAATTGTCTTGCATGACACAGTGAACCAACTTAGCAGTTGTCCTAGCAATGGATTCAATATAGTCTTTCTACTTCATGTTGGCTGAGAACATAAGGCTGAGAAGACATGAGTTGTTTAATTTAGTAAAAATCAGAATAATTAAAACATGTTAGAACTAATGATATAGATGAACCCTAATGCAGATAATTTAACAACACTTTAACATTGGAGTAAATTGAAAATTATTTGATGTCATAATAGACACAAAATCAGATCATAGTTTGGGATTTATATGTACAATGTAAATTGAATCCAAGCTTTGAAAGCATTTTCCTTACTTCCACAATTAATAAATGGATGAGTTTTTTTCCCAAATGAAAGCAAAAAATATGCTACCCAAATTTTTTAAAAATTTACAAAAATTGGGAAATTATCTGATTGAAATTAAATTTTCAGCACTTAGTTATTAGCGAATGAATAAATTGTATACGAGTAGGTTATTTTATCAGAAAACTTTGTAGAAATGTTTTTGATGACAAATATTTTTTATAAGTGTATAAAGAAAAATCCCTGAAGATATTATTTCAGTAAAAGATTTTTGCAATATCAAATAAGAAAATCTTAAATTTGTCCTGAAACCTTAGAAAAATTATTAAATAAAACTCAAAACATAATTTTTGAGAGTTTGTGCTTGTATAATTTAAGAAAACATTTCAGATTTGACAGTGAAAAAATCTACAATGAATATTCATTTTTGAAAAATTTACTTGCAACTCTTCAGTATGGAAATTCTTTTGGTTGCTAATGACAACAAAGCTTCTATTTTATTAAATAAAGTGGTTTGAACAATTGAAAAATGTAAAGTTTAATGCCATTGTCACATCAAATATTTAAAAAAACATTTTTACTGTTAAATTATTTTTTGTATGGAAGATCAAATAGGAAATAATTCAACAATTCTGAATTACCTCCCTATTTGTTATATAAGGTAAAAAATAATGGCACAATGTCTGGAGGTGTTTAGAATATTTTATGATGTTGGTAGCTGAAAGAAAGCAAAGTGAAGGCAATCAATAAATAGTATCAATTCAGTAAGTCTTTATCAGTTTTCCCAAGTTTTTTTTCTTTTATAGAAGCACTTTTTGTTTAATTTTTAAAATAATTAAGACCCGATTTGGTGCAGTTAAATATTTCATGACATCAAATAGTTTAAAAAAAAAACAGTAATACAGAATAAATACCAAATAGTTAAAAAAAAAAAAAAAAAAAGAAGAAAGAATAAATGCAATGGATAAAAAAGAACATAACTTCATTTTCTTATTTAAAGAAAATATTTTTGTATTCCTATTAATATAAAAAATACTCTAAGTTTCATAAATAATTTTATTTATAGAATAAAAAATATATTATCTTTTTGGTTATAGAAGATTAAAATTGATTATTTTTAAATATAAATAAAACCAGTATCTGTATTTTGGTAGTTTTAGGTTTTCATATTTAATTAAATTTGAGGCAGTTTCTGAAAGTGGGTCTTTCAGGAGGTAATTGCTATTTACTTTTCTTTTAGAATTTGTTGACAGGTGGAATATACCTTTTTTTGTTAAAATGATTTTTTGTTATATTTTAAAAAGTGATAATTTTTCAAAATTCTGTTAATTCTTAATTTTACCAGTTTCTTTTGAAATTAATATCTAGGACAGTTATTTGATTTTTAAGAGATTTTTAAAGTATTTTAAATTTTCTGTCATCAATTTTCAATTAAAATGGTAGCTGAATGATAAATTGGCCATGACAGTGTTTTAAAAATTCAAGCCTTATTGAAATGTGTAAAATAAATTTTTCACTTATTTTTTTTATTTTATAGATTAGCTTTAGGATATTATCTTTCAAAAAGAACTAAAGTTTTTTACTAAAAAGGAGACAATTATTTTAAATGTGATTTTAAGGTGTTTTTTCCCCTCACCTCAGATTTTGATAATAATTAACATTAATACTTGGGTTCCAGACAAATATAAAGGTCATTTTCATAAACAGCAGAACTGCACTGGAAAAATAGTTTGGTAGAAATTTCAATAAAAGCTTTTTTGTGTGTAGTAAGAAAATTTTGATGATAAATATGTATAATTTTCTACCCTGTAAAATAATTTTAAGTTTGTAAATATAGCTAATAGATATTAAATGAGGTAAAACAATAAAATATCACCAATGAAAGAATGCTATTCAAAATAATATAAAATAAATTCAAAATTTATAACAAAAATCTGGTAAAGAGACATTTTTATTTTTCTGTAATGCCATTCTTTTCATTATTAATGTATTTGGACTAATGTTTTCATCTTGACTTACAATGTCATGGCCATTGTGCTTTCCAGGCTTCTTCAGGTGTCTATTGTATTTGATAACCTTTCTGGTAATTTTCAAACCATGAGGGAAGATTCTCATTCCACTTTCCATGTCACAGAATATCTTTTGAATAAAGAGAAATTAAAATTACTAGAAAGGTTACTGAATATGTAATATCAGCAAGACCCCATGCTTGGACCTCTTTGACTTTGGTTACTCACATCTGTTAATAAGCATGAGTCTGTATTTGTCATAGACAAAGATAAACATTGAAGTGACGACAATAAATAGGTAGATATAAGCATGTTGCAGATTTGGAGCTGTCAAAATTGATATATGTACTAAAAACTCAGCTGTGGTCAATGTCCTGGTGGTACAAGAAAAGCCACTAGGATTTTACCTTTTACTTGGAATCAATACCATAAAAGTGCTACGTAGTGTTCACATTATATAAAGCAAGATTGTGCAGTTTGAGGAAGGAGCATCTATGTGTGTTATATAATTATGTATCTCTATCTATAAAAGGCTGTGTGTGTGTGTAACAAATGCACAGCTGCAATTTGACGGATTTGCACCAAAATTTACATGCACTTGCTCCAAGTTAGCGGAAAGGCCAAGACCGACTTTGCATTTCCCAACTCCCATCGATAGTGGAAATAATCAATTTTTTCATGCTTCTATGGCAGTTTTCATGTAGTTTGCGCCCATTTTCTACTGGCCAGAGTGAGAGCCTATAGCTGGCTGCCATGAATAGGCAGGAAGATTCTATTGGCCAGCGTGAGAGCCAACAGCTGACTGACATGAATGTTAACTAGCATGCTAGCATGCAAAAAAAATTGATAGCTGCATTTGTTACAAGTGGGAAAAATTTAAATCTGCATGGCATTTTACTTCAATTGGCTCATTCGCTTGCTTAAACTCAACATTGATTCTGATTCTGCAGAACTGGGTTGAGTGTGAAAAAGTATTTAACATTCTTTTTTCATTCGGTTTTTCCAGTTACGAGTCCTTTTTTAAAGCTGATCATTTTGTGTTCATTTTGTTTAGTTCTTTTTTCGTAACAGATTTAATGTTTAGTATAGAGCTTAGAAAAAATTCGCAGTGTGAGATAGGCAAGAAGTAAGGCATGTAGCAACATCAGCACTGCAAAAGGCACTCCTTTAAAGGCAAGGAAGGGAAAAAATATTTTAAGTCAAGTGATAGCAATTGCTTTATGAGTCGTACGATTTTTGAATCAAGCACGGGCAACGCCAGGCCATGCTCCTAGTATATTATATAATGCATTCTGTATTGACAAACTTTACATCTGCACATAATTTGATCAGTGTTAGAGCAAGCAGACTATATCTTGGAAAGAAGGTGTCAGTTAAACTACAAAAAACCATGTCAGAGTATTGTCTGCCTATGTTAAGGATACATTTAGATTAAAAACAGCTGCTTGATCTTGTACCCTGAACAAAAATTTGGACTCTCAAGAGCCTCATTCTACTGATGGCAGGTTCAGCAGAACAAGACAAAAGTACACTCAGAGAGCAGAACAGGGATGTTCATGCATTTACAGTCAAGAGATTGCTGTGTCAGCAAGCTGAGAGTGTGGTGTTAGCAATGATATATTAGGTCTTTAATGGATCTCATAGCAGCTTACCTTCATTTGTGAGTCTATGAATTACTATGGCTATATCAGATGGTGATATTCCAAAAGAAGAGATATCGCATAATAAGGCTGGGTTTTGAACTGAATGTAGCATTACAAATAATAATCAATAATTGGTACACTGATATCTCTAGTGATATTTACCATCAATGAAGATGTCATGTTGACAACACATGTCAAAATGAAGCTAATCTGGTTTGGCTTGACATGTAAAAACCCAGAACAGCTGGAGATGGTGCCTGTATGTTGGTCAGAGATGTTTGAGGGAGTATGGCACTGCAAGGGGGAAGCATGGGTTTCGATATGCTTGATATTGTTATGCAGTGGAATGTTTTCTTTCTCTGAGGAAACTTGTGGGTCACCTCCCAGTATGTGGATGGTTTGGTGTCATGTGGTAACTGATATGATAAAGTGAAGTGAGAATGCAATTATAAAGAGCTGGGATGATGAGGTGACCAATATTCTTCTCAGACAAATGATAGAAACAGTAGCAAAAGTGAAAGATACCTCAGGAAACTACTGTGTGGATGGGAAATGAATGTATGGGTTGATGCAAGTTCCCTGGCTTTGAGTTCTGTTGGAGCAAAGCAGCAATGTACTGGAAGATGAGTGCTGGTTGTAAGTAATGAATGATGCCCAAGACAACTTGGTTGAGCTAGACACTGGGCTGAAGGGCATCAACCTGGTCTTCCAATGACAGACCAAAGTGTGTCATTATTAACTGACTAAGTAGATATACAAAGCCACAAGTGATCTGCTGATACAGAAGAGGCTCAGTAGAGCTAATCTAAAAGTATAGGATGCTTGTGGATCTTATGTTGGTCACATCAAACCAAAACCTAATGAACAGATTAACCAGGGTCTGCAGGGGTTGTTTGAATTAACAAATGAGGTGGTTAAACCTCTATCATTGGTGTATGCCATCTTTGTGAATGAGCTGAACTCTAGTTAAATAATGGCCATACATCAACATAATGGACATTCATATCATACTTCACAAAGAGAATTTGCCCTTTCACATCTAAGGCAGCCTTCAAGTAAACTATAAGAATGTATGAACAGTGACAAACAATTGACCCACTTCACAGGCAGAAGGGAAAATTGGCACTGGTCATCAGCTGGCAGATTGGTGATAGACATAACCTACTATAACAATGGCCATTGCCTAACACTTACAGACTGCAATTCACTTTATGATAATCATTGGTTTCACCCAAATTACTTTACAAGTGAGGTTCACCATTTGAATTTCTCATGGTCAGTGACTCTGTGTACTGCAGAAGGGTAGGGATATGCACCTATATTTCTAATGCATGCATATCCCCACAGGAAATACAATAGCAGAATGCTATCATAGAAACATGAAAATGATTGTGGTCAGAATGCAAAATGTTCCATTCTGTAATTCATATACTGGTATAACATGACCCCAAAAGACTATGCCTTGCATCTAACTGCACCTGAAAATGAACTCCACTCAGGCAATATTCAGTTGAATGTGATAAATATAAGGCCAGTCTCAGAACTCAAGAGAGAAAATGTCTTACAAGGAGTGTGTGTATGGGGGGGGAAGGAGTATCTGGGTAAAAGCCCTACAATGTTGGTACATGACTAATTGATGCAATGTGTGATCAAGATTATCAGCCAACATTTAATCCAGGTTAAAAGGATGTCATGCCACATAAGAGATCTTCCCCACTTCCTAAAATTGAATGCACCAACAGGTGATGACAATTGCACATCATTGCAGTAAATTCTAGTAAACCATGCAACTCTTTGGAAGTAGACAACTCTACTGGAGATGATGCAGATGCAAGGCTCTCTCCTTATGGAGAATCACTTGATGAAAGTGGCAGCACCTGGGCTGCATTTACTGTAATAAAGAGATCAAGGGAAAGTTTAGTAAAGCTTAAAAAAAAAAAAAAGTGGCTGCTTATTACATTTTTCCCCCCAAGGTGGAATATTGGTGGGAGTGAGAAAATTGGTCTGGCTGATATGCATGCAAATAATTTCACACAAAACCATGACATTAAGCAAGTAGAAATCTTCTCAGGGGTGCTGTGAGGTTGTCATTTGGCAACATGAAAGTGAGGATTAGAATCTACTGAAGAGCATTTAAATGCCACAATAAATATATTTTTATGAGTGGGGAAGTTATGGTTCAAAAGAGATTCAATCTTACTAGTTGTATATCAAGAGCAATGAGCAAATGATTGGAAAGCTGTTAGGAATAGGAAGGCATAAAAATGGCATACATGAAAATAGTTTATAGAGAGATAAAGCAAAAGGGAGAATACAGTAGAATATACTTTTGTATTCTTTTTTTCTATGCATCTGAAACTAATCCATGTACTTGGACTCTGTGGAAACAGGGTGAGCAAAAATTTGAACAGTTTGAAAAAAAAACTAGACACCATGTCCCTAGACATGGACAATGGAATGAGAACAACTATCCCTCTGGATGAAATAAAGGGTTCAGTTACCTGGATTGACATATACCGGATGAAGACCAGACAGCTAAAACATGATTATAACAACAAAAATGTTTGCATGTAATGTAAATAACTTCTCATCCCAGAAATTCAGTCAGAAATAATCCATGTTTGTATAATATTTCTCTGAAAACATTGATGGATAACAAAGAATGGTGGGTAAGTGAAAGAATGAGCAGATACAGACAAAGCCTATGGAGAATCTTTCTTGCTATGTGTCCTGCTAACTTTACAAGCGTTAAAATGACAACAAATCTCACTATTCCACTGTCAGTTTCATTCCATTTTTATTGGCTTACGAGCTTTATCATCTTGAAATACTGGTTCTCACATAATCACTGAAGTTAAGCAACATCAACCCTGGTTAGTACATAGACAGGTGACTGGTTGGGATGGCAAGTGATGTAAGTTTGGATAAGTAGCTGGTTTAATGGATAACTGCTCGGAATTGGAAATCATAGCTGATTTCCAATTCCAATCTGGTTCATTATATTCACTTACCTGCAAATACTCTTGGTGAAGTTATGAATTCATCTCTTCTCCCCAGCTATGGGTTAATTAGTAGGACTTTTACCAGTAAATCATTATCTTCAAAAAATTCTTACAATCTAAAAATATTTTCTGACTGCAAAAGTTTGATAAGCCATTAAAACAAATCAATCTTATTTTATTGCAAGACATTTTTAGGGGTGTCAAATGTTCTGGAAATGATTGCAATTGTCACAAAATGGTAGACTCAAAAGATTTAGAGCATAAAATGGTGATTCTTTTATTTTATTTAAATAGTGACAAAAAATTAAATTGTAATGAATATTGTGATAAGTTAAATGACCAAGAGTTTAAGTGTAAATATTGTTAATTATGAATTTGTGCATTACTGGTGTTATTTTGAGATATATGGGAAACAGAGTAGCACTGCTCATGTATAGTAAATCTGTAGCCTAAGGAAGAAAAACATTTTGCAAAAAAATATTTATTTTTCAATACATTTCTTTCCTTGTTGATGCACTTAACCAAATGCTTCTCTAAGAATCACAGATCAAACATACAGTGAAAATTTTAATTTGAAATTCAGTTAATCTGTATCTGTTTATTGACCCACTGTCTTATGAAAATTATAAATGGAGAAAACTTTTGTATTCCACAATTTAAAAAAAAAATTAATTTTATTTATTTTTAGATTTCTCATAAAGTTTAGGTATTTTCTCAATTTTTTGCTATTTCAGTTTCACTGATATGCAGAGGTAGACCTATTAGACCATTCTTCACTTCATTCAGTTTAATCACTTTTCATTTGAATTTTAGTGTCCTACAGAATTTTGTTTTTCCCTAGGCCAGCACTTGTTTTGTGCTTTGTCCTGCATGGTTAGATCACATTGCTGAGTACAATGCCTTTCCAAACCAATCTAGTACTCTAGTACTTGTGAGTTAATTTCTTTATGCGGTGTTTGTGGCAGTTACATTTTCTTTTTTATCTTTAATAAAATCTAGAGAATAAAAAATAATGTTATTGGTATTAATGTCTATACAAGAGAAAACATTCAAAAGTAATATTTAAGTGCATAATTGAATTAGTTAGGGGACAGAACATAGACAAAAATGTTAGTTTTGTTGTGTCCTAAAAGTGACAATAGGGAAAACATTATTTTTTCTTTTCTAATCTTAATATTATGAGTATCAGCAATAGACATTTTCTGGAGTCTGTCAAAGCATCATATTACAGATTACCTAAGAAATCTTAACAGATCTGAGAAAGTTGATTAGTCATGGTCTATGCATGTATTCCATAACCCATTTGAGGATCATTAGAGCACAACATGTATTGTGGTAGTGACAAGTGTGTCTAGGTTAAGATAGTCTGATGGAACTAATCCTTCTTTGGTCCAGTTTTGAATTCAGTTATTTCTCTTTTAGATTGGTTGCTCTACCAAGGTTAAAGGACCCAATCTGCCCTACTATTTCACTCATAGCCAGTGAAGATAGTCATGTTTTTCTAATGGCATTTATGCAAAATATATATAAATAGATGAAAATTAAACTTGGTTTGTTGATTCTATTTTCTTCACTGAGTGATAACTATTACTCCAGCTGCCTTACCAATTACAGTCCACAGTCATTGAACAGATTAGTTGAGAGATTGAAGTTATAATTTAAAAGTCTGAAGGTAATATAGCTGGAATTGGTATTTTTGTCTGTGAGGAGGATTTTAAGAATAATTAGCAGCTTTTACATTTAAAATGAACTTTTGAATTTATCTATATCAGAATTATGGATACATATATGATTATACTTTATCTGTTTTACTAAAGATATATAGGTTTAGAGATGGGCAGTTTAATTGAAAAAACAACTCTTTTCAGTTTCATCTTCACATCATGAAACCGCATCGATTTTTTTTTTTTTTTACAAAACTGAAATCATTCTTTTTATGTGCTATTACTACTGAGTGACCATATCCAAAAGAAACACTATTGAAAAAGATCTTTAGATGTTAATAAAATTAAATTTTAGCAACATTTATACCATTGTAAAAGAAAGATTGAATAAAAAATGTTAAAAACATTTAATTGACTAGTTTTAGGAAATAAATGTGAAATATATTTGTTTACAAAAGAAAGGAAGAAAAAAAAAACAGATGAGATTTGGAAATCATAGAATGTTTTGAAACAGAAAAAAGGAAAATACGACATGATGTCTGAAATCTATTTGTTTCAGTTTTCAAAAAACAAACTTTGTGGGGTAAAATTAAAGTTAATGAAGAAATAGTGAGTAAAAATAAAAAAAAATAAAAAAGTCAGATTTTTTGTAAGGGTCGTATGTAATTGTTTTCTAGTAAGAAGCCAGTATATCAGTCATGAAATAAAGTTGTAAACAAGAAACATGAATGAAGATCTTATTTTATGAATAAATTTGTTTTTTATCTAGGGAATGCACCTAAATTAGATATTAAGAATAATTAAAATAGTTTTTAATTTTACTTTTAAAATACGTATATTTTCCAGATATGCGAGTCAAAAATATTGTTTTCTACAAATAAAATTGTTTCTATCTAGTGAATACTATTACACCTAAATTTAAATATTAAAAAAATAAAGTAAGTTTTAATCTCAGTTTTAAAATGTATATATTTTCAAAACTGCAAGTTATTTTTTTTTAAACACTAGTATTTGGTGGGTGCTTTACTGTCCTGCCTATAAAATTCTTCTACACAAGGAAAATTAATTAATTTTATTCTTACAAATATGGTTTTATCTGGCAAATACACTTGATTATATTTAAAATGATTAAAATAGTTTTCAATTTCAGTTTTAAAATGTATATCTAAAAAAGAACAGGTGATACTTGCAGATTTGGAAATATACACATTCTAAAAATGAAATTAAAAGCTTTTAATTATTTTTAATATTTAATTTTAGGTGTATTTACTAGATAAAAACAGATTTATTTAGAGGAAAAAATTAAATAACTCCTTTGATTTTCCTTGTTCAGAAAAAATTTATTTGCAATACCCCAACAGCGGTTGACTGGCATACCAGAAAAAAAATGCCATATTTTGAATTATTTTAAACTAAAGGTGAGGGGTTTCATTTTTTGCCTTTTTAAAAACCACATCATAAACTAATTTCTGGACAGTTCATTTTTGTATTTTACCAATTTGTTAATAAATATGGTAGTCATTTATATTTGACAATTTATTCGAAAGTTTAATAAACTTTAATCTGTCATGAATTTTATGACTAAATTAACTTTAAAACCTAAAAACAGACTTTAGGTGAACAATCCCTACTTTACCCACCCCAGTTCGCTGTTTTCAATTCTGGTGGTCTTTACTTTATACATGCCTATAAATTTTTATTACCTTTGCTTAAAGCCAAATATTGACCCCTTACACACCAGTTAACAGACTTCCACAATGACAGACATTTCAAAAAACACTCAAAAATCAAAAAGTATATGAGGCATTTATTTTTCGACACAATAATTGTTTCAATAATTTCAAAGTTCTTTTACCACACCAGTTAATCTTTTTGCTGCTTACTTTATAATTTTTGAAGGAATCTGTTTCTATAGATCAGAAGAAATTAACATCTTCCTGGTTATAGTTTAAGGTGTCTCCTATTTGAGTGTACATCACAATTTCAAGTATATTGATAAAGTAAATCAAAGTGACCAAAGTAACATGTAAAATTTAGTCTCAAAAACATATTTCACATTTTTGGCTGTTCAAAGCAAAACACTGTTTTAATTTGCTGTAAAAAATAATTCAATGAATAAAAGCACATACAAATTACATATGTAGAAAGATTATTTTATTTTCATTCCAGCCATATAAATATTTTTAAAATTGGACCAGAAATACATGAGAAATTGCGAGTTGAATGGAATAAGTTGTAAATCAGATATCGACTGGAAATGTTATCATTACACAAGAAAATGAATGGCTTCCTTAGAAAGCAAAAATACTAAATGAAAAAACCGGAAACCAATACCAAAACATAAATTGCCAAACTGACCAACTCTATATAGGTTATCTTTTTATAAATGACAGGTTTTAAATTATCTTTTTTATTAGTAAACATAAAAATGAATTTTATCATTTATTTACTTGACCCCAGTTATTAAGTAATGAAAGTGACAAAGAAATTACATAAACTTTTAACAGCAGTTAAACTCCTAAATAGTTACAACTTCTGATGAGGTTAGGCCAAAGGCCTTTGCTCTGGTTTTTTCATCATATCTATGTCTACACCTTTTGTGACAAACCTTCAAGCCTAATGTTGGTCAAGTTAACGTTTTGAAAGCTTGTGATTGCATCTATCACTGAAGCTAGGAGATTGTTCCATATCTATTCAAAGAATGGCTTTTGAAAATTACACCTATTTTTTTTTTTTTTTTTTTTTTTTTTTTCTTCCAGCTTAAATGAGAATGAGTGCTAATTCCAGTAATTTGGCATTCATTAACTAATCCGCTAGTACTGCTTTCAGTTGAAATTTCGTGCACATACATTTTTTGTTTTCGATAATTTTTTTTCTTTTTTCAACTGCACAGTATAGTAGTGTCTGTTGAGAACTGTGAAAAAAGAGCACTGTGATACAATTCATTCCACCAGAAATTGGAAAACTGCATGCTGTACTGCTTGGCATTCACGCTGGAAGCTCCAATGCAAACATTTCAGTGTTTGGGTGTGAATCTAATGACAGTGCACAGGATTCAGAAAGGGTTAGATGAGTCTAATGATGATTATGAAGATATGGTAGCTCAGAAAACTCATTCTGATAAGAACTGAATTTTTTGGTGAGGGCCTCAGACACAACACGGAGGCCTACATCAAGTACTTTGAGGAATTAGAGCTTCCCTGGGTCAAGAGGGTGGCTACTAGAAGACTCTGTGTGGCAGCAGGGCTCTTCACCATGCCACACAAACAGGGGAACCCAGTCATGGCTGTCGGACAATTCCTGCAACCACATCATCCCTTACATCTGGCCACCTAACTCCCCAGACTGTAACTCTTGATTATTATATATGGGGCACAGTTGAGTGAGAGACCAACAAAACTCCCATCCTGGGTAAGACGATAATCTACATTGGACAGAAAAGCCTCTGATCAGAAGGCTTTTTGCTGTTCCCAGTTCCATCCTGACCTGGGGTGGTAGCACCTGTTAGGGTCGCTGCTATGAGCAATTTGTTGACCCAGCCCCAAAAAACTAGTGTCAAAACACTATGAAAGTGTAAAATTAGATTTTAATACCAGCAATACATTTTTATAAAAGATTACCAGCAATAAATTTTTGAAGAAAAAATTATTAGCAGCAATACATTTTTTGAAAAATATTACTAGCAATAAAAATCTTGTTATTAAATAACCCATTGAGGTTGACATGCTGTAAAACAAACCGAACCAGCAAAACTTGTAACACCAAAGATGAACTGAAGGCAAGGATTATGGCAGCATTTACCAACTTAAACAAGGACTGTCCACAAGAATTGTAGGAGATTCCAAAATAATCTGTAAGCAATGGTTTAAGCCAATGGCGATTTTATTGAATTAATTTAACTGTTTAGTATTTCCAGAAATTTTTGTGTAATTTTGGTAAGTGTATCTGTTAAAATGAAATATCGGTGTTATCTTCATGTGATTTAAATGACAATTTATCCCTCGCACCCTCTGTTTATGTATGCACACACACACACACACAAGGTGTAACAGCAAATTGTCCAAAGTGATTTTAACCTGTTCTGAAAGGGTTTTTCAGTGATTCTTATGACAAATGGTATCAAGATGGCTAAACAACTTATCTGAAAACCTGGGACAAAAAAAAAAAGAAACTCAATTAGTTTAGTGGATTTTTTAGATATTAAACATTTTTTGGAATGTCCAATTATTCTGTTATATGATTTAGACAATTCTGCTGTTACACTTGTATGTGTTAATATATATATATTCTCCTTGGGATTATCCATACAGATTACCAAGATTTTCGTTTTATATGAGAGAAAGTATAAACAGTTTAGTCACAGTATCCTGTTGGCTTTGGTTAATCTGAATTTCTTTATGCCTACTAATTTCTAATTCATTACCTACATGTACACCTGAATCTTAATATTTACCTTTGATTCCCCACTGAGTCAGGATGTGACACAAGTTTTTTTTTCCAGATCAGATGATACTAGTGATTACCAATCAATACCATTCTGAATACTAATTCTATGTTTGGTGCTATTGTTATTATAAAGGTAAAGGAATTTCAATTCTTTGTTTTAACAAAGAATTCCATCTTCCTTTTACCTTGATAATAGTCTGGGAGATTAAGACATTTCTGAACTGTTTGTTTTGATGTTTGAATCTACAGAGTTGTACATCTTAGTGTTATCTGTATATATTTCATTAGAATTAGATGCCTATCTCTGGTTTATTATTCATATAGACAACAAATAAGAGGAATCAGTATACTCTGTTATACTTAACCTGGTGACAGGCAACCATCTGAAGAAACAGCCATTCACAGAAAGGCACTGCTTCCTGCCAGTCATGAAGTCTAATTCCAGCCTTAACATATGATGGTGATCCCATGGGATTCAAGTAGGTGCAAACACATGTCAAAGTAGTGAAATTTTCCATTTTGGCTGCTGATATTTCATTTATTTTTGAGGTTATTTTGATAAAATTATTATGTAAACAAAATTTAATCTTTTCTCTTTCTAAAGATACAATTCTTAGTGATGTGTGTCATGTATGATGATTAGTTTTTGTTTTGCATCTGTTATGTCACTATTTCACTGAACAGCAATTTTCTGTATTTGCAAAAAGTTGATGATTTTATCGTGGTTTTTCAAATTAGTTGCACTCAGTTGTCTATTTACACATATCAAAATAGTCCCATCTTAAAGAAAAAAAAAAGATGCTCATCAACTTGATAAGTGAGTGTAAGGTTGGAAGTTGTCCTTCACAAAAATTTCTAAGTTGTAAACTTTAGTGAATATCAGTGCTTAAAAAATGAAATTTACACCTCCTTGTAGAGCAATGTCTTATCTTTAATAATTAGTTGGTTTTATATCTCTCTGCACATACAAATCAAGACTCATGCAAATCAAAGAAAAATGTATATCACATTCATTTTGTGCAAAACAGTCTGGTCCAGTGCATCAAAATTTGTATTGCTGACCAAGTGAATAAACATCACAGCTAAATCTCATTTTAAATCAGACTTGTTTTATTGATGGATATTATCATTTAAATCTTTTTCTCATATTTTCTTTAATGATGTATTTCAAAACTGTATACAGCAACTATTTATTTTTAAAATAAATTTGAGCTGACAGTTTGGATAAAATAAAATATTGTTTTATTTTGTCCAAACTGTCAGTTCAAATTGCTGTTTCCTCAAGTATTCTTATTTTAAAAATAAAGTTAACTGAAATAATAAAATAATTAAATAAACTGGGTATATTTTTATTTCTTTAAATTTTGCTTATTCTCATTTGTCTATAAATTAAGATAGAACTTTTAATGACCATTTATAAAGTATTACTACAAACTTACTGAAGAAAACTTTAAAAGTTTTAAATTAAAATGCAGTTTGAATAATTTAAATGTCTTCTTTGAAGTTAAAAATAGAAAACTATTTTACATATTTAAATAAGGTTTTAACTTATCTTTTTAAGACATTTTTAAAACATTGCCATGGTCCTTCACTGAATCTCCATTCTTACTGACAAATCAAAATAAATTTTAAAATCTTTTAAAAATCCAGTATTTGTCTTTTGTTTCAAAGTAAATTTGTAAGATTAATGAATAAATAATCCTTATTTTTTGTTTATAACATAGTGAAAATAACATTTATGTATGGTGATCTGTCATAACCACAGTATCCTTCTCATATTAACACTTGAAAATGGTATTAAACTTTACATTTTTCAATTCTTAAAATATATCTTCATTTATTGGAGGAATTTCAGAATTGTAATGAAAAACTTTCAGTGTGTTCAGTTTAATTTAAATATATTTTGTTTGACAAAAAAAAACTACACGCATGACTTGACAATTGATCAACCTCAAACATGCTCAAGCATAACCAGACTAAATTTTGGCTGGAAGTAAAATTGGTTCTTGGTACTTCTAGAAAGCATGTAAAACATTTGCAACAAAGACAAGCAACAGGATGTACTTCTGAAACTTCATGTACAGGAAAGGATTGCTAAAAATGAGAGGTAAAAGAAGGAAAAAAAAAGTGTCTGTCTGCTGCTGAGAGACAGAGAATCATTAACTCCATTATCAAGTGTGGTGGTCCTGTGAAGTCTATTAAAAATGTACAACAAGCAGTAGTTTGGAAGTGCTGAATGATCAACTTAGATATCTGAAAGTTCTTTTAGGTATCAAGATCAACACTAGTGGAAGTAAATCTCAGCTGCTCTTGCAGCTAATTAACAGGATTCATCTCCACCTCTAAGACAAAGGAAAGAAAAGGCATTTAGTAATTCTGAATATTTAAACAACTCTAGCAGTTGTGATGAAAAAGAACCACCTCAGGTGACCTTCAGATACAAGCAAAATGGCCAATGGGTTGCAGTATATTATGAATCTAACTTTAACATTGTCCAAGTCATTGATAGTGCATATCCACTCTGTGATAAGGTTTTTAGCTCCAGCAAAGAGCAGAAATGATTATTTCTTATAGCCTTTGTTATATAATATTGCACAAGTGGAATTAGCATTTGTCTTCATATTGGACTTTGTTGTAATACCAGTTTCAAGTTATGGCTAGATATGGAGTGTTCCAGAAATATTAGCCACATCAGAGGCTTATAAGGAAATTCATTTGACAAATCACCATTAGGAGAGTGTAGAAGAAACCTTCACAATATCTAGAAAGTTTTTTCTATTAGTTTAAAGCACTATTATAAAGTTTTTTATTTTCCTTTTGTAAAACATATTTCCTAGTTTTGTAGTTCTTACTGTCCTATTTTTGATGAGTTGAAAATTATAATTTCAGTTTTCCAAAATAAATAGATTACGAAAAGTATTGATATTACACTGAAAAGAGCTGTTATGTTGTATTCCCCATCCCAAAATTAGTAAAGTTTCAGGCATGTACCGCCAATGGATACTTTGTCATGTTTGTTTAACCTATTTTTGCCCTACTGTTAAATTATGTTTCTGGCTGTTTTTATGTAGTGTAAATAGGGTTTTTTTTATTTTTATTTTTTTTTTATTGAGGTACTACTGAAAAAAATAGCTCCATTATTGGTATTATGAAGTATAGGAAGAAGTTACATTTAACTATTGAAATGAAACTTATATGATCAGTTAAATTTGCCTTTCTGTGCCATATTTTTATGATTTTGCTTTTGAGAACAAAATTTTTCTAACGATTAGGCTAGTCTGATCTAAGAATTATTGATTCCATTAGCATTATCTTTCTTTTACTTCAAGACTACCTGTATGACATTACTTTTATAACAATTTTTAACTTGTTTGAACCCTGCATCTTTAGTTACTGTTAAAATTGACTTTTTGTCCAATAACACATGAAATGAAAATTTTGAGACACAAGTTTTCATGAACTTTGAATAGTCCTGTTACTAATTGAGCTACCAAGATAAATTTGGCATCATTTTTTTTTTTTTTTTTTTTTTTTTTAATAATTTGCCAAGATCTCTATGCATGTATCAAAGGTTTTTAGATATATTGAAAAATATATTGAAAATAAAATTTTAATTTGACATACCTAATTCAAGCTTATGCAGTCTCAGTTAAGGAACTGACACCTTGGAAAAGTCTGTAAACTGCATCCATTGCTTTCATTTATCTAAAAAAAAAAAAAAAAAAAAAATAGCCTAAGCATAAATTTTTCTTGAATTTTTACTGGCTTACTTTTTAGAAAGACACTGAAGGAAGATATAAAAAAAAATAGCTATTTTTTGTGTATGATTTAAAATATGGTTTTCTTTTTAAATGAAATTTCAAGAAATATAGCTAATTGTTTTGGCTTTTAATGAAACATTTAAGAAAACTGGTTGAAAGTCTTTTGCATGTCATAATTCATTCAAAACTTTGAAGTTCCTGACCAACTTAAATTACCACATAAATTCTTTCCACATGAATCTAGAACCATAATTCACACTTACGTTTTTTTTACAAATATTTTTGTTTCCAGTGTATAAGAAAAACATGTTAACGCTACTTTATTAAAGGGAAATAATGATAAAAGTTTAAAATGTTAATCATTGAAAATAGTAATTAATATTCTTGTGAATAGTTTTTAAGAAAGTTTGATTTATTTTTTTAAAAAAAGTACAGATGTTGAGATGCTTAAACCCAAGTAGGACTTGAGATTAATCCAATCTTGGTGTGTGTGTGTGGAGGGGGGCGGATAGAATGTTTGGTTAGGTTTTTAGAAGTAATGCAGAGATGATACAAATTATTTTACTTAAAACTCTATTTGACCCAAAAACAAATAATTTCATAGAATAAAAAATTTTTATTACTTATTTCTAAACACAAAAAAAATTGGTATCTAATAACTAATTATTTATTGTTTCAGATAATTTTTGGTTAAAAACTTTAACAAACAACATATCTTGAGTTTTCTGCTTACTATAAACTAAATTAAAAATACAAGGGAGAATTTAAAAAAATGATAAACATGTAGTTGATAGCTTCAATTAGCCCAGTTCAGCATGGGTGAAAATCCATAGCCCCTCTCCCAATTCGTTTGTGTAGCACACCTATTATTTAGGTTTTTGACCACTCATGCAAATTAGTGATATATTTAAAAGCACTAACACCACATGTACACTTTACCTAAATTGCAAATGGTGGCTCTGACTGGGCAGGTAAGATATCATGGCCTCTTAGCCACAAGTAGGTTAAAATTCCTTGGTCCTATTTCACCACACTCCTTCCTGATCTTGGATCACAAAAGTGCAGCCAGGTGCAGGTTGCTTCTGATGCATACTTTTTCTGAGGTGTGTGTGTGGGGGGGTAACTCCAGCATGGTTATCTTGGAGTTTGTGAGGTGCTCTTGTATCAAACCCCTGATGGCTAGTGACAGGGAGACTACTTGGTAAAGATGGTTTATCTGCAGGTGATTCATTTGCAAATGAATTTTCATCAGATTCTGCTAAGGTTGTTCCTACCTGGATCAACCTCACACTTTTCTCAGAGCCACTCTCATTTCCTGATGAGTATGCTGCTGGGAAGGGATGCATGACTTTTATGACATGAAGCTCCAACTTCCACTGACTGTTGACTCTGGTCATGTGTCCCACTTTGAATTTTGTGGTGCATTTACCTTTTGGAACCTTGATCCAGACAAGATCCCCTACCTTGTATGTTCCTCATTTATCATGTGGTTTGGGTGGGAGGACAGCATCAATCTCCCTGATTCTGACATGGTATTTATGTATTCTGTCTGCAGGTGCTGAGGAAGATGAAACGCTGTCTTTAGGTGTCACATTGTGCCACTTCACTGCTTCCCTGCCACAATGGTCTTTATGATCCTGTGGCATTTCTCCATAATTAGATTTCCAGCCAGGATGTAGGCATGTTGGAGCCACACACCCCAATATTTCAAGAGCTTTCTGAAGTTCCCGCAAGTAAAGTCGTCATCAGAATTTTGACCCCACTTATAAAAAAACAGCTTCCAACTGCTTGAATCCTGGCATCAAATGGGTCACCATATCATAAACCTGGAAGGTCTATAGTCAATGAGGGTTAAGTGACTACCATTGTAGTGGGTAATATCCATTCCCAACTGGCTCCAACTTGCCCTTCCTCCATTGCATTGGTGCCAAATTTATTGATTGACATTACATACAAGATTTTATTAGACACCTTATAGCTGCCTTGGATGTAGATGGGCCTAACTTACAAAGTAGGCTGTTCACCTTATCCCAGGATGCCTGCTATGCTAGTGAATGTCCAATATCTGGTTCTCACTCAAGGTAGCAGTGCAAACCTTCAGAGACATTGCTTCCCTTCATAGCTTTGAACCATTTTTGTGGTACTCTGGTTAGCCTATTGGCTCTGTTCTGTTCTAACCTCACTAATGTCAATTGACAGCTGATATTCCTCAATTGACTGCAAGAATATCTGAAGCCTCCTCTTCACTATCATTTCTCCTACTGCTTGTTGTGCACTTTTACCTTGCAAGTTGAGCTGTTCTTAAACCAATGATATGTGCACAAGTCAGTTTTCAGATGGAGCACTTTGCTTGCCATTGAAAATTTTATTACCTCATTGTGTTCTGCCAAATTGATATGCTGGGAGCTATAGTCTGGATGCAACCAGCATGCATCCTTAATCACTGTTTCATTTTCTTCAACAATACCTCAGTCGCAAGAGAGCCTGCCCTGGCCCACAAGTACATTTCCTGGCCAGTAACAGTTTCACTCTGGCAATTATTTCTTGTATCCTTGTCTTCAGTGGAACATCAGTCAGCTCTTCATCCCAGTCACAGGAAATTGTATTTGCCTACTGTTTGATGAATGTGGTGTCCACTCTGAGCCACCTGCAAAGAAATGTCCAATTTTTCCAGAGAGAAAATACATTCCATCATGTAATTGGGTTAGAAATATCGGGAACTGTGTTCCCTCACTTCAATTGCAGAGTGTTTTCCTCTCCACAGACATTAAGGCCTAATACCTTCATTCATTTCTTCAAGAATTTTGGATCCCTGCTGTCTAGTCTGAATCGTGACAAATGCTCTTTGACATGTGTCACTGATGCAACACTATCATTAACAAAGTTGTTGTCTTTGTAAGTGTACATTGCTTCCTTCATTTTGCCCTCTTGAGATAGCACAGCTTCAACAATTGCTTTTATTGTCATTGGAGCCATGTTGAGACCTAATCTCAGGCAATATCTATTGCTTCATATCACTATTGTTTGGTATGGCCACAATGATTCATTAATGTGAACCTGAAGATAGGCTTTTCTCAAATACAGTGGCATTGCATTCAAAACTTTTTTACATCATTCCTTCAACTTGGCCATGCAGATGTCAGCATTAGCTGTAGATGTGTTGATTGAGGTTGGCATACTTTTTGTGTGTTGTGTTGGATCATGGCCATTAATGGAACCAGTCCTTTAGTGGTACCAATTTTTTCTTTGGGGTAAGGCAGCAGCCGTCCACATCCATGTTTGGGAATATCTCATTGCACAGAGCCTCTAGCACTTTTCCTCCTGACCACTTCCACTTTGCAGTCCAACAATCCTGGGTTAGGCCAAACATTGTAGTTGGTGTGCAGGCTTCCTTGAGCAGCAACAGTGATCTCTTCAGGTTCCTCGGTCATAATGGTCCATGTCCAGGTTACCAATTGTTCTAATGACATGGCATCCATTCTTGACTACACATGGAGAAACTGCCTGACATGCTGTAACAGTTCCGACATGAATGTGCAGGCCACATGACTATCTCCAAGTAGATAGTCATTGCAAATCTTCCAGGAGAAGTCATCCCACTACAAATTGGCTGTATATGACAAATGAATCTGGAATGTAGGTGGCTATTGATGGCTGTCTGATGTGCTGCCACTTTCTCCTCTCTGTCTAGTTGCTGGTGTATGACAAGAGCACAAGGCACAGCAGCAATATTTGCTTGACATCTATTCTCTTCCAAAGGTCACATATCATTTTGATACATTGGATCCATTGTATAACTGGTTTGTCTGTAGTGGTAACACCAAACTCTGAAATTATTCAATCGTCAAATATTCTGTCCATGATGAAATGGAAGAAATTCAATCTGCTGAAATAGCTTGTAGTTGATAGCTGCAATGAGACTGGTTCTGCACAGATCAAAATCCATACATCCTTTCTCAACTCATCTTTACTGTTTGCCTTTTATTCAGGTTTTTGACCGTACATGCAAATTCACAATAGTTTTAAAAGCACCTTGTGTAGGCGAGACATTGTGGCCCCTTAGCTACAGATAGGTTAGAATTCCTTGGTCCTATTTAACCACAAAACACACAGCACTTTTATTCTTGACATGAGGCAAGTAATTGTATATACAATTTCTTTTTGAAAACATTTTAAAGTCTTTATAAAAAAAAATTTTGAATGTGCTAATATTATTTATATAGAAATGAATGCTTAAAGCACAATTCTAAGAACATTTCTGTGTTAAATTATTCAAGATGATTTAAATGAAATGTTTAAATATAAGTTGTCATTTTAATAAAAATTACAATAAAATTTAACTAATTTGTTTATTTATTTATAAACTTTAATATTTAAATTTTTGTTACAACCTGTACTGCTTGTATTAAAAATAAATACATTTCAGAATAGTTGTTACGGGGCATGAAGACAAGTTTCAAGATAGAATGGATCAAAATAAATCTTTCCTAAACATTTTGATGGTGTTTTTATTATGCTACTAACAACTATGAATTATAACAAAGCTACAAAAACATTTTGGGATTACTATAAAAATTTTGTGGTGATGAAGGTTGTTTTTGAGGACAGTTCTACACTCATGACATGCCACTTGAAATATATTATGTACCTGAAAATATCAATATATATATATATATTTTTTTTTTTTTTTTTTTTTTTATCAAGTGATGTTTACAAACCAAGAAAATGTTTTCAACAATATAATTATTGTTTATATAAAAACTCGGGCGAGAAAAATTAAGTTTACATGTAGGTGTTTTTGATCATAATTGTGCTCAACTGACTGGTAGAAATTTGAGCTAATAATTTCAAAAGTATTTTGTTTTGAAGGAATGTTACAAGATTACAAAGTAATTTCAAATGTTGATATTTAAAATCTTGTTGCTTATCATTTGAGTCTATATTAAACCTTGCTCAGTAGTTTTTAAAATTTTAGAAAACTTAAGTTTCAAGTCAAAATTTGGTTTCATTTGACTTAATTGAAGCCATTATATAACATGTTGCTGAAATTAATCAATTTTTAAATTTGCTACACTTATAGAGCTTCATAATGTAAATAGGAACTATTCATATGTCTAGATCAAAGGGTTCGGGAGATATTACCCATGACCTTTGCTAAAAAGATGAATTTTGGAAAATACTCACAAAGTAAAATATTAATATCTCAGTCCCCCCCCCCACACCTACAAAGCTATATATACCATTTTAAAGTATTTGGATAGATCTATATATACCATTTTAAAGTATTTGGATAGATCTATATATACCATTTTAAAGTATTTGGATAGATCTATATATACCATTTAAAGTATTTGGATAGATCTATATATACCATTTTAAAGTATTTGGATAGATCTATATATACCATTTTAAAGTATTTGGATAGATCTATATATCTATATATACCATTTTTATTTGGAAGATCTATATATACCATTTTAAAGTATTTGGATAGATCTATATATACCATTTTAAAGTATTTGGATAGATCTATATATACCATTTTAAAGTATTTGGATAGATCTATATATACCATTTTAAAGTATTTGGATAGATCTATATATACCATTTTAAAGTATTTGGATAGATCTATATATACCATTTTAAAGTATTTGGATAGATCTAATCTTTTTTTTTTTTTTTTTTTTTTTTTTTTTTTTTTAGAGGTCAAATAAAATAATCATTGACCTTTAATTTCTCAGTGTATCATCAATTTTTAAAAACAAAAATTAACAAATTTGTCTGCTTTATATGTACAAAATTTTGTGGTGGACTTTAGACTGGCCTGGGCTACAAGGATTTTGTAGTTTCACCAAATTCAAAATAGCAGATATTGGCTACTATATGCTAATATTTTCATATCACCCAATATGATCAAGTTATATATCTTTAGAAAGCTCTTTGAATGCTGATTAATATTCATATAAGATCTGTGCCCAAAAACTAAACAGAATTTAGTATTTGTGATCAAATTCAGTGGAAAATAAACAACCCTTTTTTTGGTTTTGTTTACATTTTATTATACAATAGATTTTTACATGAAAAAGTCACATAATGAAAATAATTATAAAAGGTGTCATGGATTAATGTTACATAAAATAACATGAAAATATGCAACATGATGTTAATGGTTAACAATTTTTTGTTGATCTTTGACTTGGTACATTAAATGCACAAAACAGTCAATCTTTTTGTTTATATATTACAAGCAAACTCATTGTTCCTACAATTACATGATTCTGTCTAACCTCTAACACATTATTTTATTTCATTTTAACTGGCAAACTTATGACCAACTTTGTCAAAGGGAGAGAAACTTATTTTAAATTAAAGCTGTGAATCTTTGAATTTTGTTAGCCCTACGCAGTATAAATATTGTTGTTCAAAAAAAGAATTAAATACAATTTCAAATTGAATATATGTGAAAAAAACGTTTTACTTTTTGCTCACTGAATTATTTGATGCAAATAAAGAAATTGTGCATTTATCATTAACAGTCCCTCTGTGCTCTTAGTATAAGTTAGATATACATATCTCTTTCCTTTTGACATTGATAATATTTGAATTTAGATTTTGTTTCTTTCTTGGTGTATTAATAAACAATACTTGAAAGAAAACTATAGGAAATCCTTGGAGCTATGATTGGCTATTTATTAAAAAATTCATGCTTTAAAAAAGGAAATGGACTAATTTCTCTCTTTTATAAAAATAGATGAAAAAGTCATATTTTTAGCGATAACCATATTTTGGTAGTGAACTAACTTCCTGATGGCCATTGTAGTCAATTGTACATAGGTTATATAATCAATAAAACATCTGACTGTAAGAACATGTCATGTAGAATTGGTTAGAATTTAATATTTTAAGTTCAACATTGTAAGGGTGAAATAAGTGCAGAATATGATTTGGCTCAATCAGCAGTGATGGACTTCTGTGATATTGTCTGTATGTATATAAGAGAAAGTTGAGTGCTCTTTTTATTTTTTTTCTCACTTTCCTCTCTTTAAAACAGCAAAAAGGGTGGTAGTGACAAGTGGTAAATGATTGACTATATGAATATGAACACAAAGAACAAGAGGTTTTTAATGGTAATAAAATTAATATACATACACAAATGATTTTTGTTCATCTGTGCTTTAAAAGTGACAATATATTCACTTTATTAGCTATCTCCAACAAAAATCTTAATATTTTGTTGAAATATTAATTGAAAATTTAAGTCAGTTTGTTTTTTCTTTCTTGATAAAGAGCCCAGATTTACATTTTGCATAGAAAAAAAACCATTTTTAATTAAGTTTGAATTAAATGATTCTAAAAATTAAAATTTTTCCTTGGCAAAAATCAACAATGGCTGTTATTTGATTGAAAGCAGATACTGTAGACAAATAAAAATCTATAATCATTGTCTAGACAATTTTATGGGAAATAGCTACTTTAATCTTTATTTGATTTAACTACAAAAATATTCCCAAGTTCTATTTCAGAAATATAACAAAATCTATTATAACATGGTTGGCTCATATCAGTCAGTATGAGTCAAAGGTCAATTTGGGTGGGTGAAATGATATTTGTATAACTGGCTGACTGACATGGAGATAAATTCAGGTTGAAAGCTATAGACTGAATTGTTTCTGTTTGTAAGCATGGTGGCCATCATAAAAATCTTTCAACTAATTATTTTTCTGTAATTTTATTGATCAAGATTCTTCTTTAAATAGAACAATCATTACTTTTAAAAAGTTAATTCTGGAACACATTCTGTCATATGAAATGTAAGAAATACATAGTATATTTTGGACATAACAATCATTTTCACCAAAACTATTTAATTACTTAGGATTTTTAAAGAAATAAAATTTTCACTGAAACATTTAGAAAGCATACTGTTGTCAAAATAGAAAAAACATCTTATACTCAAGTGAACAATCAGAAATAGTTTTACATGGAAGTCCAGTGCAAAATATTTCAATGATTTGCATGCAGACATGAGAAATTAATGTACTATCTACTATATTAGTTTAATTTAAAAAATAATTTAAATAATCAACTCGTGGGTTATATTTTGAAATTGTGTAGTCATCTGTAAAATATTTATTCTGTAAAATAAAGCATTTTATAATTATTAGCAGAATTTAAAATTTGTCCTTTAAAATGTACATTGTAATTACCTAAATTTCATGTATGATATCTGTCCCAACCTACAGTATTACCTTATATTAATTTTTCTACAATATTTGTAGAAAATTCTTTTTCAAGTAATGTAGGAGTTATGTATTTATTTGTTCTTTCAATCAGTGCATCTTATTGAGAGTGATAACAATTGAAAAGTGGAAATGATTGAGTTTGTGCACATGTAATTAATATCCAAACAATAGCTGTCATAAGTTTTTTTAAATTATTTGAAGAATAGTTTGATAGAGAATAATTTCCCAATATCTTTGTATATTTATTACTTTATTTACTGAAAGGCACAGTCTTTTTTTTTTTTTTTTTTTAAATCAAATCCCAGAGTGGTATACCTAATTGAAAGAATAAATAGACTTAAAAATGTCAAATTATTAATATTAAATTAATATTTTAGAAAATCACAAACAAAATTGCTAAAAAAAAAATAAAAAAATGGTGCAATTGTACAAAGAAAATCATTTTTCTCTAAAATTTTTGAGAGACTGCTTTTAAAATATATGTAAAGCTTGTTTCACTAAATGTATTGCAACTGAATAGTGTGTCCCATTTTTACAGCCTTGTACTACATCTAAGCTATGCTTAGCAAATACCTATAATATCTAAATACCAAATGTTTTATTAAAATTCAATAATTAGATGAATTTTAGAAGAATTTTAAAATCAGCCTATTTTATGACTCTAAAAATGTCCATGATATTTTATGTAACTGTGATTAGACAAAGTAAACATTTTTAAATGTAAATATGTCTGCTTAACTTACAGAAATAATATTTATGTCAGAATTTTTTCCATTCTCTCTGCTTTCAATTAGTAGAAAAAATTGACCTTAAAATTAACTTTTCATACGTTTCATAGCTTTTTTTTCTTTATTTGTATGTCAAATTTCTGAAATGAAGATGGGTGATACCTATTAAATATTTATTTATGAATGCACACAATTATAAAATTCAGATAATTTTGTCTATAACTTTGAGAAACTCTGAATTTTTTTGTTAATGAAATTTTTGTAAACATTTAATTAGTTATCTGATGGAAAATAACTAACTTAAAAATTTTAGCCTTGTTATTAGTTGTGTGATGAAACTGTATTGTGGTGTAATGGATATTTTCTCAGAATGAGAAATCAAATTTGTTAAATTCACTTACACACAAATACCCTTGAGAAAAGTATGAATCCATCTCTTCTCCCTCCAGCTACAGGTTGAATAGCAGGACAAACTATGTTCTTTAGCCTTGGTTGGCAACCAGAATACTGCAGAAAGAAATGGCAACCTACTGCAGGAAAAATCTTCTGCCTAGTCAGTCATGTACTGAAAGACATGTGATCACCCAAGCATGTATCACTGACTGATGGGATTGTAGTTAATTTGGTTCAAGACTATGAACCCCACTCAAAATTTAAAAGAAAATGCCTTGTGGCATCCTTTTGAGCCTTAGAAGGTATGGATTTTCCTTAGCAAAGACAGTCATTTATATATTTGACTTTGAGTCTGTCTGGTTATTAGCTAAATAGATTATTAAAGAAAGAATTGCTTAAAATTCTTTTGTGTTTTGTCCCTTCAGGGTGTGGTCACTCATACTCTCAATAACTTCCAATTTTTTGTAGTTCTTAGCAATGTTTGTCTTACTATTTCTTTCACTCCCTGTTGTACTATCCACAAGGTATGTGACTTGTTGTTTCTCTCTGTTCCTCCTGCCTTCAATGTCTTTTGAGTGTCAAATTTGTCAAGCCTTTAAATTCATTATGTATCTCAGAAATTTAAACTGTCACTTTCTGATTTTCATGTATAATTGTTCTTTTTGTTTCCATTTTCCTTAAAACTTCTTCATTGTTTACATGTCTCATCTGTAGCATTCTCGGCATCCTTCTGTAGAACCACTCTATTACCTCTAGTCTCTTCATTATCTGTGAGGAAATTGTCAAGCATTCATTGATATTAAACTATTAAGTTTGTTAAATTACATAATGTAACATGTTTTGTAAAATTGGTTAATATTAGATTTTTCAGGTTTAATATAGTAATGAGTTTAGATCTGGAATGTTATTTCATAAAATATTTAAAATAATTCAAATAGATTTTGTGATAGTGTTGTCTTTATCTATGCATATTTAAGTACATATGAAAGATAAGGAAGCAGTTCTTCAGTATCATTCCTAATATGAAATTATGGAAGATAAGTAATACTAATTTAACTTAATTCAATCTAAATAATTTTTTGCTTGTATGTTTTATAATAACAGGAGTGCTGAAAAGTTCTTTCTCCTATTACAAAATTTAATCAAATAGCCAAACATCAGAAATTTTTATATTTATTTATTTTTTTTTTTTAGTTTTTTATTTTAAGGGCTTCTTGATTGGGGAGATATTTAAGCACCCCGTATGTCTATGCTATTTTCTGAAAGGTGTTAGTCTGTCATTAAAAGAAAGTTGAATATTGCATCTAGAAGGTCAATGTTTATTTTATAATGAATATCTACATAATGGTAAATGAAAGATATGACAAGGTCATTATAGAGTCAGTGAGTTGTAATGATACTTTCTCATGTAAATGTTTGTAATATATCATTTTATACATACTGAACACACAAAAAAACCCCAAAAAACTGGGTCCAGAATCTTATCATTCAACCTTTACTACTTCCACATTTTTCTTTTGATCATTTCTTTAAGTTATTCTTACTTTCTGTATCATTTCTCTTTTCTACATGATTTTCATATTTCTATCTGTAATTGCTTTTTTTTTTCTTTTTTCCTCTTTTTTTTCCCTCCATTGTAATATTTCAGGTGCTCATAAAATCAGCTTCTTCATCTATGTCACCCATCAAATATGCCAATGAAATCTACCATGAATTTGTCAGATCTCCCAGTTATGAACAGTTTCATGCAATAGAAACACCTTCTGCAAAGGGTGCATGCTTTGTTATTCTATTTTTGTGATATTCTTAACAAAAATCTCTTTACTGATAATATCATTCATCTGCTTCTCCTCATCACGTTAGCTAAAAAAAATAAGAAACATCCAAGCTTGCTTGTCTTTATGTACTATTGAAAACTATTTGTTAAAAAAAAAAAAAAAGTAACAGGAAAAACAACTCTCATTTATAGGGTATTGCTCAACTAAATAGATTATATATGATTGTCCAAATAAAAATAACTTCCAAGATATCATTAACCTTTCTTTATCTTATGTAGCAATGAATTGAAAAAAAGGAGAAAAAATACACTCTTTCTATAATAAGGACTATTGGCCTGTATGTGTCCAGTTTAAACTCCTGAATTACAATATTTAGACCCTTAAAACTATATATTCTGATTTGGCATGTTCCAAGGAAAGTTTTGAGAAAGGTTTTATTTCTGTACTTTTATGTAAGTAAAGATATTTGTAAATTAAAATATATTAATAATTATCATTAGAATATGTATAAAAAAATATGCTGATATTTAGTGTCTGCATTTTAAACCGGATTAATGAATTGTAGAATACTTTAATAAAGGAAAATATCAAAGTATTTTTTGAATATTTAAAAATTTTTTTAATCCTTTCTAGCATGTTTGAAATTTTAGGTAAAAATATTGTTTTTGAGTCCTCAAAATTGACATAAAATCCATGTCAGCTATTATTGACAATTTTTTAAACAAAAGTGAATTTCTCTGTTAAAAAATCTTGTAAAATTTATTTTTTTCAAAAGTTATTTTAGGAAAATTTAGAAAATTTAAACTAAATTTAATGTATTTTGAAATGAACATTACTTAACTTTTTAGTAGAAAAAAATTTACTTAGAAATAAAAAGCATGTCTAACAGTGGTGATTGATTTTGGAGGTGTGAATTGACGTTTGTCAATTTGACAGTTAACGTTAGGCAATTTATCAGACGGAAGGGCAGAAGTGACAGTATTTTTAATTTTTAAGTGAACCAGCTTATTTAACTATAAAGTAATTCTTAAAAATTAAATACTTTCAAAAAGTCTAATATTTATTGATTTCTTTTAGGTACTTTTTTTAACAAAGATATGTCCAAAGCCCGCACAATTTTCATCCCTAAAATTGAGTCTGAAAAAGAAAAAATTATATTTAAAAAAAAATAAAAATAAAATATTTAATGAAATACGTACAAAAAAAAAAAAAAATTTTGAAAATGTGTCAATGATGGTCAGTCAGAGAATTTGATACGCTATCAGGAGAAACAACTCAAGCATACATAACATTATTTCAGAATCATGCTTCTGTAGTTTTGCCGGGAGCGTTGTTAATACATTTTTTCGTATATTAGAAAATTATTGTAAAAATAGTTTCACAGATTGTAATAAGCTTCCAAAGATCTGTAAAAAGCAGTCTTTTAATAAGTGCATTTTCTGAGACACAGCTTCAAATTTAATTTTAAAATATTTAACAACTTTATCACATTTTGCATTTAAAATTTAAAAAAAAAAAAAAAAAATTCTTGTAAAAATTCATTTTTCATCGAAAAAATATTTTGGCTTCAGATAAAAATGTTCTTAATATGTATTATTCAGAAAAGGAATTCAAAGCCTTTTTAATTAAATAATGTCTTAGTTTTATTGGGTTTTGTATTTTACAATTCAGGGTTAAAGTTTGGGTAGAACAGTTAATTGATTTACAAAAAAAAATCGATTTATATTCAAAGTTTTCTGCATTTAATAAAAACAAATGCAGAGACTCCCATTTTCAGATTTTCAAGCCTTCATAAATTTATTAAGGGGGTGGATGTGGGGTGGTGGTAACAGATGTATAAAAACATTTTTTTTTTTTTTGTAAGAATTTCCAAATTAATGTGTTTTTTCAACTGGAAAAAAAAAAAACACGAAAAACACCAATGTTAAATATTACGTGACCACTGACCTAAAAAAAATAAAAGATTTTCAAACATGCTAGAAAGGAATAAAAATTTAAAAAAAGAGTAATCAAAAAAGACTTTGGTCTTTCCTCTTATTAGTAACTAACTTTCTTAAAACTTTGTTTTTGTTAATTTGGGGCCTATTTTCATCATGCTATGTTGCTTTTTTGGCAAATTATTGAACATATCTAAATTATATAGGCAATGCTGGGTACCTTTGCTAGTATACAATAAGTCTGTATGTAGTCTGTTAAAAAAGGAAAATACAAGCTGACACAAAAATGTTTGTTTATTTTTCAACATAATTTCTTTTCTTGTTGATGCAGTTAACCAAATGCTTCTTCAATAATCATATAGATCAGACATTATACAGTGAAAGTCTTAGATCATAATTCAGCTAATAGTTGTATCAGTCTGTGCTTATTGATTTTGTATAATGTATCTCTTGTATAATGAAAATCATGACTGGAGAAAACCTACCCTTTTAAGTCTTGTTGCAAGTACTTTTTTTTCCACCCTCCCCTAACTCCAGTACTTGTGTCTAATATTGAAAGATACTTCCAGTTTTGTAACGAGAAACCAGGTTTGTCTCAACCTTATCTGTTTAAGATAATTAATTATAAAAAAATTAACTCATGTTGGCAAATCATCCCCCATCCTCTTTTTCCCTAGGATAGGGATATCTCTGTGGAATAAACCCCCAAGAGGATGCTTCCCTGACAACTACAATCTTGGTCTCTTCAAGTTCAGCGTCAACCGATCTCTATCTTAAACATCCTTATTATAGTGTGCACTTCTTACTTCCTCCTCCCTTACAACAATAACCTAACCTTTTACTATGAGTGAAACTTGGGCTTTGTATTGGATAAATCAAATAAATAAAAAAAAAAAAAAAGATTAGCAATATATCAGAGCATATGTGAAATTATATCAAATTGTTTCTTTAATTAAGTGTTATAGTAGGCCAACATGTGTGCACATGAAGACATACCAACTATTTTTATATGGTATTTGTTTTTGTTTTTTTTATGTAATTAAATCCTATTACCTGATGTTGATAGAATATAGTGCCTGAAATTTAAAAGTAATTTAGAATAATATTTTATGTAAAAATACAAATATAAAAATTACCTTGTGATATCTATCTAAAGTTTAAAATCATACCTAGAATATTGTTTTAAAAAACATTGTCAAACCAAACATTTTAAATGTCCTTAAAAATTTGAACAGTACTGTTGGTATGATAGAAAATGAAATTTCAATATATTTTTATTAAACAAGATATGGAAAATCAATTGTAATTTAATGTTTGATAAAAAAAATTGTTACTAAAAATAACTTTGGCTATATGTCTATATTATCATGAAAGTGTATTAATGCATTTTTACTCTTGTTAATACATCAAATCTATGTATCTTTTATAAATGCATGCATATTACTCTCTCTTATGCTTCTGAAATATCAAAGTATTTGATAAAGAGGTAGTAATATCAAATTTAAGTAAATTTGAGAATATCATGAAACTGTATATCATCAACCTCACTATCACTTGGAAGTGTGGATTTTTGAGATCAGAATATCTCATTATCTAATCAAATGACTGAGAAGTGAAAATCATGATTCTCTATCAAAAACAAGTTAAGAAAAAGAAACAACCATATTCCTCAAGCTGAAGACTTATCAAGTTGTGGCTAGTTTATTGAGCTGCTTTTGACTTATTTTTCCCCTCCCTTTCTTTTCTCTCTCTAGCCATTTTCTCTCTCTCTCCCTGATGTTCTCTGTTTATTGTGCATCTGTCATAACATCTGTTTCCCTTTCATTCAATCCCATTACTATTCCCCTCCCCCTACCCAGTAACTAAAAACCTGATATGCCTTTCAATTTAGCTGACAAGAATAGTATAAACCAAGTTTTCCAATATTTTTTCCTTTTCTTTTCTCCTTAAAATATTGACATTGTTGCAACAAAAATATTTTTAGTCTCGAGTTTGGAGAGAATACAGTAAGAAAAGTGTTGCTCATAGCTTGGAATAGATGTCCAGAATATGAATATGAAAAAAGGGGTCATTATCAAATGCATGGAATGTATAGTGCCAATAAGTATTTTCTTGTGTTGATAAAGGAATTTAAAACATGATTTAAAGAGCAAGAACTAATTAAAAAAGAATTGCTTTTTATCACTCATGATCAACACTTTTCTTATCCTTCATTTGTTTCACTGGATCTTAAAGAATATTGTAGTGAGATGCATTGACAAATAATAGTACATTAGGGACAATTTTATCCTCTTATTGTCTTATGACCTTGCATCCATAATGGGCCTCCTCTGAATTAGTTGACATGTTAGTTCAGTATTGTTTCAAACAATAAATGTGCTTTTCCAAGAAAAGATAAACTGCTCACTTAATTTTTTTTAACTACACAATCATTTTATAGGGAACAAATTAAGTAATTCAAAACTAACATTAAGATGAAAAGATAATTTTATTGGTTTGTAAAAGTCTTTTTAGATTAAATAATTTGAACATTACTCTTAAAGTAAGGTTTTAACTTCATTTTTTTCTTTTTTAATCATTACTTTAATGTAAAATTTACCTTTTCCTCACAAAATATATTTGAAAATTGTATTGAATTATAAGCAACTACTTTGCAAGAGGGACAGAAAAACGATACATAACCTACCTAGTGAGATTGAGTAAATGGCAGAACAGGGTTTGGGATAACAAAAAGACAAAATTTGTTAATAGCTACAAAGGACAGGAAATTGTGAAGATGTGATTGTCAACGTCCTGAATGGACACGCCACATAGAAGTTTTATAATTATTTTTTGAAACTGCATGGAAATTCTGATATTGGATCTACTGTCATTTATTCTTTAGTTTCTAAAATAAAATAATCTCAAAATCAAATTTATATCATTTTACATTTGAAGAATGTTAAATAATAATAAAGTTGATTGAAAGAAAACTAATTCAAAGTTTGAATGAATTATAAATATACACAGGCCATCAAATTAGAAGCTTAGTTTTTGAAGAACAATGATACGATATAATATATAAAATCTTAGTTTTCAACCTACTTAAATAATTTTTCAGTGTCCTAAAAATCACTTTTTCAAATGGATATTACATTAGTAAAATATCTTATCAGTTATCGTTAGGTAATTCAAGCAGTATTATTTTCTTAGTCCCAGATGTGGCTATTGGACAAACCAGTGTTCTTTACTTGTGTTAAATTTGCTGTAATCTATTTAAACATCTCTTGACTTAAGGTTTAAGTTCAATGAAATACAGATTGATCACCATAGATAAGCCATTTCTAGTCAGTTAGTACAAAATGAATTTGTTAATTACCAGGTGCTGTAACTCCAAATTAGAAAGAAAATAAAATTTCAAAATAGGATAGAGATCCACTTATTGTAGTACTATTAGAATTATGTATACAGCTTGAGTGCAGTATTTATGCATTCTTGTATAAATCTCTGTATTAATCTGATTTTTTTTCTAATAGTGTATCACGGGTTTATTGTAAAGTTAGAATAAAAACAAAGATTAATTTTAATATCATTTGTAATTATCTGACTGTTCTCTGGATGATTGCTTGTCTCTAGTTAAATTGCTATCAAAGTTTTTATTTTTTTATATTTTAAAATGACCTTTTCAGAAAAGTCATGAAGTGTTTATAAATGGAAATTTAGAAATATCTAATATTGGGTTAGCTAAAAAGTTGTTTTGTGTTTGTCTTCAGAATCATTTATTTTTTAACTAACTTCACTCAAAAAGATTGGTTTTGATTGTATAGTGGTAGCTGTCATATTGGTATGTATATATTTTATTAAAATTAACGTATCTTAAGTTAATGATAGGGGAAAATTAACAATATTTTTGATATGTTATTTTTATGATGGAAGGGTAAAATGTGATTCAAATGCTAAAAAATATTTGTATGGTTTATCTAATAAGGTGTGAATGAACAAACATCAAAAGTGGTTTGCAAAGTTACATGCTTTAGATTCTCAGAGAATGAAGCTCTATGATTAGAAAGGCCATCTGAGAATGATCAAATCAAGATATTACTTGAGAATAATCAATGTTATAAAATATAAGAGCCAACATACTAAACTATGCAAACCAAGTGTTCAAAATAATTTTGGTTATGTCAGTTGGTTTGATATAGGGCCTCCATCTAAGTTAAAAATGTGATAGAACAATAAGTTGATGCTTTACAACAGCACAGCATGCAAGGGATTGTGAAACGAGCCACTACATACTGTACCAATGAAAGTGATGTTGTGTATCAATGGGATTAGAAGGGAATCCTCTATTAGCTTCTTCCACAAAATGATTGATTTTAATAGTACTTTGCTATATCCAGTTGGTCTAAAAATCAGCCAAAAACATCTGGAATTAAAGAAAGGTTATAATGTATCAGTGATCCTAGACTGCACATTTCTTTGATCAGGCAAAAATTGGGAAGTTTTCACATATTATGCAATATTTGGCCAATATTGTGCATTTGGAATATCAATTTGATCATTTAGAAAAATTCTTTAATTAAAAAAAAAAAAAAAAAATTTGAAAAATTTCCTAGAAAACTGCAAAAAGACTTTGAGTCCAGATCCTTAGTCAGGAAAATAAAGAAAAAAAATTCTAGGAGGCTGGAATTATGAAGCAGTTTGAAAGATAGTAAAAAAAAAAAAAAAAAACTATACCAGTAAATATGTTCAATCAAGTTAATATTGAAAAAGGAAAAATTGGTTTAAACTGAAACATTTTTGTTACCCAATACATATGCAGTCTTGGACTTGTTTAATTTGAATGCTGATTCATAAAAAGTTGTCATCTTAAATAATGATGACTGCTTATAATGTATAAAAAAAACCCCCAGAAAACAGGGTTAGTATTAAGTCTTTAACTGAGTGACTAAATTGAATCTAGTCACTCCCATCTCTGAACAAATACCTTACAATGGCAACTGTAGGTCATCAATGTTTGTCAATCTTTAACAAAATATAGTACTATTGGTATAACTTAGATGCTAAAATTATTCCTTTACTCTAACTAAAATATGATTTTTAAAAATCTCTGTGCATGGAATTAAAAAAAAAACACATTTTGGTATTTTAATATTAATTGTAATAATTCTATAAAAATAAACGTTTATTTTAAAAATTTAAGACATAAGAAAAAGAGCGAAGACAAACTCTTTGATATGTTTGTCTGTTTATTCCCCTGTTTCAATTTTTTATTGTTTTATAGGCTGGTTCTGGTTATAAAGTCACTGATGGTAGGGATAGGAATAGTTGACTGATATAATTTCCTCAACACTACCCCAGTCAGGCTAAATTTAATTTACCCTTTTTCAATTGATACATTCTGCTAAAAAACCTGATATTGTATGGAATAAATTGGACATTTGAAAACAATAAGTTCAAATAAAAATGTTCTTTGAAAAACAGGGCATACAATTCATTAGATTTTTAAGATTATTTATAAAATTAAAGCAAGAAATACATTGCCTATTAAATGTCTTCAGATCTACGCAGACAGACTAGCCACGTTAATTTTATTTCATTCTTTTTTACTTTCTTTGTTTCTCCCTACATGTCTTTCTTCTCCCTACTATATTATGGCCTGTAACTATGTATTTTTCATAAAATGTCTTTTGTAAATACTTCTTAGAAAATACAGGATATAGTGACTTAGACCTATTAAATTAAGCAGACAATATCTTTGTTGGATTATTAATCCAAACCTGACATGTAATTTTTAAAAATTATCATGTAAAATTGCAATTCCACTTTTTGTCAAAATCTTAGTTTTAGTGTTTTTTTTGTTTTTTTTTGTTTTTTTTTTATCAGACAAAAGATTTATTCATGACCTGCTCTTTGTTTTTAAAACAGTTTTAAAGAAACTGAGTATTGTTTTATTTTATAAAAAGGAAAGATCAGTTCATTTGCAATGAAAGAAATTTGATATCTTTCTCACTTGAACAAACTTTGCAAAATATGTTGATTGAAATGAAAATATAAGTTATAGGAAAAACCTTAAAATATGTTGCTTATTAGCATATATATTTTTATTAGTTGTAAGTTCAGTTCTTATAAGAAAACTACTTTATTTCCAATTTAGCACTTTTTGTTCTAGCACCTGTGATATATATCACTTGTGTTATAATAAAAGTGTAACATGCAACCATAACATGTAATAAAAATAGTCATCCACATATACAGAATGTATGCATGAGTGTGTGCTGAAAAGTTGTTGGTTTAACCAAGCACTTTTCCTAAAAAGTCTATTTGGTTAGATTTTGAGAAGTGGGTTGGATAGTTTTTTTCACCAACTTTGATACAGATTGTCAAATATTATTATGCAAATTTATTTTGAGTATAAAATTAATATTAACCAACTAATGTTGGTAAAATTTGCAGAATATACTTAGGCATGAATTTCAGCTTATGTTTTCTCAAATATTTACAAAAACTTATTTGATAATGTAAGATTTTAATATGTAACTCAAACAGATATTGTTTTATTTTAATATATATATATATATATATATATATATATATATATATATATATATATATATATATATATATAGAGAGAGAGTTAGTTATTTTTAATTTTAGGCATTTAAAGATTACTATGGTTCATAGATATAACTTCAAAAGAGAAAAAATATATTGTTAATTTATTGATTGATAGAAACAACATTGGAAATTGCAAAATGTTGAAAATATAACAGTAAAAAAGAAATTGAAAAAAATGGCTTTAAGAATGTTACAAAAAAGATTTTGTAAAATTAAAAGTGAAAGAAGCAAGAAAAATGGATTTCCCAGCAAGAAAATAGTTGAAACTGTTATTGAAAATGTAAAAAGAAAAGTTGCAAAATATTAAGAACATTGGCTTAAGACATGAAAGCAATCAAAATACCATTAAGTAAAGAGCACAAAGAAAAATAGAAGTTAGGCACAAAAGTACAGAAAAACTGAATCCTTGATAATAATTTTTTAGTGATGGAAGTAGAGCCGTATTGGATAGACCTTATTAGTTGTAATGTTGCATCCTTCAAAGATACTAAATTAGTGGAATGGCTCTCAACCTATCTAGATATTAAACTTGTGGTTTATTATCAAGCTGTTATGAAAATGGAAAACATTACTAGTTATAAAAACAGCTGCTTCTAATATTAGTTGAAAAACAAGAAAAGTTAATAAAATTAATGGATAAAAGTCAAAATGTTAGAGATCCAGATTAAAATGAGGAATAATAAAATATTCAGGCATATGGAATACAATATTAGTCAAACTTTTTTTAGATTATATCATTTGAATTTATTTAGAATTAAAATTTGTACTTTGCCTATAACTTGAAACCCTCAGAACACGTTACCAATATTTTTTATGATATAAACTAAAACTAATTTGATGTATTGTTCATATAAATATATCCTGAAAATGTTACTAACGTTGGTTGGTTAATGTCAATTTTATTATAAAAACATGAATTTGCATAATAAAATGTGCCTCTTTGTGTTTTTGGTGTGTAACATTTCATGGAACAAAAATGCTGATGCATATGTAGTCAATTTTTTACAGGTACAATACTAATCAAGGTTGTTCAGTTTAAATCAGGATTTTGATTAAAAAAAAAATATTTAAATTGCATCATTTCAACTTATTCAGCATGAACAATTCTTGCATTTATTGCGTTAAACAGGAATTCAAATTTTGCTGCTCTATCTATACCAAGAATATTTCTCAGTTTACAATGAATCGGTCCTTATTAAGAGAAACTGTGTTTAATGTCATTGCTGAGAGTTGTTTAACTGTAGAAAGTATCGCTCTCTGCTCAACACATTTGCATGTAAATTATACCATTCAAAAAATGATACATCTTGCTTTCAGGATCTATAAATTTAAATGCCTGGAAGTAAGCAAACTTTGCAATAGTGGGATAGTTATTTCTCATTAGCATATTACATTACACTATTTACTTCTTCCTTAGTGCATTTCCTTAGAGACAAGATGGACTAGGCAGTCAGGAAGGTGAGCTTTTGATGACTTCATTGTAACCTTTTTTTTCAGTTTTCTTTTTCATTAGGAGCTTTGTCTGAATTCTTAGATAATCTTTTCTAAATATCAGCTTCTTCACCAATGATGCATGTGTCAATCTGAATCCATGGCTTTAGCTATTGGTTATAGTTAAGTAGTTCCTATGCAGTTTGCTTCAGCATGAAACTGGATACTTTTTTTTCTTTTTTTTTCAGACTATTTCTTCCTTGTTTACTTAACAAATTTTAAGGATAATTGACTTGTTCAATTGACTGTCCTAGGGCATGACAAGATCTTGACCACCACTTTCTAATGGCACATTGTTGATGTAATGATTGTTCCTAAACTATTTCACCATTAAACTACATGCTCTTCTAACACTAGAAACATCCAAATCATGAACCAGCAGATTTAAAATATATTCTGAGCAGCAATAAGTCATCATTTTCAGTTCATTTTCTTCTAATAGTTTTTCTCATCCTGCTGACATTGGATGCATTATGTTACCATGCTACCAACATAATAGCCTATATCTCCTGACTTCTATAAAGAAAATATTGCAGTTTCCTGAAGGTATTCTGCAATGTAAGATTGGACCAACGTGTATGTTGTGTTAACTCAGTAGATGTGACATGTTGATTATGAGGGGGAAAAAAAAGACAAGAATTATTTTGAACCAGCAATGCACAATGCTAGATTTTATTTTTGTTTTTAAAATCATTTAATCCTCAAGCAAGGCAATAAATCAACTAAGATGCAAGAGGTTACTGAGTATGAAAAAATGAGAAAAAAAAACTACCTTATTAAGGAGATGACAATAAAAGAACAGGAATTAAGATCAATGATAACAATTGACATTGCAATTAAATTTTTGAAGCTCAAAACAAGAGGCTGGAAGAGTCCCACAAGTAAGAAGTGCAAGTGATTTTATTCATTTATGAAATTTCAAATGCTGTTGGAAGTTTAAATAGAGAACTAGTAAATATTTATACATATTTTCAAGATACTGAACTGTTTGCAAGTTGGGTAGTGTTTCTAATGAATGTTTAGTTTCTTTTTAAATGAAAATAAAGTTAAATTTATTCCTCTTTGTATTAATATATTTGCAATGTTATCCTCTTGGTTACATTATATTAGTGTAGAATTCTCTAAAAAAAATAATGGTAATTCTTTCTATTCAATTTCTGCGCCTCATAGAAAAAAATATTAAAAAATATGTCTGTTCAATTTAGAATTTGCTAAAGTGTTGTAATCACTTATAACTATTTATTATTCTGTATCAATAACTGAACTCCATGGGAAATAAGATGACTTATGCAAGGAATCTTGAATTGTTGGTGATAACTTGAGTCATTGTTATGTTGAATTCTCATGAACATTGATAATATATGTAAGTAAATATATACATATTTTTGTGCCCTTTCACATACTTACAATAAATGTGTATCTTTATTTTTTCTTCTCTTTTTGGTCATAAATCATAAGGGAAAACTGCAGAGAGCATCTTTCAAAAAATGATGATGGATATACCACTTCTCTGAAGAAAACCTGAAATACTGATGGATGAAAAACTTGGCTAAGGTGTATCCATATAGTTTCTTTCTTTATCATTAGATTTTGTTTGTTAGGTTGCTGTATTATATTTGTACAAATATTTCAACAGTGCATGCCAGATAAAAACCTTTCAGCTTGACATTTACACAGACTTTTTGGAACTCTGTTCTCCCATGTAGATCAGCAGGAAATTAGACATCGTAAACCAACTACTTCTTGTTTCCCCTCCAACCTCTAATTTAATCATCACTCCAGTTGACAACAAGTCTTTTGAAAAACTGAATTATAAATGTAGTCATGGAGGAATTGAAAAAAAAAAAATGACTTGTGTAATGTCCTGAATTTGATTTTCTATGAAATATAATTTTGAGTTGTTTTTCATGTTTGTCTTTGGCTGGAAATAGGTGACACTGATAAGTTGATAATTAAAATTAATTTTAGTTTCAATAGGTTCTTTAAAATATATAGTTACTTATTTCTGAGTACAGTTGGTAATTCTTATTTCAGTTCAACTTTAAATAACAAGAGTAATTAGGGTTCTCATTTTGTTTCTACATTAACATTTCTTAATAAAATCATAATTTGAGAAAGGGAATTAGATAGAAAACATTTTTAGTTCATTGCTTTAACAGTTGAGCAGAAAGTTCTTCCTTTGTTTTTATGAGTGTATGCAGCTCAATGAAGAAGGGATCTCCTCTAAAGAACTGATCATTTGCACAAAACTTTTTGGCACTCCTTTATAAAGTAGAGAAAAGAGACTTGATTGCCAGAATATTATTTTACCAAAATAATTCAATGTAGAGCATCTGTCAATTTAAGCTAATGAAAAGAAATTTTTCTTTGATTTCCAGTGAGGTTGTAGCATTTTTGCCGAATTGATGTAGACCAACTTCTATGCAAAAACAAAAAAAATTGATTAAGACAGATATTTGAAAATTGCAAATTGTGTGATTTATAAAATTTTTATTTCACTACTTTTTGCTGTCTGGCACTTCAGATCTTTTAGTCAGCAGTCTTTACCTCTATATTTTGAATTGAATTCTTTAAAAGCTTCAGACATTTTCTATTAAACTGTTAAGTATATAGACAGTCTATATGTGAATGTGTGTAAGTGCTAGAGATGCATGAAGAGCTGTAGATATGTTTTAACACAGTATTATTTTTCAAAGAGAAATGAAAATAGATAAAAAGTAAACAAATCAAGCTTTAATCATGATCAGGAGGTTTTTACTTTAAGTAACCTTATGTCAGTTTGTCTTTATATATTATTACCCACATGATCTATAGAAAATCAGTGAAAGCAATTCTTATAATAGTTTATTTAATCTAGTGGACCCAGCATATTATCATAATCTCTAGTTAAACTGGAGGCACTTGAAATCATGAAAGTTGCGTAATTATTACAATCCAGGATTATATTATTATTGAAGGTAGAAGAGATAACTACAGTTAGTATAGGCACCTCTATGAAATTGCTAAAAAATGAGCATAGCATATTAGTTAAAAGCACAAGGTTTTGAGGAAACCAAATCTTTTTTTTTAGTTGGAACAACTCCACCTAAAAATCATCTCTGAATTGTATCATACAAAACTCGATAAAACAAAGATATTTAATTTCAAATGCTTTTAATTGATTTTATTTGTTTTAATGAATAGTGATAATATTACCTGAAAGCAAAAAAATCTTTTGGTGAAAAATGAATTTTTCAAATAATTCTTTGTATTTCTTAAAATATTTTTTTACATTAAATGTTACTAATTCTTCTAAAATTAGTGAAAAGTTTGTACAATTTAGCCAATTTGTTATTAAGTAGAGCTATAATTTCAGATTATAATTTCTAAAGCTTCTTACAAACTAACAAACACCAGTATATAAAAAACATAATTTGTGTTCATAAAACGACTGTAATTCTAATCTACGGAAGACCAGAAGTATCATGAATGCAATAAAAAAACATCACTTGGATTGAGTTTGTCTAGTATTTAAAGGTTGTTCTCCACTATTTATGGCTTTATTTTTGCAAATTGTCTGCAAAACACATGTGGATTATTTTATTTTCTGTTTTTATTTAAAAAAAAAAAAAGCCAAAAACATTTAAGACAATGTTGGCTGCTAAGTGTTGTTGTCATCACCCAGGTCATGAGGTGTTAAAAAACAAAACACATCAAGCCATTGTTCAAACATAGCTTTTTTTAAAAATAAAAATAAAAAATAATCAATATCAAGCCCTTATTACAAATATTGCTCCTTTTTTTTTTTTTTTTCACTCTTTGCTCTTGTAAGTTGTTGGGATTTACAAGCTGATGAGAGCTTGTTCTATCAGCTGGCTAGCTGGCCTTTGACCCAGTCATGTCAAAGTCAATTTGGTTTAAACCCCCCCCCAAAAAAAAACAATTTTTTATCATAGCAGATCTGAATTGACTTTATTTAAGTGGGGGGGGGCGCTATATGGGACCTTCAAACAGCTGTGCAGCACTTGTATTTTACTTTATTTTTTTTTTTTTTTTTAACTTTTTTTTATATCTATAATTTCCCCAGATAGTATCAAGAAACTTATGGTGAAAGCTACATACTTAAAAAAAAAAAAAAAAAAATATTGGAATGCTGAAAGTTTTTTTTTTTTTTTTTATTACTTTAATAATTATGAGGTATTACATAAGCTGATCCACTTAAAAATGCCAATTCTGTCCTTCTGTATGATAACTTGAATCTCACATTAGCTGTCAGTACATGCTGAATATCATCATTCAGCACTTGTCAATCGCCAACAATGTTAAGATCGGCTTCTTTTTATTTTAAACAACATTTTTCTGTGAAGAAAGTATGTAAAAATTTCTTTCAAATTAAACAAACTTTAAATTTGTTAATTTTCTTCAAATAAATTTTGAAAAATGTATAATTGATTTTTGGACGAGTTTTAAATGAGGAAAATTTATTTAGTTTACAACATTTTTAAAAAATGGCTGATAAGTTTTTTTTTTTTTTTTTTTTTAATTTTGCTGACAAAAAAAAAATTTTTTTAACTAAAATTTTGGACATGCTAAGAATGAGTAAAAAAATTTAAAAAAATAATCAAAAATACTTTGGTATTTCTTCATAATGAAATATACATTTAAGATGAAAAACAATGTTTCATTAAGTTTCAAGCCGTTCTTGTCATGCTATCAATTTTCATGAAGGTACCGAAGTTATTATCAAGGTAAAATTAGCAATGATCTTCCTTATTACATATGATTCATGAGATGTTTGTGTGTATAATAGTATCATGGGTAAACTGTTGCCATTTTTAATTTCATGTCAATTTTGTCAACTGCACAGTATAGTAGGGTCAGTTGGGCACTGTCTAGGAGTAAAAGAGCACCTTGTCACAATTCACTCTGCCAGAAATTTGGAAATGGTATGCTGTACTACTTGGTATTTGTGCTGGAAGTTATTAATAGAAAATAAAAAAAACAAAACCTTAATCATTCCCATAGACAGTTTTAAAGTTATATACTTAATTGTGTCATGTAGAACAATAGTGTTATAAATATTTGTAATACTGAAAAATAGTGTACAAAAATGTATTTTATATTGTAGATATTTACATTTGGGCAGGAAACATTTTACAATGACAATCTAATTAGTGATGGGAAGAGACATTTTTACCTCCTTGAAAATCAGTTTTTCTTTTCCCATGTAAATTTATGGTAACAATTGTCCTTGACCTACTCTAACATAAGTAGCTTGTAGTTAGTGGCTTAGACACATGCCTGATTGTTTCTACCACAAGTGCTCAGACTTACATATTGTCTTGAGAAAATTTCAGTATTAGATGAAAGTACTTTTGTAAAAGCTTCACGATTAACAGGTTCTTGAGGAAAAATGTTTTTATATTTTATCACCTGAAAACTCAGAAAAACATTGTTTTTAATTAGTCATAGAGACAAGAACATTCTTAATTACCAATGAGCCGATATGAGATATTTAAAAAAGAATGTGAAAAAGAAAGAAGAAAAAATAGTTTTATTAGATGTTTGTCTTTAGGGTTTTGGTAACTGGTATGAAATTTGCTATATACATTATTTTTTCCAAAAAGTCTATTAAAGTTTCTGATCTTACATAATTTTAATTTGGAACACATTACAAATTAATACAAGTTATATGTATGTGGGAGTAATTAAACTATGAATATGGTTAGGTCCTTGTAAAGTCCTTGTAAGTTTATTTTATTGAGCACGTTTTTAAAATAATTATTTAAATTTTGTCATTGAAAATAATTTATATTTGAATTGTCAAATTTCTGTTTACTTGAATATATAATTTTGGTGATGTAAGATAGAAATGATTAGTCATAATGTAAATTTTATAATGCTACCTTAATTTAGGATAATTAAAAACAAGAAAAGATTTTTGCTTGTCATTAATTGTGGAATATTCTGTCCTCATGAGATGTTAATTGTTTGTATATGATGATAAACATTCTATTGTATTAGTAAAAATTTAAAATGTAAATGTCTGAATTATGAGAACCAAAAATGACTTGTAATTTTTTTATGGTTGTCTGCAAATTTAAGATCTTTTGATGTAGAGTATAAAACAGCCTAGTTGATTTCATACTCAATATCAAACTAAGAAAAAGAAATTATGGCAATATTTTGTTATCAAATTTATAGTTGAAAAATCATAATTACAGAAACAAGAACCATGAGCATAGCTATACTGTCTGTTTTCTGTTTTTCTTTTTCAATTTGTTTCTTATCCCAATTTCAAAACAATGATTTTTGTGTGGTATTTATTTTATATCTCAACTGAATATCTGCCAAGTGCTTAATGTGTACATAATGATAACTTTCTTAAACCATAGCTGTCACAATTTTGTTTGAGATCTGACAAGAGAGAAAATGAAACCAAATAAAATGAATACAAAGCCTTCAAGCTTAACTACTGACAATAATTGTAGAACAAACCAAGATTTTTATTTTTTTATGAAGAGGCTCATAAAAAATTCTCCAACTAATTTTTAATCTTTGTTTCTAGTTAGATAAAACTAAGTTCATTAAATTTCTTGCTTAATGCCAATATAATGCTGATCACTTTTCTGAACAGTTTTGCATATATACATACGGAATCCTATGCAAACATAGTTATTTATCTTTTCAGTCAAGACAAAGAATTAGACACTAGAATTACATCCATTGTATTGTTGATGCCAGGTGACATTATCTTATAACAGAAGGCTTCAAATATGTTGAAGACAAGAAGTGAAGAGGCCAACTTCATGAAAGCAGAATCTTACTTATTATAAAACGCAGATTGTGTGTGTGTGTGTCTGTACGTTTATATATTGGATCGGATTTCCTACATTTTTCAATCGATTTCAACAAAACTTCACAGGACTACGTAAAATTACCTTGCGGTAAAAAATTGCCAAAAATTGGAAAAACAATTGTTTTTGCACGAAATCAATTTGAAAACACAATTAAGAGGCATTAATGAAAGGGGGACACCTCATATCAAGTTACTTATTAATATCGAGTTATACTTATTATAAAACCCAGGTTGGTTGTTTGTTTGTGTGTGTATGTGTTCGTTTATATATGGGATCGGATTTCCTACATTTTTCAACTGATTTCAACAAAACTTCACTTTTTTTTTTTTTTTTTTTTTGGCAGGTAGTGTTTCTTATTGTCTTGCACACTTTTTTTCTTTTTTTTTACATTCAGAATGCTTTAAAATTCCATTTACAAGACAATTGTTTATAATAAAATTCTATTCAATCGGTAGACTCATAACGATTGAAAACAATGTTTTTGTTTGGGTTTGACCAATTCGTAAATAAAAAAAAAAAAACTAATTAAGATGTTTATGTCCATCAACCTTAAACAATAATCTATGTCAATTTTATTTTTCAGTCTTTATGATGGTCAATACTTGATCTATCTCTTACTGTTACATCCCCGAGCAGCGCTGGGCTCTACTGCTAGTATACTAATAATCATTGGAAAAAACAGATTTAAAGACTTAGAAGTAAAGACCTAATATTAGTAAATACTTAACAAAATATCAGTTTTATACATACATTTTTTTGCCACATGGATAAACTAATACATACAATAAAACCTCAAGTGTTTTATAATTACCAGGACTTTTTTCATTCTTTGCTTAAGTATTTATCTTTTAATTGAATAAACAATAGGACTACAACTGTCATAAAGAGATTCCCTTTTTACTGTTTATTTCTCATTAAGTTAAAATACATTTTAACTATAAGAAATTATGAGTTGATTAAACTTTTTTCCATTCTGTTTTAATTTATTCTAACTAATTATGTAAAATCTTAATAAAAGACAAATACAAAATATGAAAATTTAATATGAATTTGTATTTTATTGAGGATATATATGTCACTGACAGAAACATGCTTGTTATAGAATTCATTATTCAAGTGTCTTTACTTGGCTATGCACTTACTATCAATGGCTTGTCATATCAAGACATGATACCACATTGTAAATGACTGTTCTGTGTATGTGACAGTAAATTGGTAATATGAAATGTTTATTTAGCTTTGTATGTACAACTTAGTGTTATGTGTCATTTTATGATAGTTGAATGGAATATATGAAACTACTGAACCTAATTTAAACCAAATCAACTCTCTAGATAGCAGAAACCATCCTTTGAATAGCCAGTGAAGTTACCTTAGTCTTAGACTAATATCTCCAGGAAGTTCTTGAACCAACAAGCAATTTCTGTGAAGCTGAATGCATTTCCATTAATAATTTTATAGAAACATGAAAATGTAGTTCACAAATATGAAAATTTTCTAATAAAAACTTATTTCATTCTGATGATGAATGCATTCTGTCATAACCAGATATTCTGTTTCAGCACTATTCTGATGGAGAAACATTACTGAGGGTAATTCATGATCTTATTAAAAATAGTTATCATTTATTGATAGTTTTCAATAAATTAAGAAAATTTCAAATTTTCATGAAAATTTGATCATCTGTATTACAAATAATTCAAAATATATCTTAGATATTAAATGTAGTTCAGAAATTGCTGTGATATTTGTTCATACATAAACACACATATATATATATATATATATATATATATATATAGGATTTTTCATAATGTGTCATTTTCTAGTGAAAAAAAACTTGAAGATTGAATAAACCTAAAATGCATTCTTATGAATTATATATGTTTATAAGATGTGAAAAATATATTCTTAATAACAAGATACACTTTTAAAAATATTCTAATTTTTTAATAGTAAGCAACTTAAAAAGTAAAATCAATGACTCAATTACTTGATTTTTTTTTATCAGATTTTGTTTGAATTTGGCTGGTACAATTCATTGTGAAGATTGTTACAAACTTGTAAAATATCCCTTCATTTGTTAGTCTGTAGATATTCAATAAAGATAATCCGTTTGGAAAAGATGTTCTATAGAATTTGATGCTTTTGATTTGTATTTTCTCTTCTGCATCGAACCAGTTGTTTTTAATTCTTGAAAACATTAATTTTGAGAATGCATTTAAAAAAGAATATAGAAAAGTAATCAGGAAAAGAATTGGTTACTAATAAAATATATTATAAAAGATGTCATTTGTAAATTTGATTCTTGACTATCTTATTTTATTAGGGTTTCCCTGAAAGTAATATCTTATATTTTTTGTTGGCCAATAATATTGGTGGTTTGGCAATAGATGTTGAAACTTCCCACTAAAAACTTTTTTCCCTTGTGATTGGTGGCAGTTTGACAGAATAGCTTTTTACATGAAAGTGCATATGGAGCAGATGCGTACCATTAAATTACTCATTGTGCAAAAAATTGCTCCCATTGAAATTCATCAACACATAACCAATTTATTGGTTTATGGAGACCAAACAGTGGATGAGTGCAAGCAGTAGACAATGCATTTGAGCAATGGTGAATGGATCTGCAGATTATCATGAGTAGTACATGGAAGCTTCTGTTCATTGTTGGCAAAATTGCATGTTCAATATATGGAGAAAAAAAAATTTCCTCTTTCCAATAGTTATTTTTTTTTCTTTATTTTATAATTTCTGTGAAAATGAATAAAAGGCATTGCTTTTGGAGCATCCCTTCGTGTATATGTTCTTGAATTTAAATTATTTCATTGTTGATTTTTCTGAATACTAGATTTTATTTATTTATTTTTTTTTTTTTTTTATACATTCATCTTTGAAATTTAGATTTTATGTCACTTGATAAGTTATAATTTTTAATTATCTCTCTAATAAAGAATGGCCAAGGATAATTTGAGCCATTTGGATAAAATCTGCAGAGAAAACAAGTTTATAATCTTAGTTTAAGAGAAGATTTATAACCAAAGTGTTATAGATTTTTGAAAGTTTATATACTTGATTACTCAGAGGAAGAATCTTCTGTTTTGGTTAAAAATCTGTTCTATATAAAAAAGGATAGAAAAATTGCCATTGTTGATAAGGCATTGGGTAATAAAGATTAATTAATATAAGAAATAAATGGTGACTTCTTCATGTATGAACCAACTGAATGGTTACTATGATACTGGATGTAAATAGCTTTAATCAAAGTGAAGGAAGGAAAAGAATATATTACAATATGCAGTGTATAGATTTATGTTGTGGATTAGGTTAAATAGGTGCTAACCAGCTAAAATACAATGTTAAATAATGTTCATTGCCAAAAGTATCGACAATGGGCACATGAGTATATGAACTGGACCAACACTTTAAGCAGGTTTTGCCTCATCTGTTTGTGTGTGTGTGAGAAGCTGAAATTATTCTAATGTTTGGTTGTTTGGCCTGCTTTTGGGAATTTTTTTTTTTTTTTAGCATATAATTTTATACAGACTGTACCAAGTATTTGAGAACTTACTTTATCTGTTGTGTCCCTTCAGAACATGAGTGATCATGGCTCTCAGCAAATTCTTTTGTTGTTCTTAGTAACTTTTGACTCTTTTGCATCTGTTCTTTTGCCATCCATTCACAAAAATTTAAATACATTACTTTTTGCTTTTCTTGCCTTGATTATATCTTCTGAATGTCAGATTTTCTAGGACCTTTTCCTTCATTGTGTACCCCAAAATCTTTTACTGTCTCTTTTTTATTGTATGTATAATTTTCTTGTTCCTCTTTTCCTTAAACTTCCTTATTACACATATTTTGTCCATGGTATTCTTAGCATTCACTGTTTCAAGTTTCTTTATCTGTGAAGAGATTTCTGGCATTAATTACCATGCAGGATATAAATGGAAGATGACTTCAATGCTATGCAGAATGTGCCAAATTTTAACCTTCTCATTTCTCTTTGAGGTGTATCAGTTGCTTTGACATGTCAGCTTCCAATCTGACAAAGGAAATGAAAAGTCATGCAATGATTTTTAATTTATTACCAATCATAGTTTCTTTATCACTAACTTTTAAAGAAAGTGGCCAATTTAACCATCTTGGAACAATGAGTTTCTCTGCATGGACTCCATGGAGGTACTCATGGTAATGCATAATAATGTCATGTTGTCTATGATGGCATGGGAATTGTGAGCAAAGAAAGCCATGTAATGCTGTCCCTCATATTCCTGCAGGGTGTCAGGATCAATGCCACTGCTGATGTGGATTTGATTGCATGTAAAAAAAATCAAATTAATTTCTTTTGAAAATTTACCAATATCTGATGAAATGATTAAATAAGATAAGTTATTTTGGAGTTCATTTTCTGTTTCAAGAAGGTTTTTCAAAACTTCCTTAAATGCAAAATATATATGAAACATAAACACACACACAATAGGTTTTATATATTTCAATGTTTTCAGAAAAAATTCTTTATTAAACAACTAATTGATGGTTAATTTTTAAATATACTTAAACTTTTATGGGAAATAAATCAGTTGTGTTTGACCTTTTATGATATCTTTCCTTATTAGAAATAATGAAAAGTTGTGAAGATGTCTTTTTTTCACAACTTAAATTATGTTTTCATACATTTTATTTATTAAATAAATCCAAAGAGTAAGGCTAAGAAACATATCAGATTAAAATGGTATATATATACCTGAATAAATTGCTTTATTTTTCATGTTAATATGGGATCCTTGGCAGTATTTCTTTCAACTTTAACATTTTACAATAGGTTTTAATGCTTCTCATAATTGAATATTGTTTTCTATTCTCATATCTCTTAATGTTGGATCACAAGTTTTCTATCAAATTAATATCTGGAGTCTGTGGAGTATTCTATTAAATTGATATCTTTTAAAATATTTTTGTCTTTTTTTAAGGTGGGTGAAAAGAAAAAAATATTAATAAATTGAACAATAGAAAAAATCTACATGAATAGAAAAGAGATTCAGTAGTACTCTGAAATCTTACGTTATTATATGTACTGTTACTTGTGAATACTACTGCATACACTTTAATATAGGTACAGCCTCAGAAATACAATACCTAAGGTTTAAGTTGAAGTTTTAAAAATGAAAATATCTATCTTGTGGCCTTTATTTTAGTTTTAATTTCAAGCTAATAGATTAATATTTCCAATAAGCAAAATACTTTGCTCTATTTCAAAACTAATTCAAATTGACTGGAAGGAGTTTTTAAAATTTCTAAATTGCTGATTTTTTTCTTTTTTTCCAGCCATTTAAATTAATTAAAAAAAAAAAAAAAAAAAAATAAAATATACTTTTCTGAAACTTTTATTTGAGGAATATTAGCTGATTTAAAGTTTAATTAATCTGATTTAAAACAAACATTAATTTTTTTTTTTTTATTGTAGAAATTTTTTTTTTAACATGGTGGTGTTTATTTAAAGTATTTTATAGACTGACAGATTTCTTTTTTATCAAAATATTTTTTTTTTTTTTTACAATGGACATATTAAAAAAAATGTGTATTTTTTATATACTCACAATTTTTTATTTTAAAAATATTGGTAATTTTAAAAATTGTAAAAATATTTTTTAATTTTTTGATTATTTTAAATATAATTTTTATTTAATAACAATATTCCCTAATATCTAAAAATTAATGCAGAAAAAAAAGATTTATACTTTTATTCTAAAAAATAATAAAAAAAAATGAAAACAATTCATTTAAAAATTATTCATCAAATTTTTTTTAAGACAATAGTGTTTATAATATATCTTATTCATAAAAGCAATTAAAAGCTTTTCTAATTAAATAATGTCTTAGTTTTATTGCATTTTTTATTTTATGATTCAGAGCAGATTTTTGGTCACTGGTGGTCCAAAAAATATAAAAAAAAAAAAAACTTATTTTTCTGCATATAAATAATATAAACATTAAGTGCTACAAAAATGATTTTCTCAAAATTTCATAAAATTAGATAAGTGTGATGGTAAAAGATGTTTAAAAAGGAAAAAAAAATGTTTTTACCAAGATTTTCTAAAAAGGAAACCTTTCTAAAATCATTTCATTCATTTGTGAAAGTTTCATTAGTGGATTATCCAATGAAGTTGTAACATTTGAATTTTGAGGAAATAGGTGGAATAATACAAAGGAATGTGTGGCCTAAAAAAAAAAAGTTTTTATTAAACTTATAAAATTCATGTCAATTATGATGAATCTGTCTTCAAACTTTCTCTTAACAATAAAAGAAATTAAAACTAATATTCCAAGTTTGAACAGCAACAACATTCTATTGAAGACACATATCAACTGTAATTGAAGGAATGTACAATAGTGCAGGGTAGATTTTTTTTTTTTTTAGAAACTCACCATTACAATCAGTAAAAAAGATGGGGTTTGATGTGATATGAATTGACACCAAAAATTAGTAATGACTTTACCAATTCTTGAGTATTTAGTTTTAAAAAATGAAAAAAAAAATGTCAGAAATATTTTAATTTCTACATTTTTTTCTTAAAACTGACTTCAAAATTTTTGCTATTTCAACAATATTTCCAAATATATTTTTTGTACTAAATACATTGAATGGAAAATATATTCAAACCAGAATTCTAATTATGAATCTCAACAGATGGAGCAAAAAAAAAAGCAATTATTTTACTGTATTTGGAAACTATAAATTGTAAAAAAGATTAACAAAAAATTTTAATCAATGAATAAAATCTTTAACACTAAAGGTTTATTTTCGCTGAATGAAAAAACTAGATCAAAGTGTATATAATGCCATAATACTGCTGGGCACAATTTGTAAGACAAAATGTTTTAAATTTACATTGTTTATTGTAAACTACTGCACTGTATAACATATTACATTAGGTACCTCCCACTAATTTTTGATACCTAAGGTTTAAAATTGATTTTTATAAATGAAAAGGCAATCATTTTAGCATTAATTGAAAGCTAAAGGATGAAATTTAATATTTCCAGTAAGCAAAATACTTGGTATTTTAAATAGAAATTATATTGATTTAGAATTAAATTTTTTTTTTTTTTTTTTTTTTTTTTATAAAATAGCTGATTAGTGCTCTCTTTTAGTGGTTTTTCATCACAATGTAATTCTCTGTATTAAAATTCTTACAAACATAAAATATTTATTTTAAGTTTAAAATATCATAAAAATGTATTATTAAAATAAAATAGTAGCTATGGTTTTAACCATGTTTTATGTAATTGATAAGGCATAGACAGGTGATGTCAATGATTGTTGTTCTATGGAAATGTTTATCTCAAAAAACACGATTTAAGAAATGATGTGAGCCTATATATATATATATATATATATATTATAATTTTTTTTAAGTATCATTAATCTTAAAAAAATATTATTTTAGCTTAAGAAAATTAAACTTACTTTGTCAAAAAAACTTTTGAGCATTTAGTGAATAAGTTGATTAAACGGAAAAAAAAAAAAGAAAATTTTTACATTAAAAAAGCAGGTGGGGTTATTTCATGTTGAAGACATAATATTTAGATTAAAAACAAGTTTGTCGCTGGAGTCTTATAAAAGTATTTTGATATGCATAAATTTGGCGTCCTTCCCATTTGCCGATGAGCGAAAAAAAATGCTTATTGATAAAAGCAGTTGGTGTTCTTTGAATCGAGTTTTTACCAAAAAATTTCACTTATTTTGGTTACCGTGTTTTTCAGAGAGTTAAGTTATTTTTTTTGGTTCCTCATTTTTAAGGATTTGTGAGATAGTATCTGTTGAAATATAAGTTTTCAGCACTTTTCTTAATTGAAATTCGAGTCTGAACTTACAGTGATTTGTTCTCTGATGTTTACTCATAAAATCTGTGATAAAAATTTTCCATAAACCATCCTAGGATATGTCAAAAAAAATATTCACTGTTGTAATATTTTTTAAAATGTTGACTTTAAAGGTAAGGGGTCATTGTTCTTATTTCCTGATGTTGTGTAATTCAAAACCATTTTTTCAGAAATGGGCGTGTTACATTATATTTTACATACATGAAAAATTTTTTAATTATTTTATAAATCTTGGGCCAAAACTGTTTTAAATAATAAAATATTTTTGATTATCAAATATAGTTTTATTTAATTCGTAATATTTTAACTGGATGAAAGTAATGCAGAATTTTAAGATTCATTATAAATTATTATAATTAAAAATCCAAAAGAAATCCATACATTGTAAAAAATTCATTATTCATTGAAAAAAATTTTCTTAAAACAATAGTGTCCTTAATAAATTAATTAAAAGCTAATTAAATAATATAGTTTTATTGCATTTTTTTTTTTATTTTACAGTTTGGAGCAACTTTAACAAAAATAAGAAGTTTAGAAGGCCAATTTAAATTTTCCAAGGAGTATTGTTTTTTACCATTAGAAGAAAAAAAAAAAAAAATTTCAGATGAAAATTTTTTTATTGAAATTTCATAAAACTAAATTACTGTTACTGTTATTTAGAAAAAAACTTTGTTTTTAAAAAAATTTTTTTTTTCATCATCTATTTGTTTTTTTTTCTCAGTGAAAAGTTAAAAAAAATCTTACATCATAAAAATATAGTTAAATTATTCTGCATATTTTTCCTTTGAAATAAGAAAAATAAATTATTTGACCATAAATTCAATCAAATTTTGTAATGATTTATTTTTCAAGGAATTAATATCCATCTAAAACAATTTGAATGTTTCAGTTCAAAAATTAATTTAATATTCAAAAAACTTTTGAATGTTTAGATAAATTTGGATTTCCATTGTTCCATTCATTTAGATTTTCTTGCAATTCATTATCAAAAAAACCTTAGACTATCACTTTCAACAAATAAAATTTTTTCTGGAATTTAATAACAAGATATTTGCTTCACTAGTTGATAAATTTTAAAAGTTTTTTTTTTTTTTTTTAATCTCTTGCTATTTCTGAAACAATATTTTTATTGGAAAATTTACCCATTCTTGGATATATTTTTCTGATGTAATTTGAATTAAATTTTAAAATTAGTTTGGTAAATACAAATTATATAATTAAGTATGAATAAATGTTTACTTATTTAATGGACTTTTTTTTTATAGCCTCTTTAGTAAATGACTTCAAATTGACTTCAAAAGAATATTAAATGGAAGCAAAGGCAAATGCATTAAATGCTAAAAATTTAATGCAACATTCTGTATTTTGGTTTTTTGCTTTATTTTTTAGATCATATTGGAAATTTACAATTGTTGGCTTTGGAATTTATTCTTCTTTTAATTTCAAACCAACTAATTGGGCATGTATTTCAATATAAAATAAATTTTATAAAGGTTTTCACTGATCACAGGAATTAAATTCCAAGACTTCAATTTTGAACTTAAATTTAATCTTTAAACTTTTTTCCTCAAAAAACTAAGGATTTGGAAAAAAATATTCTGTGTCCTAATTTATCATGTCAAACCCTAACTTACAAAGTGAGTGCAATACCACAGTTCTAAAATTGACCTAATGGACAAAGCTTTGCAACACTACAAAATATTGGGCAAAAAATTGGGGATATGTCCTTAACATCTTAATATACACTTCATACAATGGCAGCATTTGATTCAACAAGTTTGAAATTCAACCAAAGAACTTAGAGCTTACCAACACGTACATGGTACTGAAAACAATATTGAAATGCTGTTTCTGTGGATATGAACATGAAAAAGTGGGAAATATCAAACATTTGGAAATTTGTAAAAGTTTTTTTTTTAAAAAAAAAAAAAAAAAATGATAAATACCCAAGTTAAAAATTAAAAAATATCCACTAAAAAAACAAACAATTTTAAATAATAAGATTTTTCTTTGAAAACCAAAGAAAAAAATATTTTTAGTCAAAATAAAATTAACAAATACAGTTTAATTTTAAGATGGACAAAGTAGCCAAATTGGGTTCATTCCAAACTGGATTTTGGGTAAAATGGGCAAACTAAAAACGTTTGCAAGAGCCATCTGCAGCTATGTCAGTTTGATGGAAAATTTTTGAAACCAGCTTTTTTAAAATTCTCCTGAAGTTGAAATATTTTTGAAATAATGACCAGATCCTGGAAGGTGATCTCTTCTCTAACATGATGGATTCCATTTAGGTTTTTGTTTGAGTTTGCCATGTGATTTTTTTTTTTATTGGTCCTGTGTTCTACCACCCCATCCACTGTGGTGTTCAATTTCTATTGGGGAATTTACCAAGAGGGTTTAGACTCATTTGCCTTAGTTGAGACAGGGTTATATTGACCAATATACTTGTGTTGTTTTCTTCTTATAGAAAAACATTTTTCTTGAATTCAAAAACAAAAAAATTTTTAATGTTTCATTTTATTTTTTTTTAAAAAAAAAAAAAATTTTTTACAATGATTTCAAACACACAATTATCCTTTAAAATAAATTTAAATTAATAAATATTTAATTAAAATAAATTCATTAATTAATATATATATATATATATAGAAAAAAAAGGAAAACTTTTCTTTAAAATCTTTTTCATCCTCTGTTGAACTTAATGTAACAGAGAATTGGGTCACTGAATAAACAAGACTCACACTTTGTTGTATAAGGTGCAAAAGCACCACCAATCCTCTTCCATTCAATGAAAAATTGATTATTTTTTTTTTTCAGTAGGTGATGCAGCCTTTTTCCTATATAAACAATACTCATTGCCAAAATTATTATGTTAATACAGAAATTGGGAGAGTTTATATTTTATTTTTTTTTTTTTTTATATGAATTGACAGAAGTATTTAACATTTGGACATTTGAAAACCTGACTAAACAAACACAAGCTTTCAAACCAATTGATGGATAATGGCAAAACTCCCAAATTCTCTTAATCATTTCCTGAGTCTAACAGATAGGTGTCCGTTAGAAAGTAGTTGAATGATTACTGGAACTCATTTGCAGGCTAAAAAATTGAAGTTTTGCATGAGCCTTTGAAATTACTATCCTTTTTTGAAAATTTACCAACAAGTGGATGATCAAAGCAAAATCCAACAGTGACCAGATAAATTTTCCAAAATACCCCTTCATTACAGATTCATTTTATGGACCAAACAGCTCATTTGGCACCTGTTGATGGCAAATCCATTGGATCTATACCTTGCTGAATAACAAACTTCTGTTCTTGTAAAATGGGATTTTTTACCAAAAATGTTAGGAAGTTACATTTCACAGGTTAAACTTTGAAACAAAGTAACTCTTCATGCTGTATTTTTAACCAGCTATTTTATTTATTGAATGATTTTTGAAAGATGAGGAGATGGAGGAAGTCATGGTGGCCTGGCCAAAAAAACAGATTTTAATTTCAGAAAAAAATGCTTTATGCAATGGTATTAAACACCTCTTGAAAATTATCAGAGCCTACCAAAAAAAACAGGGGATGGAGTGAGGACCTGTAACATTTCAGAATATCCTGTTACTGTTCTTACCATGGAAAAGGTTTTGAAATTTCAATAAAAACAAGAGATATGTATTCCCCAAAAATTTCCAGCCTGGCACTATCTGTTGGTGGGTCCAGGTTGTTCCCAGAAGGTAATCACCATAAGTCGATACTGGTTGTTCCTCTGTCTATCTCCCAGATCTTGCCAAAATGGATGAAAGGGGCCTGTATTCAATAAACTATAGACGGAACCAAAGCCTGTTGTAGGATTCCTCGTTGCTTTCTCCCCAAGTATTGGAACACATTTTATTTGCAAATTTAATGATTTTGCTTTTGCAACATGTTATTTATAAATTAAAAGTCGGTTTAAAAATTTAAAAAAAAAACAAATTTTTTTAAAATTTAAGAATGCTCAAAAAACTTTAAAACTGAAAGTCTTTAAACTTTGAATGATACTTTGTGAGTTTTTTTCAATTCAATAATCAAAGTGAGTAAATGTTATTACAATATTTTTTTTTTAATATACTTCCAATATACAGCAAGTGTATTATCTATTTTTATTTGATCGTAAAACACACACAAGGATGCGATGGATAAATTGTCATCTAAATTATGCAAAAATAAAAATAACAAAACATCTCATTTTAACAGATATATTTTAAAATTTCACAAAAATATTTTGAAATCCTAAATAAGTAAATTTATTCATTAAAATCACCATTGGCGGAAACCACAGCCTCCAGACGATTTTGGAATCTCCTGCAACTTTTCTGGATGGTCTCCTTGTTTAAGTTGGTGAATGCTGCCAAAATCCTTGCCTTCAGTTCATCTTTGGTGTTATAAAATTTTTTGTTAAGGATTTTGTTCAACTGTGCCCCAAACAAAAGAATTCAGAAGGGTTTGCAGTCTTTTTTTTTTTTTTTGAATGTATTGATTGATAATATTTCACAAGGTTATTTACCTTCATAATCACTCTTGTTAAATCTTCTGCAGTTGTCCGATTAATTGAAAACCCAAACACACTGAAATGTTTAATTTAAAAATTGAAAATCTAAAGAAGTATAACAAACTAATAAAAATTTCATGTGGATTTTTTTACTTTAATGTGCAAAAAAAAAAAAAAAAAAAAAAAAAAAAAACATGCATGCATGAAATTAAAAAAATAAAACGAAAGTTTAGAATCGCAAACTTTATATATATATATATATATATATATATATATATATATATATAATTTTAAAAAAAAAATTGAGTTGATTACCTGAGATCATATATATATATATATATATATCTCAGGTACATCGACTCAGTTTCAGTACCTAGGTTTAAAATGAAATCTTAAAAATAGAAAATCTTTCTTGAAGCTTTCTTTTTAGCTTTAATTGAAAGCTGAATGATTACATTTACTATTTTCATTAACCAAAATACTCTGGTGTATTTCAAATAGAAATTATATTGATTAGAATCTCAACTTTTTGCTTGCTTTCAGAAATCGTTTAAATTCAGCCATTTTTGACACATTGGTAAACAAAATTTAATTCTCGGTTTTAAAAATCTTCCAAAAATAAAATAGATTTTTCTGAAACTTTGAGAAATATTAGCTGATTTAAAGTTTAATTAATCTGATTTGGAAAAAAATATTTACTTTAAGTTTAAAATAACAGAAATGGAACTTTAAAACAAACAGTAGCGTGATTAATTGCTTGTCAACACCTCAAATCATTTGACAAGGTGCTGACACTTTTATTATTGTTTTAAGGAGACCTTATCTGTTAAAACATAATTTAAGAAAATGACAGGGTGCTTTTTTTATATAATTTTTTAAGTACTCAGTAATCTTAAAAATGTTGGAAAATGTTCTCTGTAATCTAATTTTAGGAATGTTGAATTTAAATTTATATAATCATTGCTTTTATTTTCTGATTATGTCATGTATGGTCATCATATTTTCAAACAGAGGCATGTATACAACATATACATGAAAAACATTAAAAAAAATGTTTTTAATTATTGGCTGTAAATGACTTTTAATGAACTTTTCAATTTTTGGTTCATAAATGTCGTGTTCACTTAATAACAATAACACCTAACCACCTTGAAGCAATGCAGAATTTTAGATGATTTATATTATAAATTTTTTAATTAAAATTTTAAAAAAATGAAAATAATTCTTGTAAAAATTAATTATTCATTGAAAAGAAACTTTCAGACAATAGTGTCCTTAATAAATCTTAAAAAAAAAAAAAAAAAAGAACTTTTCTAATTGATGTCATAGTTTTATTCCATTATTTATTTTGTGATTCAGAGCACATTTTCAGTGACTGGTTTAAAAAAAAAACAAAACAAAACAAAAAATGGTTTAAATTCTCCAAGGAGTCCTGCTTTTAATAAAGTAAATTTTTACCCTAAAATTAATTTCTCAAAATTTCATTAAATCAAGAGGCAGGTATGTAAAGAGAAAAAAAAAATTTTTCTTACAAAGATTTTCTACAAAAAAAAAATGAAATTTCAAAAATAATTTCATTCATTTGTGAATATGTCCTGAAAGT